>CM042893.1:21212399-21589899 GCA_023653625.1 Triadica sebifera
TTAACAGAAGTATTGAAAATTAAGAAGCAAGCAGATAATTTAAAAAGGCATACAAAATAAAATCCACCTCACTTTAAATAGCAATAATACGTAATGATAATTAGTAAGTTTTAAATATTATAAGATAATGAAAATAATTTTATAATCTTTATTATGTAAAGACTAATACAAAACGTTATACTGTAGAAAATAATATTATTAATGAATAATTAATAAAACAATAAATTTAATTTATTTAAAATAAAATATTAAGTAATAACTACTATTAAAGATTAAAATTTATATTAAGTTTTATATTATGTTAATAAAAAATTAAACAGTATATGTATAAAGTAATAGTGATAAATGATTAGCTATTAAATTTTAATAAGAAACATTTTACGGAAAACAAATGCATTTATACAGTTATTTTGAAAATTAAATTACAAACTAATTAACCTTTATTTTTTTGGACAATGGACCTCATCCCCGGCTAAGAAACAGCTCCAACCACACAGCATAAATATCTCTTCAATGAAATCATTTAAATAGAAAGTCAAGAAAGACAACAGAAAAAATAGAGGACGGTATTAAAAAAATATTAAATTAATATATATAGATAATAATAAATTAATAAATATGTCAGTTAATAATTTAAAATTTTTTATAACAATAATTTTTTAAAAAATAATATTTAAAATTTTTATGTTAAAATATAAATAATATTTATCAGAAAATATATTAATAGCAAGTAATCAGTAAATTAATTTTAATAATTAAATTTTAGAAATTTTAAGTAACATTATTAGTTATTTATTTATTTTAAAATAAATAAATATTAAAATTATTTAAATAATATAAATAAATATTAATTTTTAAATAAATACACAGAACCCCAACTATTTAGACACCCTACTAAACCATGCAACCCTTAAATACTGACAGACGACCCATTTTTAATGTCTAGCCAAGTGACAATGTTGCAGCCTATTCATGCATTTAGACGACTAGTGTAACCCAGTTTTGATCTGCAACATAAGCAAAATGCAAAGGCTAAAAATGTTTAACTCATCAGGAAAAACAAATAATAAATAAAAATAGTGAAAGAATTAGAATTTTAAAATAACTTTTAAAATATGAAAAAACTAAATTTACAATAAATATGCAATTTTAAGAATACATGTGTAAAAAAAAATTATTAAAAATTTTTAATAAAAATTTGTAAATAAAAAATAAAAAAATACTATGAAACAAAATGCAGAAATACCAGAATAATAAAAAAAAGTGGAGGTTAAAAGAAAACTGAAAATATATAAAGCAGAGGCTAAAGGAAAAAGAAATTAGTAGGAAGCAAACTGAGAGTTAAAATAATATACATCAGTTTCAATCTGAGTTGTTAGATTCCAAGCACATATAAATCAAACATCTAACAAAAGGATAAAAAGGGAAAAGGACCCAATATATATGCGAAGGTGGTAACCGGGAGGTTAAGGGACAGCGTAAAATGAAAGCATGGCTTTTGGATTATGATTTGGGGGCGGCGGGTAAATATTGAGGAAGGAGAATTAGGTTTTTGGGAAAGAAATTGTGCTAGGGATACATTTTTAAGATAAAAAAAAAAGGGGTTTCAATGTGGAAAAGGGGAAAAAAAGAAGAAGCAATGAATAGATATAGTGTATGTGTTATTATTAATAGTGGTATTGTGTATGTGGTAGAGATATTTTTAAGACAAAAAAGATTTCAAAGTGGAAAAGAAAGAAAAAAAAGACAATAAATAGATATTGTGTATGTGTTGTTATTAACAGTGGTAGGGATATTCGTACTTTTGTGTAAACTTGAAAGTGGTTGGCAAGATATGGATAATACATTCTTTTGGTATATTTCGGGAGTGTTTGGAATTGCTGTTAGGTGTTCAAAAAGCAGATTTATAATTTTTTTGATTTAATTAACTAATTTTTTTAATTTTTTATAAACTTTTTTTTCCAAACTTGCTTATGAGAAAACCATTTATTTACCTGCTTATGTCCAAAAGCAGTTTTCAAAACTCAAAAAATTTAAAAATAAATTTTTTTCTTCAAAAGCGTTTTCGGCGGACTCAATGCCAAACATGTACTTCAAGTGGCTGTGTCATAGAAATTTATTAGTTTTTTGACTTTTAAAATGACATCATGTAACATGAGAGCTGGGAAAGAAATTGTGGTAGAGATATATTCTTAAGACAAAAAAGGGTTTTAATGTGGAAAAGGAAAAAAAAGAGATATTGCGTATGTGTTAATATTAATAGTGGTAGGGATATATTCATATTTTCGTGTAAATTTGAAAGAGGTTAGTAATATATGAGAATATATTCTCTTGACATGTTTCAAGCAGTTGCGTCATAAAAATGTATTAGTTTTTTTACTTTTGAAATGACGTTGTATTACGTGGGAGTTGGGAAATAAATTGTTGTAGGAATATATTTTTAAGACAAAAGGATTTCAATGTGGAAAAGAAAAGAAAAAAAAAAGCAATGAATAGATATTGTGTATGTTGGTCAAACTACACATGCACCATAAAATAAATGACAATAAAGATGGACGGTGCATCTTTTGTTGACAAAATATTTGGTAGGTAAGATGGTAGGTGAAAATTAATCTTGACCATCCATTTGGTGGGTGGGGATTAATCTTGACCATCTATTTGGTTGGTAAGATGGTAAGTGAAGATTAATCTTGACCATACATTTGGTAGGTGAGACGGTAGGTGAGAAATAATCTCAACCATCCATCAAAGTAGGTGAGAATTAATCTTGACCGTCCATTGAGGAGGTGTAGGCCTATATATAGCCTTAGAAATTCATTTGTAAGGTATTCCATCAAAAAGTGAGAGAGTAGCATTAGTGAGAGGTTGTGAGTTGTGAGTGTTTGTAAACACTCGGTAAATTTCTCTTCTTTCAGTAAAAGATCTGCAGCAGTCCGGAGACGTAGGCATAATTGGCCGAACTCCGTTATCAACTTGTTTGTCTTATTAGTTCGCATTTTCTTCGCTTTCTCATAAATCTGACTATAGGGAAATTGGCGTCATTTCCCAACAACTGGTATCAGAGCATTGGTTGCGTTTTTTCTGTCCTTTTTCGGGCGATTACTATTCACATGAATAGTAAATTTTTGTGAATAGTGAAATTTGGTCAGTTGTACCAAATTATCCACGGAGGTGTTCTAATACACAGAGGTTCACAAGAATTGTCAGAAACGATCCAAAGGAAGTCAGATTCGAGTGGGAGCGATGGCCACAGATGAAGGAAAGGTAAAAATTGAGAAGTTCGATGGAGCGGACTTTGGCTTTTGGAAAATGCAAATAGAAGATTATTTGTATCAAAGAAATCTGTATCAACCTCTCTCAGGGAAGAAGCCAGAGGCTATGAAGGAAGAAGATTGGAGTCTTCTCGACAGACAAGCTCTCGGAGTTATCCGATTGACATTATCCCGTAATGTTGCTTTCAACATAGCAAAGGAAAAGACCACGGCAGGTCTTATGATGGCTCTCTCTAGTATGTATGAGAAGCCTTCAGCTTCAAACAAAGTGCACCTCATGAGGCGCTTGTTCAACTTGCGAATGACAGAAGGTGCATCTGTAGCTCAACATCTCAATGAACTCAATACAGTCACAACCCAATTGAGTTCGGTTGGAATTGAATTTGATGAAGAAGTACGAGCATTAATACTTTTGTCTTCTCTACCAGAAAGCTGGAATTCTACTGTCACTGCTGTGAGTAGTTCGTCGGGAAGCACTAAGTTGAAATTTGATGATGTTCGTGATTTGGTTCTCAGTGAAGAGATCCGACGGAAAGAGTCGGGTGAATCATCAACTTCTTCAGTTTTGCATACAGAGTCAAGAGGAAGAAATTCAACCAGAGGTAATGGACGAGGCAAGTCAAACTACCGAGGTAAATCAAAGGACAGAAGGTCCAAATCCAGGAATCCAAGTAATTTCCATAGTTCAAAAACTGTCGAATGTTGGAATTGTGGAAAGACTGGACACTACAAAAATCAGTGCAAGAGTGCATCGAAGAACCAGGAAGCAAAGGTAGAGGCAAATGTTGCTTCCACCTCTGGAGGCAATGACGCATTGATATGCTCTTTGGAAAGCAAAGAGGAGTCTTGGGTGTTAGACTCTGGAGCATCGTTCCATGCTACTTCACAGAAAGAATTCTTCGAAAGGTATGTCCCTGGAAACCTTGGAAAGGTATATCTTGGTGATGATCAACCTTGTGCTATTATTGGCAAAGGTGTAGTAAAGATTAAGTTGAACGGATCTGTTTGGGAGTTGAAGGATGTCAGACATATTCCCGACCTGAGAAAGAACTTAATCTCAGTAGGGCAATTGGCTAGCGAAGGCTACACTACGATCTTCCATGGTGATAATTGGAAGATTTCAAAGGGAGCAATGACGGTTGCTCGAGGCAAACAGAATGACACTCTTTACATGACAGCGGGAGCACGCTGTTCAATCATAGTTGCAGCTAGCAATGAAAATCCCAATCTATGGCACCAGAGACTAGGCCATATGAGTGAAAAAGGAATGAAGATTATGCATTCGAAGGGGAAACTTCCAGGTCTACAGTCAGTGGAGATAGACACATGCGAAGATTGCATACTTGGAAAGCAGAAAAGGGTCAGCTTTCAGACAAGTGGCAGAACCCCAAAGAAAGAAAGGCTAGAGCTTGTTCACTCTGATGTTTGGGGACCAACGACTATCTCATCCATTGGTGGAAAACACTACTTCGTGACTTTCATCGATGATCACTCTCGGAAGGTATGGGTTTACTTTCTAAAACATAAGTCCGAAGTGTTCGAGGCTTTCAGAAGATGGAAAGCTATGGTTGAAAATGAGACAGGTCTGAAGATTAAAAAGCTCAGAACTGACAATGGTGGTGAATATGAAGACACCAGATTCAAGAAGTTTTGCTATGAGCACGGTATCAGAATGGAGAGAACTGTGCCAGGTACACCTCAACACAATGGTGTAGCTGAACGTATGAATCGAACGTTGACAGAAAGAGCCAGAAGCATTCGTATACAGTCAGGTCTACCGAAGCAGTTCTGGGCAGAAGCAGTCAACACAGCAGCTTACTTAATCAATCGAGGACCATCGGTTCCATTAGAGCACAGAATACCAGAGGAGGTATGGAGCCAAAAAGAGATAAAACTATCACATTTAAAAGTTTTTGGTTGTGTAGCATATGTGCATATCAGTGATCAAGGAAGGAATAAGCTTGATCCCAAATCCAAGAAATGCACTCTCATCGGTTATGGTGAGGATGAGTTTGGCTACCGTATTTGGGATGACGAAAACAAAAAGGTCATCCGTAGCAGAGATGTGATTTTTGATGAAAGGGTGATGTACAAGGACATGCATAAAACAGTCGTCAGCAACTCAGAACAGAATGAGTCAGTATTTGCAGATGCAGATGATGTCCCAGTTAGTTCCGTGACGGAACCCATTGTAGCAAGTCCTCAGCCAGAGGAACTTGTTGGACCAAGCAGTGCGCATCAATCCGACACACCACAGCCTCCTACTCCATCTCCTGTATTAAGAAGGTCTTCTAGGCCTCATGTGCCTAACAGGAGATACATGAACTATCTGTTATTGACTGATGGAGGGGAGTCTGAATGCTATGATGAAGCTTGTCAGACTGGAGATGCTAGTAAGTGGGAGCTTGCCATGAAAGACGAGATGAAGTCTCTGATCTCTAACCAGACATGGGAACTAGCTGAGTTGCCTATGGGAAAGAAGGCACTTCATAACAAATGGGTGTACCGGGTAAAAGAAGAGCATGATGGTCTCAAAAGATACAAAGCCCGACTTGTTGTCAAAGGATTCCAGCAGAAGGAAGGAGTTGACTACACCGATATTTTTGCACCCGTTGTGAAGCTCAATACTATCAGAACAGTATTGAGCATTGTGGCTATTGAAGATCTTTATCTTGAACAGCTGGACGTGAAAACCGCATTTCTTCACGGAGACTTAGATGAAGAAATATACATGCATCAGCCAGAAGGTTTCTCAGAAAAAGGGAAGGAGAACATGGTGTGCAAACTTAAAAAGAGTTTGTATGGCCTGAAACAAGCCCCAAGACAGTGGTACAAAAAGTTTGACAGCTTCATGCACAAGGAAGATTTCCAGAAGTGCAATGCTGACCACTGTTGCTACTTCAAGAGATATAAATCCAGTTATATCATTTTGCTACTTTATGTCGATGATATGTTAGTAGCAGGTTCAAATATGAATGATATCAGAAGGTTGAAGCAGCAATTGTCAAAAGAGTTTGACATGAAAGACTTGGGTCCAGCAAAGAAGATTTTTGGAATGCAAATCACAAGAGATAAGCAGAGAGGGTTCTTGCAGTTATCTCAAGCAGAGTACATCAACCGTGTTTTGCAGAGATTCAACATGAACAATGCCAAGCCAGTTAGCACACCCTTGGCCAGTCACTTTCGCCTATCTAAAAATCAATCCCCTCAAACGGAGGAAGAGAGAGAATTCATGGCTAAGATTCCTTATGCCTCAGCTATTGGAAGTTTAATGTATGCAATGGTCTGTACTAGACCAGATATTGGTTATGCAGTGGGAGTTGTTAGCAGATTTATGTCAAATCCAGGAAAAGCTCATTGGGAAGCAGTCAAGTGGATTTTGAGGTATTTACGAGGCACCACGGAGAAGTGTCTGTACTTTGGTAAAGGAGAGCTAAAAGTACAAGGCTACGTAGATGCAGACTTTGGAGGAGAAGTCGATCACCGAAGAAGCACCACCGGTTATATATTCACTGTTGGAACTACAGCTGTTAGTTGGATGTCACAAATACAGAAGATTGTCACTTTATCCACTACAGAGGCTGAGTATGTAGCAGTGACTGAAGCTAGTAAAGAGATGATATGGCTTCAAGGTTTGTTAACTGAGTTGGGATTCAGAAGGGAGAAGAATATTTTGCATAGTGATAGTCAGAGTGCGATACACTTGGCGAAAAATTCAGCATTTCATTCCAGAACCAAGCATATTGGGCTTCGTTACCACTTCATCAGATCTTTATTGGAAGATGATGTGTTAGTACTGGAGAAGATCCAAGGAAGCAGGAATCCAGCGGATATGTTGACAAAGGCGGTGACTATCGACAAACTGAAGTTATGTTCAACTTCAGTTGGTCTGCTAGAGTAACAAGACCAGAAAGGCTGCTGCATTGATCGAGGTGTGAAGACAGATTGAAACCAGTCTTCAAGTGGGAGATTGTTGGTCAAACTACACATGCACCATAAAATAAATGACAATAAAGATGGACGGTGCATCTTTTGTTGACAAAATATTTGGTAGGTAAGATGGTAGGTGAAAATTAATCTTGACCATCCATTTGGTGGGTGGGGATTAATCTTGACCATCTATTTGGTTGGTAAGATGGTAAGTGAAGATTAATCTTGACCATACATTTGGTAGGTGAGACGGTAGGTGAGAAATAATCTCAACCATCCATCAAAGTAGGTGAGAATTAATCTTGACCGTCCATTGAGGAGGTGTAGGCCTATATATAGCCTTAGAAATTCATTTGTAAGGTATTCCATCAAAAAGTGAGAGAGTAGCATTAGTGAGAGGTTGTGAGTTGTGAGTGTTTGTAAACACTCGGTAAATTTCTCTTCTTTCAGTAAAAGATCTGCAGCAGTCCGGAGACGTAGGCATAATTGGCCGAACTCCGTTATCAACTTGTTTGTCTTATTAGTTCGCATTTTCTTCGCTTTCTCATAAATCTGACTATAGGGAAATTGGCGTCATTTCCCAACAGTGTATATGTTGTTACTAATAGTGGTAGGGATATATTCATATTTTTGTGTAAACTTGAAAGTAGTTGGCAAGATAAGGAGAATAATATATTCTCCTAACATATTTCAAATGGTTACGTTATATAAATTTATTTGCTTTTTGAATTTTGAAACGACATCATATGACATGGGAGCTAGGCAATAGTTGATGAGCTAAATCGACACGATTTTACAATTGGACAACAGAAAAAAAAAATGACGTCGTATGCATAGATTGGATAAAAGTGAAAAAATATTATTAAAAAAGCAGTAACTTTCTAACTGCATTTTTAATATATGTATAAATATGTCATCTTCTCATTTAATTAACCTCATTTCTTCCCTTTTCTATAATCATTTTCCTAGGTTAATTTTATTGAGGTTACTAAACTTTTTATTACTTATCATAAAATAATTTTTAAAATTTTTTTTCATAAAAAATAACTAAACTAATTTTTTTTCTATAAAAATCATTTCTTAAAGTTCAAGTAGAATCAACAACTGAATTACTAGTGTAGACAGTGATCTAACAACGAAGTTTTGCCACGTAGAATGACAAGTAAACACAAATATATAATATCAAGTGTCATGTCATATATCCACGCGAAAGTGTCATGTGGATATAATTAATTTCAATCACGGTCACTAAATTTTTCTTTAATTGCATTTTAGTTACAAAAGAAAATTCATTTTAATTGTATTTAGATCGTTAAGTATTTTTTTAATTATTAAACTATCTTTTCTAATGAAATTACAATTAGGATAAAAGTGTTTTTGCCTTTTTGTCCAAAAATTTCTTACTTGTGTCATCTTATGTGGCATGATATGAGAAAATTTTGACATCACATTACAATTCCGGCTATTGGTTCAACTAAATTAACTGTAAATGATATTTATAGGAAAAAAATTAGTTCAGAGATTTTTAAGGGAAAAATTTTTTAAAAATTATTTTGTGGCAAGTAATATAAAGTTGAGTAAAAGGAAAAAAAAATTAAACGTTATTTTGTGGCAGGTAATATAAAATTGAGGAACCATCGATAAATTACCCTCATTTCTCTTTATATATATAACATATTTTTTTCTTTTTTTACTCAAAATTAGATTTCTTATGCCATTTTTTTTTTGGATTTTGGTGTTCTAAAATCTAAAATAAGATAATAATAATAATAATAATAATAACTATTATTATTATTATTATTATATTAATTCTTAGAAAAAATTTATTCCTTTATTGATTATAAAAAATAAAAAAATATCAACAAAAATTGAATTTTAACGATACGTTTGAAGATTATTACATTATAATCCTACATCAAAACACAATTTATTTTTCTTCCTATAATAAAAGTTGTGGTTGCTTTTTATTGTTTCCTCCTATAAATTCATCTCCAATTTCTCAACATTTTATATTAAATTATTAAGACATATATATATTCATATTAACAACGAATTAGTTTCCGTTGCTAATCATGAATGATAACGAAGCCTAAATATCCGTCGCTAAATATTCGTATTAGCAACGGATTTTTCTGTCGCTAATATTTAAAAATGTAACATCTATAATATTAGCGACGGAAATACTCCGTTGCAAAACCGAGGTAGTCGGTACACTTAGCAACCTATTTTAGTGACGGATTTTGTTGTCGTAAAAATACGTCGCTAATCCATCACTAATCCGTCACTGGTCCATTAGATATATTTTCTAAATTGACTGGCCTTTTTCGTCGCTGATTTGAAGATAATTAGCGACGTAGTTTTCCGTCACTATTTAATATTTTCTTGTATTGAATTAATTCACCATTCATCGCCATGGATTTTCGTTAGACGACCATGCATTATCAATGACCTTTAAATTGAAGTCTTTTCGAGTTTTAACCGGTACCGTTTATAAATTAAATATTAAGAGATATTTTGATCTTGGTAACTCCCAATATCTCTCTTCCAAAACGGAGGTTGCTCTTTGAAACACTCGTTGAAAATAAAAATCCACATTTTATTTTATTCAATCCATTTACTAAAGAGAAACTCTGCATGCCTACGGTGGATTGTAATGGTCTCATCATGAGATATATATATATATATATATATATATATATATATATATATATGAGCAGCAATTTGAGCTCTTAATGATGGTACTCCCAATTGTGTGGTTATCGGTTGGACTTGGTTGACTCAGCACCGCCCAATGGCTACAGTCGAGCTGCGAATAGCCAGACCCAGTGATAAGTCTTGGCATTGGCTACCATGTCGATCTACTTGCCTAGAATTTCAAAGATAAAGGTATTCATGGTTTGTTTATATATAAGTGGAAACCATGCATGTCTACTTCACTTATCAGAATAGATGGGTACTAGAATCAAGTGAAGTATTGTTTTGGGAAAACCTAAATACCAATTTGCTGCCTGTATTTACCCATCTTCGTGAGAAATTTTCTATTCAGGTATTTCTTTTTTGGGTTCACATGGATTGATTTTTTTTTTAAATAAAAGAAAAACATATAGTATAGAATTTTTTATTTGTAACTCTGTTTTATATTAGATTTATGTCTTCTTGTGAGGAAGGATATGTTTTATTAGATATATATCTATATATTTTATTGGATTAATGGCATGGATTGAATTTTTTTTCTTTTTTTTTTCGCTCCGATTAATTCTATGAATATGATATGATATCAACGTAATTTATTGTGCAATTGTCATGCAATTGATTGTGATTTATATTCTTTTTTTTAATTATGATATAAAAAAAATCAAAAAATTATTATTGTTAAGTTATGAATACAAAAATAAAATAATTTATATTTGAAATCCTTGTTTGATTTGAGAAGAAGTACCATTAGTAGTTCTGTCTTTATAGGTACCTGAGTGACTTTCATACCACAAAGTGAGCAAGGGGAATTGTCGCACCCAATGTTATTTTTCCTATTTACAGCTTGGTTGTTGGTGATTCAGCAATATCTAGATCAAAGATTTGTCAATAAACACATTAATTATAATCACTTTTTATCAATCAATACATGAACAAGAAACACTATCGTTTCTATAAATAAAGAAGAGAATTATTAGGATTAGGTGAGTTTTTATTTGAAAAAAATTAAACTAAAAGAAGAATAGAATTATTAAGATTTTATATATACATATAAAACTACCTAGTTATTTAAATCCATATGGGAAGAATCTAAAGTTTATATAAATATTATACTGTCGGACTATTAGTGCTTGCTGTTTCATATAAATCTGTCTCAATATTTTAATCGTAAAATAATTTAAAATTTAAATCTCTGTATGTCTCTAAAAAAATTTTATGCATCAAAATGTATACTAATAAAAATTTTCCACGAGTCACCTACACATTATATATATATATATATATATGTTTTCTTTGTGAAACTTTTGTTACCCATCACATTTTATTTAATACGTTATCGGGAAACCATAAACCCTATAATCCATGGATAATTGCTGAGTCATTATCGAATTTCAAAATATATTTTCTTGTTTTTTTTTTAGTTTAAAGAAACAGAACATTTAAAGATTATAGAATTAGCAATGATGTGAGATAAGTCCACCAACTCATTGATCAAAACTAAACATTGTTTGGAGCCAAATAATCTTCCATAAGAAATTCCTTCAAACTTAAACAAAGATTTCTACCCAAAAATAAATCACGAAGATATATATTTTTTTTATTGCAGACCAAACTCTCATTAATTCAAAACAAGGAAAATGACATGCAGCCTCAATGATTGATGTATTCTAATTCTCTTGTGGCATATACCCATGTAGACTACTTATAATTAATATGTGGTGTAGGCTTCATTAATTAGCAATTAAGAAAATTGTCTTATGCACATAATGGTGATAAAAGTTGATGATTACTCAAATAAAAGGCGGTTGGGTCGGCACCCCAATTATACAGTGCCAAAGCTTCATCTGGGTCCCCTGGTCGGTGCCGGCAATGCCATTTTTTTACAAAACCTAAACACTATAGGGAGAAATAGTGCTATAAATATATGTTGGAGCCATAATCGTGAGACATATCACAACCGTCTTCATTAAGTGTTTAATTAGCTAAGTGCTTAATTAAATTAATTAGGCAGCAAAAATGGTGAAGATAGCATTTGGGAGCATAGGAGACTCTTTCAGTGTTGGTTCACTTAAGTCCTATCTAGCCGAATTCATTGCCACTCTTCTTTTCGTATTTGCTGGTGTTGGCTCTGCTATAGCTTATGGTTAGTAAAGCAGACCATGCCATCACATTAGACTCTATGTTTATAACCAGTATTTCTTTTCATTAAATTGATTGAGCAGAAGTTCTAATTTCCAGAGCAGATGAACGGATATTTTTATTTAGTTTTTGCCTAAATAATAAGATAAATTGACCAAAAAATAATAGTAATACGAAATTTGTTTTGAATTTTCTTTCAGGTAAGCTCACTACAGATGCAGCTCTAGACCCACCTGGGCTAGTTGCGGTGGCCGTGGCCCATGCTTTTGCATTGTTTGTTGGGGTAGCCATCGCAGCCAACATCTCAGGTGGACACTTAAATCCAGCTGTCACATTTGGATTGGCCGTAGGAGGCCACATCACCATCCTATCTGGCATTTTCTATTGGATTGCCCAGTGCCTTGGCTCCATTGTAGCCTGCCTCCTCCTCCAATTCGTCACTAATGGCAAGGTACATCAAATTAATTATTCTGCTATGCAACACTGATTAATTAAGTTAAATCATCCATATATTGCATATAAATCATTGTTATAACTTAGATATGTAGAGAGATATTGTCATTAATCATTCACTTCGATGAGTATTAGATTGAAGAATGATAATAAGAAAATGAACATGTTGGAATTGGCAGAGTATCCCAACGCATGGAGTTGCTTCAGGGATGAATGCTTTTGAAGGAGTGGTGATGGAGATTGTGATAACCTTTGCACTAGTCTACACAGTCTATGCCACAGCAGCTGACCCCAAAAAGGGCCCTTTAGGAATTATCGCACCCATTGCAATTGGGTTCATAGTTGGTGCAAACATATTAGCTGCTGGTCCATTTAGCGGCGGCTCAATGAACCCAGCCCGATCATTTGGCCCAGCCGTGGTTAGCGGTGACTTTTCAGAGAATTGGATCTATTGGGTTGGCCCACTAATTGGTGGAGGATTGGCTGGGCTTGTATATGGTGGAATTTTCATTGGGTCTTATACCCCAGCCCCATCCTCTGAAGAGTATGCCTAATTTGGGTTCTTAAATTTTTGTGTGATTATTATCATTTTGTGTCTTTTGTTTGGTGCTTTTGGGTTATGGTCTTGGGCTTGGGCTTGAAAAACTTGGTAATAAGTCAATTAGTTGAATTTGAAATTTAAGAATCTTCTTTTAATCTATTTCTCTTAAAGTGTGTTGATCTTAATTATTGGGCACAATTATCAAAGACAAAACGCCCTTGGTTAGAACTTTATTTATAAAGGAGCTGCAGACAAAGCAATAATTTGCTAGAGATGAATTGTAATTACAAAACTAGATTTTTTTTAATTATTATCATTATTAAATACATATCTTGGAATGGAATTCAAACTTTCATTGATCAATACACTTTTAAAACCTTCAACCAATTAGGCTAAGTATGATTTCCATAATTACAACTAAATAAAACTTAATTATAATTATATGGTATTTTGTAAGAAACAAACCCTAAGAAGTCCCATTCCAATATTCAGGTCAAAATTCGAATGAACTTTAATAAATTATTTAAAAAATTATTGCATATGCAAAAAAAAAAATTGGTTAGAAACATTTTCTAAAATATATTTTTTCTTATAATTAAGAGAAAAAACAAAAACCCTACATTATAATATGAGCAATACGCTAGTGAATTTCTTTATATTTTTAACACATATCATATTTTTAATGTGAAGATAAACAATAAAAGAATGGACAAGGTAAAAAAGAAAATATAGCAGCTAGTTAATTAGCAATCTTTTTATTATATTATATCATAAATATAAAAGCAAAGTAAAGGATAATTTTTTATTATGCAGATGTGGTGCTGAAGAGAAAATAACATCTTTTCTATTTATTTTTTTACAAAATTTTTGAATTTTTTATAATAATAATAAATATCATACTTATCTTTTAATAAAATTTTGGAGATAATTAGAAAAATAATTAATCAAATTATTGAATGGTGATAAACTTCTTCATAATTATCTACTACAATCCTATGTAATGCCGATAATTAACAGTTTCAAATTTCACCTTTTTTTTTGGCTGAAGCATGATTAAAAAGGAAGAAGAAAATGAAAAAAGAGATGCCAATGATGGGCTGGTATCAGTGCTCACCCCAAAGAAAAAAGAAAAAGAAAAACTCAAACTTAAGAAGTTACTTAGCGGATTGGTTAAGCAATACAATTAGTGTTAATATTGACTTTAATTAAGCTATATAATTAGTTAAGCTAACTTTTATCTAGCATGAATATTTTAATTATAGTATTAACTAATCCAAATTTGTAATCTCGGTATAATAGTTTAAGTAAAATAAATAAATTACTTAAATACCATTTATCTTACACTAAAATAAGATTATTTTTTAAAAAAAAATTGTAAAATAGTAAGGTTAGTTCCGGATTTTCAATTTTATAAACATATGAATTAGTAATTCTATTTTGATAATACCATGCTAGCTATTAATGTCATTCTCATTGATCTAATAAAACAAAAAAATTCAATGGGCAACAGAAAAAGAAAATTGTATGATATATATAGCCATTAAAAAACTTTAAAGTTACAAACAAGTTAATCTCGGCAAATTATTGTTATTATTTTCTTTTCATATGAAAAATGTATTTTTTTTCGCTCATGATGTATTTAATATGGGAAAAATTGTTGTTATTAATTATTTTTCAGTTTGGTAAAATGTATTATTGTTAAAATTTGTTCTAATGCGCTTTTGTCCTTTTAATTTTCATGCTATTAAACTTTCTAACTTTCAATTTTGATAATATTATTCATTGAATAGAAAAATAAATTATTTTTTGAGAAAATAATAATGTTAAATAAAATATTTAAAAATTTTTGTAAGAAAATTACACATTTAAACCTTTGAACTTTTTGAGTTTGTTTTATTAAACTTTTTAATTTTTGTACTATTCAGCTATTAAACTTCTGAAAAATATGAATTTGTTTTTTTATTCACATTTTTATTAAGTAAGTATTCAATAAAATAAAAAATTTAAAATTTGGAGATTTAATAAAAAAGGAATTAAAGTCCATAAATTAAAAAAAAACAATAATTCAATTGAAACATTCAATAGAATAATTTTAATAGATTTACGAGCTAAATTATATATTCTGAGCAAAAACAATAAATGACATCAGCTAGATCATGCCTGAATCAAGAATGGATTCCTTGCGAAGGATCGGACCTTTTTTAATCTCATCTTAATTAGTACTTTAGGGCATATAAAATCATTAAAAATAGAAATATATGGATTTATATTCGAGACACACATAAGCATATGTTTTACAATAGATAAATAGTGCAATTCAATTCTTTTTTTTTTGGCCATTCAATAAAAATCTGAGCTGCAGAGAAAATAAAATTTGTTTTAGAAGTAAATGTAATAAAATTAAATTTAACCAGTTTAATAATAATAATAATAATAATAATAATAATAATAATAATAATAATAATAATAATAATAATAATAAAGTTTAGGTATCTTAAAATACCTAAAAGAATTCAAAATTTTTCCGTTCTCCATTACTTAGAAATTGCAAAAATGTTTGTTGGACATGTTCTTGTGCTTGAGCTTGAGCCTGATCCAGTTGCTTAGAGAGTGGTGGTCCATCAGAGGATGATGTGAGTTGTTAATCGGTCTTTATTTTTATACCATAGAAAATTTTCTACCAAGATTCACCCAGCACGCATTTCCAAATGAAAAGAAGTGTTCTGTTCTTCATAGGTATGTATATAATAATTCAAATATATAATTAAAACTTTTATTTGCTCCTTAATTATTGGATCGCATCTCATATTTGGTCTATATTTAATTTTTTTTGGTGCATTACCAATCAGTTTCCAGAAATTCATATGCCTTCACTAATCCGGCTCGAGCTAACTATTGACTTATTATGGAATAAAACTCTCAAGTTTTTATTCATACATAACACTTGAATTTAAGACATTTTTTACGAAAAAAATGGCAAATCACCTCAACAAACCATGCATTGATTAATCTGTGTTTAATTTTGATTATTCCAGTTTTGAGATTGCAAATAAACAGTTAAGCAAATTAATTCACGTCTTTTAAATGTATAATAAGATCATAATAATTAATTAACATGTTAGAAAATGGAAATGTTTTAATAGACTATAATTAACCAGCAATTTTCTTTAAAGTCTTCTATTCAGCAAATTTGGAATTTTTGTTTAATTAGGCCTCATTAAGCTCGCATTGATGAAAATTGAATTGGAGATCATTTGGCTTTTGAATAACAAAAACAACATTGAAAATTCCTACCTAACTTTTCCTTGCTATCTTTTTTATTATCTTTTCAATTTTTTAAGTGATACTCATTTTTTTGTTTATATATATATATATATGGGTCATAAAGTATTAAAAATTGGGATATGTATTATTTAAAAAATGAAATATATATATATATATATATATGGGTCATAAAGTATTACAAATTGGGATATGTATTATTTAAAAAATGAAAAAAATAATAAAAAATGAAATAAAAAGAAGGTATATAATATTTCTCAATAACATTATCCAAATCAAGGGACGAATGGTATATGGCAACACTCAATAAACTACGAGAGGCTCCACCTTTGAGCTTGAAAATCTCCTTAAGATCTGTAAGCTTTAATTTGCATCACAAATTTATTTCTTTGTGTCCCTCATTATTATGTGATAATAATAATTTTACCCCACCCTCCCGCTGTTAAGATATATATTCTAATCATAGGTTTATATATAATTAGATACAAGATGGGAGAAATCAGACAATTTCACAATGTCTAGCCCGTGAGTACAGCTTGACTATCCAAGCAATTTCCACCCAGATCTCCTTTTAACTTTTGTGAGGTATATAATATATATAATTTTGAGTAATTAAATTCATGGGCATTAATTTATTTAATTGGTGGTAGAGAAAAATCATCATGGAATAGAGAACAATTTCAAGGATATTTCCACATCTATACTGTAATTTCATTTTGAGTTTTCAATAGATAAAGTGAGAATTTTGTCATTATTTTTATTTTTTATTTTTTGCTGATAGAGACAAGATAATGTTGTTGTCATATATAGGCTATTTGATTTGAACTATATCCACACGCATAAGCTGATAATGCCATAGATTTTATTTTTGATCTTGCAAAAAAAAAAAAATTCATCCACAGATTTTATTAATTTATGTTATTAAATCCTTCAGTTGAAATTTTTTCAACCTTTAACTATTAATTAATTTTGAATTAATTTGATTTATAATTATGATATATTTAGCATATAATTAATAGAAATTAACATAATCGATTGGAAAAATTTTCAGTTAATTTCTATTTATAAAACATTTAAGGTTTAATTGAATAAATTTTTAAAATCCATATTGATATTGAAATTCGATTCCTTTTCGAATGGTTGAGGTTTTCTGCTTTTGATGCAATAATATAATGGTGGAGGATTAAAAGGAGTATTCATTATGATCACTTAGGCATGCTTTATTCAAAAGTTTAGTGGATATTGATAGATACCAAAAGAATCAATTAGTGCCTCTTCACCATTTCACTGTTCGAAAAGGATGGGTCATGACTATGGATTTTAATGTTTATTTTCATGTCATGTGTACGTGCACCCACTATAATTTATTTAGTTATATATTTTTTTCACTGTTTTATTCATTTTTTGATGAAAAATAAAATGACTTGATATGTGTAATTATCTCAGAAAAATTCATAATTAAATTTTTTAAATTTCTTGTGTTTGTTCCATTTTAATTCATTATTTATTTATTTTAATTTATTGAGCTTATAAATAATTTCTTCTATAAATCTCTAAATAACTTTTTCAGCATACGTAGAGGAAAAAATTAATCTCTAATAATTTTTTTGTTCTATTAAATATCTAAATAATAATCTCTAAACAGAATTTAACCAAAGAAAAAAAAACTCAATAGAACAAACACAGACAAGTTCAAAAATCAATTAAATAATTTATTTTGTAATTATGGTGAAACTTTAGTATATTAAATCCCATACTATTCCAGTAAGTGAACATTATTAATAAACACAAAAACCCAAGTACAGACTGGCTTAGTCAGATCATATTATCTGGACATCAATGGAAGTTCTTGTTCATATATGCAATGGGAAAACTATAGGAGGGGCCCATATTCTGCTTATGTTTTATTTCTTTAAAATTTTGCAGTAGTTGAAGATAAGGAGAAATTAGATAGATGGATTTATTAAAAATGCCATGCCTCTATTTGAAATTGAAGCAAAAGTCATAATGTTTGGCTGGAAGTGGCCCTTGAAGAAGCTCCATGACAAGAAATAGTAGCATATTTTTCTGTGTCCAACCCAAAGGTGAAGCTACGGATATGGGACAACACCCACGAATTGAAATGTGAAAAAAGCATGAATTTTGGTTAGGGTGTCGGTGTGTCATATTCAATGCCACAGCATAGATTTCAGGTCAATTAATGTACTTGATATGCTTCATAATTATGGAACTCTTTGGCCAATAACTACATTGCCTTTGCCGACCCAAACTAAACTAGCAGCCTAATTTGACCAAAGAAACATCTTTCAATAGCTTTCTTTTGGTTAAGGTTGTTTTAAGCTGATTAAGGAAATCTTATATCCCAGATTGGTGCATAATTGTGTTTGCTATAGTTTGAGACAGTTTGAAATTAATATATGGTAAAACGTAATCTAAAAGATTTGAACTATATATATTTTAAGCAAAAGGCAGGAAGGCTGTGACCCAATTCGAATTTGTAATCTTGCGGTACTCAAAATGAATCCAGAGCCATTATGTATAAAATTAAGCTCATTAGGTGATTTTTTTATTTTATTTTATCTAGAAATAGCAATTTTTGAAAAATTTTCTTTTCTTTTTCCTCGTCACTAGTGGAAGCTCAATTCATTTGTGTTGATGAGCGCACATAATTCTCAATTTGCCAATTTGGATGGTGTAATAAGAAAAAAAAATTGAAATACATGGGTTTAATAGTTGAAATAGAATTACATGAACTCAACAACGTAAATATGAAAAATTTAGAAGCTTAATATTATATATTGTCTTTAGAAAATAAGGTAATGGTGCAAATTAATTAGCTCCCATGGTATAAGGTGTAAACCTGACACCTTATACATCTACATACCATATATGTTGTCTTTATATTGTATTATCACATATGAAATAAGATTAAATAAAAATTCATGTTTACAGCGAGAGTAATTTTTTTTAACTCATCTCATATTATCAACAATAATTTCACAATCAATACGAAAGATTTAATTATATCTCATAACATCACATATATTAATAACTTAAACATTACGTTTAAAAAGTTAGTAAATATGCAAGTATTCAATCCCCAAATATAAATGATATGTTCTTATGCTTATGTGGAATGCAAGGAAAGAGAGTGATGAGGCTCGGCCGATGACATTTGATCTATGACTTATATATGCACCTCAATATGAAATACTAATCTTCTCTATCTGAAAAATTATGCAATTTGGTGAGTTGCGAATCAGTGAGAATAACCATCAAATTAGTTCTAAAGCGCCCAAGTATTTCATAATAGCAAATAACAAGTATAATTAATACATACTTTATACTACATTTCATCAGTCAATAATATATAAATATAGATAAAATCAAGTATTTAATAATTGCTATTTACTTATGCTTATGCTTGTACAATTTATTTTGTTATGACCAGGTTAAACGAACATTGTTTCGGGTTTCCATGTGAACATTTGCATTTGCATTTGCTAGCTAGCTTGATCATTTGTTTCATTTGCACATTTGTTGGGCCATAGACCTCTTCTTTTGCTTTGCACATTTGTTGGCCCATAGGCATATTTTTTTGCTTTGTACATTTGTTGGGCCATAGGCCTCTTCTTTTACTTTGCAATGTCGATTGACTAGTCACAACGCTTTTTAAGTCATTATGCATATGCACTTGTACTTACATATTCATCAACCATTGTATCTTATCACATATACCATACATATACCACATATATACTTCATATGCAACACATATACCATACATATACCACATATATACTTCATATGTAACACATATACCACATATATACTTCATATGTAACACATATACCACATATATACCTCATATGTCAACACATATACCTTGCATATACTATACATATACCATGTATATATATCATATGTCAAACATATACCTCTAATATACCACAAGTACACAAACTTATATGTACCACAAATGTCACAAATTATTCATCATCGTATTTTCAAGGAAAAATCATCACAATCATATAAGTCACATAGTAAGCAACATTCATATGCACTAAAGAATTCAATTGATAATTATACTCACATTTTTCCTTTGATTCCAACCTTTAACTTATTGTCTACTCCCTTCTTGTATATCTCCAATTTGTCTTGAGCCTAATATTGAAATATAATTGGTTAATTTATGACTAGAGAAACTTAATGTGACTTAAACAAATTAATATACATTATTCATATCAATAATTAAAATTTTTCCTATGAGGCAGTGTGACCTTATGAGACTATTTTGATTATAACTTTTTCTGTATTTGACCAATTAATCTGATTCTTATTTCTAATTAAAATTAACATATTTATATATAACATATTAACATTTCAGACCAATTGGATCACTGTACATTTTTTGGTGAAATTTCTAATCGTATTGTGATTTCTGCTCTTAGGTAGTTTCAGGGTACTCATTTGAGCTCATCATAACTTATAATCTATACGTACTATTTTAATGAAAATTTACAGGCACTTATATGGGTTCATATGGAACATTTTTCATGTTTAAATTTTTATCAATTATGTCTCTAAGGTCTTCAAATTATAACAAACATTTTACTGGTACATAATAGAATTGGCTTCCGGACCAGTATGACTTAAAAAGGTCATAACTTATTCTTTACATAATATATTAAGCTAAAATTAGTACAAAAATTTCTCTAAGACATATACCTATAACTTTTATATTTTGATCATTTATATAATCGATATTTAAGAAGCTCAAAATAATTAAACAAGTTTCGGGACCTGTACAAAGCACTCAGTAGGCAGTTCAAATCATGGAACAATCATGGTTCCATTTATTATAACTCAACAAGTACAAGATCTATGAACCTGAAATTTGGTTTACAAATCCATAACACATATATCTACAACTTTTATGTTTTGAGTTACTTCCAATATTTATTTTAACATACCCAAAACTAACAAATATAGTAGCTAACTTACTTAAGATTCCTATCCGGACCAGTTTCATTACGAAGAGGATATCTCATTCTATACACCACATCTTGCAAAAATATTTACATATCCATAAATCTAAGACATAAAGGAACAAATTTTATGTTTTAAGATTTTTCAGAATCAATTTCTATGGATATCAAAATCGGAGTTCAAATCAGTGCCTATTAATGGACCTTAGCAACTCAAATCAACCTTATAACAATAAGAATTGATTACTTACCAAGAACAAACTTTCAAAGGATCAATTTGCCTCAAAAACTAAGTGAAACAAGGAAGAATTTGTGGCTGAAACTTGAGAGAAAATAGGTTGAAGAAATGAAGCAAAGAAGAAGAATAAGATAAGAAAAGAAAAGGAAGATAATTGAGCCTCATAGGTTAAAACTCACCTAACCCATTTGTTTCTCTTTTTCTCTTTGTCGTCCAACTCTTTTTTTTCTTTTTCCTTTTCTTTTTGCTGAATGCTTTTTTCTTTAATTTAATTTTTTTATTTTTATTTTTATTTTTATTATCATCATACATACATACATACATATACATACATTCATGTATACATATATATATTTACCCAATTTCACTAACCAATAATAAATAAATATATAATTTAATCACTTATTTTAATTTAATTAAATTAATCATGTCAAATTTTTATTAATTCAATCTAGTCTTTTTATTTACTTAAATATTAATTTTATGTCATTTTCATCTATATTATAAAACAGACATATGCATTTTTATATAATTGTAAAATATTTGAAAATAAACTAATTGTATGACATGAATATATTTAAATAAAAATGTATATTATGCATGTGTTCAAGTGATATGTATATATATATATATGCAAAATGTATATGTGCAAATGAAATGCTCTACAAATGCATATGGAAAAATTCAAATATGTTACATAAGGCGAGGTACACATCGACTTTAAGATAAAACTTGATCCCTTATATTAATATTTTTTAGTGTAAAAGGCCTAAAATAGGGGTCAATAAGAGTCAACTTGATTAAAATTTGTAGTTTTGAGGTGTAAAATGGCCAAAAATTTTACTATTGATACCAATTAAATCGAACTTTATGGTAGAAATTAATATTTTTTTTTGGTTCAAACCTTGAAAATCCATTGGCACATTTGTCCAAAGAAAATACTTAGTAAAGAAGTAATTTTGGTTTGTCTCGTAAATTGAACATGTTTCACATGTCATACGCACAAAATTATGAAATTTACATGAAGATATAAATAATTACTAAATACGAGAGAAAAGAACAGTACTGCATGAATGAAATCAAACTACGTAATTTGATTAAGTAGAGGAATAAACATAGCTTATTAGTGTACAAAATATATAAAATTTACACGCAATTGAGTCACCGCCGACGAAAGCTGTGGAAAGAGAAAGGCTCCTAAACCGTCCCCACCGGCCAGCGAAAGTTCATGCATGGCCACTGCCTGTGGCTGGTCCTCCTCCGTCCACGCACTTTCATGTTAATTGCATACAACCAATCATTCTATGCCATATAGAGCTCTTCACCAATATAAAAATAATACTAATAATACACAATAAGACCTATGCAATTAATCTCACAATTAATGGTCCTAAAGAATATATATCTGACCGACCTACTTAATTAGTCAAATTAAAATTAAAAAAAGAAAAAAGAAAAAAATATGTGGAGCCATTTTTGTAGTTTCTTACACTAGAGAACACTGTATACATAAAACCCATTTTTCCATGTAGGAAGCTGTGCTTAATTGCATGAGGATTAAGGAACAGTCCCCGTTGATTAAGGATAATGTTCCTTAAACAATAGTTATATTACTTTTCGAGTTGCGTGATTTCTGTTTTGTCTCTCTAAGTTCTTTTTGATCCTTTCGATGATTTCTTACCCTGTTTCATGGGTGGTTCAAAGCACAAGATTTAGGTAAGTGCTTCTGTAATCTTTTTTGTATCCTAACATTGTTTTTTCTTTCTTTGTGCGTGTATATATATAAAAGTAGTTTTTTTTATTATTTTTTATTCTGTTTTTATAAAGGAAGTTAAAAGTTTTTTGAGTTTGTTAGTGGCATGGAGCCCTTGAGGTTGAAAGGTTAGTAAAGGAAGTCTATTTCAATATATTCTCTTGGATGGGTCTAAAAGAATGATTTTTTTTTTTTGAAAAATTTTCTTCCCCTTCTTTCAAGTTTTGAATCTGATATCAAAAAGTTTCTTTTGGATATAAAGTTGCAATCTTTATAGTTTCATTTACTCTAAACATAGATTAGTCATAGCTTTACAACTACTTTACACATTTTTGTTGCTCTTTAAAGTGAAAACTCTACTTAAATCATCTACTGCCTTGTATTCTTTCGTATATCGCATCTGCTACTGCTATCCACTGGGTTGCTCAGTTTTTACTAATCATATGGCAGGAAACAGAGCAATTAAGTTTTGATGAGATTGATTAATTGATTTACACAACAAATTGGAGCAAATAAGAGGGTGATTTGGATACAAATTGAAGAAATGGATAGTGGATTACCGTATTCTGGTAGAAAAAATGGTTCTTTGCTTGATTTTTTGGAGGAAGGTGAAGAACAGAAACAAATATCACCCTTGCCCGTGATCCCTCAACCACAGACGCCAAAAGAGCCTATGGAGTTTTTATCTAGATCTTGGAGTCTCTCCGCTTCTGAAATTTCAAAAGCTCTTGCTCAGAAACAGAAGCAATTTTCCTCTGATAAACTAACCGATATTTTCCCAGCAGATACAATTTCTGCACCACACTTTGTAAGTTAATCTTTTCCCGTTCTTTGTCAATTTGCAATTTTCTCGCTAATGATGCTTTGTTGTTTAATTATGGTTTTTAATCTTGCAGTCAGGGAAGATAATAAATTCGATAAATTCAAGAAAGAGATCAATAGGGAAGTGGTTTCACCACAAGGAGCTCAGCAGTAGCATAGTAAAGAAAAAAGATAAGGCACGAATCGAAAATGCACATATGCATTCTGCTATATCTGTTGCAGGATTAGCAGCAGCCTTAGCTGCTGTGGCTGCTGCAGGAAACCCAAATGGATCCGGATCAAAAATGAGCATGGCTTTGGCCTCAGCTACAGAACTTTTAGCATCACATTGCGTAGAGTTGGCAGAATCAGCCGGAGCTGATCATGATCGTGTAGCTTCTGTTGTAAGATCAGGAGTGGATATTCAGAGCCCTAGCGATCTAATGACCCTTACTGCAGCAGCTGCAACTGGTAATTGCTTTATTGTTAGATGATTTTATTGTACTTAATTAGCTTTGAAACATTAGAGTAATAAAAGATAATTTTTGTACTTAATCAGCTTTGAGAGGAGAAGCTGCGCTGAAAGCAAGATTACCGAAAGAAGCAAGAAAGAATGCAGCTATAAGCCCTTACGATAAAATGGCAGACACTCAGTGGATTTCTGCTTACAGTGATGAAGTAGAATCACAGGGTCCTCCCCTTGATGGAGAATTACTGCAACATACAAGGAAAGGTAAAAGAAAATGCAACGATTATAAATTATAGAATCACTGCTTAATGCTTAGTATAATTTTAACAGCAAAGGCCAACTCAAGTTGGTTTCTTGGAATTATCAGGTGTGTTAAGATGGAAACGCATCTCTGTCTACATCAACAAGAAATCACAGGTATGTGTACTTTGTAGTTGAAAAGGATGAAATCGATTAAAATAATCACAACTAATAGCATCTCTCTAATTTCAGGTCATGATTAAGATCAAAAGCAAACATGTTGGAGGAGCTTTCTCTAAGAAGCACAAATGTAAGCATTTATATCTACATTGTGTAAATAAATAATGGCTCTGTTTCTGCCTTTCTCCAGCTTCAAAATCTGATGTTTGGATACATGTTCTGCTGCTGATATTAGGTGTTGTATACGGGGTCTGCAATGAAAGTACAGCATGGCCATATAGAAAAGAAAGGGAAAGTTCTGAAGAATTATATTTTGGACTTAAAACTGCAAAGGGTCTTCTTGAGTTCAAGTGCAAGAGCAAGATTCATAAGCAAAGATGGGTTGATGGTATTCAGAATCTTCTTCGTCAAGTGAGCTGTGTTGAAGTAACTGAACGCTCGCTGGAATTTCTAAGCATAAGCAATAGCATATAAATATATGATTCATTTTTGTATATGCACTCAAAGAGCAGAACATATCTGAAAGTTTACTTATGGCCTAATGATATACGTGTGAAGGGTTTTTCTTTTGCCTCATAATACCATATACAGATGAAAAATAATGACTTAAATCCAATTTGTTTTCCCTGGGAATAAATTTCTACACCCATCATCTTTGCCTTGTCTGCCCACATTCACATACAGTGATGCATCTTGGGCAGTATTTTCTTGAACCAAATTTGGGCTCTATTTGATTTTCTTGCTAAAGTTGTTATTTTGTTTGCTCTTTTGCAGACTTTGCTATTATACTTTATAATAGCGTAATAAGAAAAAAAAATGGTAACTTAAGCATGTTAAAGAACTAAAGCTCTACTACAGGAACAGTAGAGTGAATAACTGACCTAACAATAGAAGCTGAAACCTAATAACCATAATGCACTTTTAAAAATAGCCAATCGAAAAAGAATTATTGAATTTTATTTGATAGATTTCACTTGCCAGTTATGCATAATCATTTATCTATAACAGTGCCAATAAATTGACTGAAAAATCTGATTAACTTTAACATAAGTGCAAGGCAACAATTTGCAAGAGCTTTGCCTCCTGTTCACCTCAAAATACAACAGTCTTGTTTTTCTCGTAAGGCAGCACTCGCAATTCACAATATGACTTTATAGCAGTTGCAAGACATTGATTCTCAAGGTTCTCTGATTTCTGCACAAAACTCCACATATTATCTCTATGGGATACACTCTCAACCTGCAAAGACGAATACAGCATATTGAAGAAAAATATGCTAACACATCCTGCAAAGTACATAGATGAACAAAATGTATCTTTCTGGAGAATTAAATGGCAAGCAACATGAATGATATACATATCTGCCAAGTCAAAATCTGGGACATAGATGGTAGTCATTAAAGTTTTAGTTAGAACAGTTCCAAAAATCTACATGTTCAGCAGAATTGGAAGAAACGCACCAAGTGCACATTAACAGACAACATTTTTCTTTCATGATAAAAGAAAACTTTATGCCAGCATCATCAGCTTCAAGAGAAATTATCTTTACGTTTCAACTTTCTTTAGCAATTATATAACAAAGCTCTAAACAATAAAGGGATTATATCGTCTGAAGACAACTACAGTCCAATTAGAGTTAATTCAACATGATCAATTCATCTGAAATGTGCAGTAGTGATCTGATGCTGCAAGTTGGTAATCATTTTCAACAAGTTACCAGAATCGTACAAATATGGTCGTAAAAAGTTTTACCGAGTTAGAAAACTTATAAAGCAAGACCATTATAATAAAATCAAAAGATCAACTGATTGTCTTAATGGAGGAATACATAGCATACACGTATGAAAAAGGAAACTGAAGCCAAGTATAGTTGGAGCCCATGTTAAGAAGTTCAGACATCCATATATCAGATATAAACTACTTAGGTTCCAAAGTTTCCACATATGAAATAGATACCAGGTAGACGAATAGTGGTTTCTTTAACCCTAACTTAGTACAAAATCCTATAACATTCAGGTTGGAGCTGCAGCGGAAGTAGCAACCATTCCGAAATGCAAATAGTGTGAAATGCAAACAGCAAGAACATTCACCAAAAAGTACAATTGCCTAAAATCTCTCAGAAGATGAAAACTTTACAAGGATCCGAATGATTACCAATTGTGCAATAATAGGGCCTCCATCAAGTTCTTCAGTCACAAAGTGACTTGTAGCACCAATTAATTTCACGCCTGCATCAAAAGCCTGACAACAATGTCTAGCAAATTAAACATGTATCAGGGCCAGGGAGGAAATAGTAAATGGTCAAAAGACGATAATTTCTGGATCAAATGAAGAAGGTATAAAATAACCTGCTTCGATGGATTCCCACCCTTAAATGATGGCAAAAGGCCATGGTGAATATTAATTACATCTTTCCCATAACACAGCAAAAAGTCACCAGATAATATCTGCCATAAAGAATAAACATTATAAGAATCAGACATTGCACCAGTTGAATAAATGATGTCAACAAATCAGCACAATGATAATAACATTCATTAACTCGTAGGATTCAAGAAACAAGCCAGTTTCTTCCATCAACTTGACACCTTCAATAATAAAACATAAACCACAATTCTTCTATTTTGACAGTGACAAGAAGCAAACAGAATATATTTACCTGCATATACCTAGCAAGCACTAAAAAATCAGTATCCTTGACCAAATCCAAGATCTCCTTTTCTCTCTTGTTTTCTGTGGTTGTGCGCAAACAATGATATGGAATACAGTTCCTTTCAAGAAAGCGAATCACATGCGTGTTTGGGCCTCTTTCATGGTTACTGTTATAAATCATATGAAATCAGGATCCATGGAACGAAATAAACTGTCTAGAAGGAGATAATCCTAAAATTTCACCTTATTACACAAGTTATCTCAATCGGAAATTTCCCACCCTGCCATCTATGTAACAAATCGATTAGGCAATGCTCCTGCAACAAGACAAAAAGTAACTTCAACTCAAAATATAAAACACAAGCATTGTTATTAAAGCAAATAAAATAAAATAAAAACCTGCTTAGAAGCAAGAATCGCAATCTTAAATTTGGGGTCAAGATCAGGCACACGGACAACAGAATGCGTAGCATCGAACATTTTAGATAGCTTCAGAAAGTCTTCATCCATTTGAGCCCGTGGCCATTTAACTCGATCAAATACAAACTCACTGCCAGTATCCACAAATTAAAAACGCCTCTACTTGCTCAGCACATAATTTAAACGTATTCCGTCGAATAAAAAAAATCGAATTAAGAATAGAACATTACCAAAATGAAAAATTAAGTAAAATAAGAAAAGATTACCTCCTAGAATAGAAAACATTCTTCTTTTCGGGAACAAAAACATCAGCCCCAAGAATGTTTCCACCTCTGGAAGCAATGCAATCCGACAGCTTGGCAACAATACCAACCGAATCCTATAACAAAAAGCAACAATTTTTCTTTCAATTAGATTCATTTCTCTTGAAAGGGTATAACAATGTCAGAGCAAAAGAGGAGAATATGAGGATTTACAGGGCACTGAAAAACGTGGATGCCATGGGTGAGACATGGAGAGGAAGAGGAATCAATGAAGGACCTGCTTGTAAATCGAAAAACTTGAGGAAGAAAACTAGATCTTCTTATCAGGTTCATCCCTTTACTTCTGTTGGTGAACTCACAAGGCACAGGCACCCACCAAATCTTGGCGGCCTTACTTTTTGGATAGCTGTTGAAGCTGACATCGCTCTCAAAATCAGCAAATCACAACTTACAGCTTCACATTCTTCAGTATCATCTTTATCATTCACGACGTCGTTTAATTGTTTTTCGTATGAAAACGATGTCGTTTGAAATGTTCAGAGTAAAATATGCTAGACCTTGGGATTTATGTATTGTTTGAAAGTGGTAAACGGACGCATGATAATTATTTATTCACTCGACGTATTTTAAGATTTTCTTAATTTAATTCTTAAAATTCCCTCTGTCTCAAAAGAAAATTCTATTATCTTTCTATTGTATTATTCATTTAAATAAGATGGAAGGTGAAAAAATTAAATTCACATCAATAAATTTAACAAATGACAATATATTAAGCTAACATATTAATATCATATGGACTGAATAATTTTTTTTTAGAAAATAAAAATTTTATTAATTATGACATAATTAAATAGGAATATGAAAAATAATTAAAAATTAATCACAATCTAAATATAGTAAGCGATGACTATAAAAATAATTGATAAAAAATCAAATAAAAAAGAAATATTATATCTTATTTAATTTAGTTATTGAATATAATTGGTAATTGATAATTGATGGTTGATAATTGATAGCTGCTAGTGAATTAATATTTGTTATTATAATATAAAATTATTAATATAAATATTATTTATTTTATTTAATATATATATTTTTTATAATATATAAATAAATAAAAATTATAATATATTATTTATTTGATGTAGTAATAATAGTAATTAAGGAATAAAAAATTTTCAAAAAAATATATGATATAATAATAATTAAATAAAAAATAAATTTAAAATTTGTTAGTACGATAATTTTGTATAAAATTAATTTAATTTTATATTTAAAAATATTTTAATAATTTAGAAAAAATTCTAAAATAAATCTTTTTAATTAATAGTTATTTGAAACACTAAACAACTTACTAAATAACAACCGTTAGACAAGAAAAATCTATCATATGTTCCGAACTACTGAACTACACATCGTTTTAAACTATTTTTTATGTATAAGTGGGGGTATAAATTTCAGTTTATATATTCCAATTATTTTTATTTTATAATGATATATTAATTATTATCTTATAGAAAATTCAACCTAAATGCGAAGATTAAAATGACATGAAAAGTAAAAAGTTTGAACGATTCAAATTATAAATTAAAATCAGGAGAGAAACCTCTTAAGATGAAGATCCAGATTCAAATTTAAATAAATCAAATACATAATTTTCATCTATAATTTAATTATAAGAAAAATTATCAATAAAATGTGTTTCATAAAAAATAATTAATTACGTGCTTGATTAACTAGCTTAGTTTAAATATGAAGACGTAATTATAATCAAATTACTACAGAATTAAAAGTTTATTTAACAAATTCAGAAGCGAAAATAAATCTTGCAAATAATTTTTCGTAACTTCATTAGGATCCCCAAAGATTAAAATAAAAATTGCCATCGATCCAGCCCAACAGAACTAACCGCATCAATCCAGTTGTTCACTGTAGAGTGGAAAACTAGAAAATAGAAATCCCCATTGAAGAGCAAGCAAGAGATCTTCCGTCGTTGGCCTCCGATTAGTAGAATTAGACACCCTTTTCCTCTCGATCGCCGGCGAGCTGACACAGCCGAAGAAGAAAATCAAAAAGGAAAAAGATATGCCTGTAAGTTTTTTCCTTTTCTCTCTCTCGTCATCTAACTGTGGATTCAGATCTAGTACTTGGAAGTTCCCATAAATTTTGAATTAACATTGGGGTTTATAATCGGGGGGGGGGGGGGGGGGGAATGCAGTACAGGAAAATCATAGAGGTGGAGCAGCCGAGTCCAATGAGGTACATAATCGGAGCAGTGATAATGATGATAGGAGTGGTCTTACCCGTCGGTTACATGATGTTTCGTAACAAGCGTGTCCCTTCTTCGTCCTCTTACTCCAAACAGACGTAGGTGTGCCATTGCTTTTTCTTTTGTATCTTTTCGTTATGAAATTTATGATGTTTAATTTTGTGAAATTAGAAATCGATTGTTCCCTTGGATTATAGGTCATGGTGATCTTTTTTGGGTTACTTCATGTGCTGGTTAATTTTAATTATTAGTCAATTATCAAAAATGGATGGGTATTTTCCATTTGAGATTTGAGCTGTGGTAAGGAATGAACTGAGGCATTGTCAAAGGAGCGACTGCATGAGGATATCAATTTTGTTGCTAGTGAATTAACAAAAATATATTGGTCCTACGTTATTTCACTTCTAAAGGCAAAGGCTTTAACTTCAAAGCAAAATTTGTTACGCATTTTAACAGTGAAAATTTAACAGTTTTGGAATGCTCATGTTTTACTGGATTCTTTATAAAGATAAGTTTGGGATCAAATCTTTGATCTCAGTTTTCTGCTTTTGACATTACAATTCTGTATAAAGCTAATTCTAAGTGCTAAGTTAAACCATAATTTTCCTTTTAAACTAGAAAAAAGGGGGAAAATTACTTTATTATTTCTAGCTACTCTTTAAGATAATTCAGCAACAGTTCAATTATTAATAATTACATAATCATGCTAGAATTTTGGATGTATTTATAGATCCGAGAATGCATGGAGAAGGAAAGAAAATTCTGATAATGTGCGCTAATTTTATAGAATGGTCACAAACAAATACAATAGTTTCTTGTTACCTTGGCCTGATGGAGTGTAAGTTTTTTTGTGATTGTCATTGACAGAATTGTTATTTTTTATCAAACCATCCCAGCAAGCTAATATTCTTGGTTCTTTCCATTATCAGGAACAAAGTTTTGATATAGACAAATTCCGACAAGAGACATTTGGATATAATTCATTGTTGGTTGAATTTGAAGAAAATGCAAAAACAAGGTGGATAGACTGATGTCAAAATACAAATGTAAATTCATTGAAACCCCATTTTTGTTATCTTTTTGTTGTTGGGAATTCTTATATGAGTTTATAGTATATGTTGTTTGATTTCGAACTTCATTTGTGGAACTGTACTTGGAATTCTAATTCAAGTTTATAACTCGAGTCGAGTGTGGTTTGATTAAATATTATCTTTCATTTTAATCAAATAGAGGCCCTAATGTCTATGTCCGTTCTGAATTCATTTGCTGAAATAATTTTGTTTGTCATGATTTTTTCGTTCATTTTAGGATCTGTTTACTTTACAATTATCTGTTGTCATATATTTTGATAATGCTGAGAATTGATCTGTATACCTTTCTAAATGTTTGTGTTCAAGTTTTGAGCCATCTATATATAGGAGGTTTTTGGAATAGCTGTTGGATGTCCAAAAAGCAGATTTAGAATTTTTTTGATTTAATTGACTAATTTTTTTAATTTTTTATAAACTGTTTTTTTCAAACCTAGTTTTGAGAAAAACATCTATTTAACTGTTTCTTTCAAAAAAACAGTTTTCAAAATTTTAAAAAATTAAAAAAATAAAAAAATTTCTCCAAAATCTTTTTTTTCAAATGCAATTCTAAACGAACACTGCAGTTGGAAATCTAAACTGGAGATACTTAGTATAATTGCAACTCTTTTCCTTGGAGTGTGTTCATGGGATGGATAAGGATTGCTTTCTGGTCAGGATTTAGTTTCATTTGACTGGGGCATTTTGTATGACTAGGCTAGAGTAGTTTAGTCTGGATGCTAAGCTTTTAAATATTTGGCCTAATACATCTACAAATGCTCCAACTTGGCACTATTGGTCATTTTGACACCTCTTTATAACAAAGAACCATATAAACACTTCAATCTAAAAATTTAGCTATTTTCAGACACCTTTTTCCAATATCCCAAACCATTGAGTGTGCATGACTTACACGCACACTCAATTAAAATATAAACAAATAAAATCCATTCAAACCATTACCCATGGAATTTTTCAAAATTAAAAAAAAATTACAAAATTGACAGTTATTAGACTTGTTTTCTTTCCATTTTCATCTCTAATTTCACATACCTCGTCGAAGATCGATGTCAAGCTTTTAACAATGGGACCTTTGGAGCTATCGAAGTCTATCTCCTCATCAGAGTCGGCTCCTCTACTGCAGCCTCTTTCTAGGCAGCTACGATACTAACAACATCACCGCCCTGCCCAAACTAGGCATGGCCGTTGACACCGAAGTCGCCAAACTTTCCAGCTAGTAGGAGGTTCTTCATCTGAAGAAGAGGGCTACTTTTAGTTATCAACTTCCATTTAATAATTGAGTTTTTTTTTGTCGTTTTTTTCCCTTTTAATTATCAAACTGAGGTGAAAGATTGGTGCTTTACAATTTACAAATAGTGGGATTTCGTAGATGGGCTCCTATAGCAGGTGAATAACAGGTAGTAACACAGCTTATTCAGCATTCGAAAATGTCACTCCTGCTGGCTTAGCCCTAGTTCGATATGCAAGTTTTGCGACATCGAACTTACCAACAATCGAGCGCATTTGTAACTGAAATAGAAACGATATGAACGGCGTCTAAATTCGGACTGTGAACAAATGAAAAAAAATTGATTACGAACATAAGATTTTAAAATTTGCATGAAATCTGAGAAAAATAGACTAAATTGAAAATATGTGATCTTCACACTGTTAATGAATTGTAAATTGAGAACACCGAGACGTATAGAATATTAAGAAAAATATGTCAGTATAATTTTATATTAAAACTTTGTATGAGCATGATATGATATGTTCAATCTTATTTCTTCGATTTCACACCCAAAACATTAAAATTTTGACATAAAATTATATTTACAGGTTCTTCTTAATATTCTATACGTTTCAGTGTTATTAATTTGCGATTAGTTGACATCACAAAAATCACACATTTTCGATTTAGCCTATTTTTCTTAGCTTTAATGCAAAATTTAAAAATTTATATTCGTAATCAATTTTATTACTTATTCATGGTCTAAATTTTTTACTCTGATCAAATCATTTTTATTTCGTTCACAAATATACTCAATTTTTGGTCAATTTAATGTATTCAATCATGTGAAACGCACGAATCGATCGGGCTATAAGCTTGGCCGTGACAGAAAACAAACACGAATTTCACAAAAAAAAAAAAAAAACTATTGTCCAATCGGGCTTCTCTGCTCAGTATTTTGCCTGACCATACTTCTCTACTATGTGGCCTCTCTGTTGTGCATCTTGATCCAATTGGACATTTCGCCACAACCTATCGGACATCGCACTAGCTCACTTTAGCTGATATGTGGGCATATGGCTGATTGCATGTCGTGTTTAAAGGAGATCAAAGCTAACAATAGCAAACGACGACATAGAGGTCTCTGCTCGTGGTAATGGCAGAATCGGGAAACACAAATCATGTATGCTTGCTGACGAGATCTCTCTCTTTGTTTTTAGAGCTAAAGAAGAAGAAGAAGAAATTGGAATAGTGAATTTGGGGACTAGGGATTTTTTTTTCCTTCCTCACACGCCATAGTGGTATGATCTTTACTCTCCATGCGACCAATATTGCCAAGTTGAAATGTCTATAGATGTATTAGGCCTAAATTTTTTGATAAAAAATAGTTATTAGCATCACCTACGGGGAACATTGATAGTTTGTTCGAGTAACTGAAATTGCCCTATTCTTCTGAAAGCTGCTTACAAGGATTTGGGTGAAAATTTTATTATGCTAGAGTAGTTTCAGTCTAGATATTAAGCTTTTAAATATTTTGTTATGCTACGAGGAGCATTGTAGGCCTGTTGGAGTAATTAAAATTGCCCTATTCTTCTAAAAGTTGGTTAGACCAGTTGAAAGTTTTGAGGGAGCCCAATAGTGTTATGGCTGGTTGAAATTCCTCCGCTTCGTGCATTTTGGCAGCATTTTTTGTCCGGCCAACTTTCAAATATGCAGTAACACAATGAAACCTAATATTTATAGATGGTTCAGTAGGCCTAGCAGAGGGAAAACGCTTTTATACCATTGGAAAAACTCTGAGAAATCCCAAAAAAAGATCTCATGTCAACAAATTTCTATTATACTATTGAACATCCATAACAAAAAAAACTGATCTGCAGATTGTTGATTGCCATCCTAGAGAGAGAGAGAGAGAGAGAGAGAGAGGGGTGGGGGGGGTGGGGGGAGGGTGCAAGAAATCAGTACAGGACGGCTTAATAATGGTAGTGTTTAACTGTAGAATGGGCAGACAAATCCACAGAAACTATATCTGCTCAGGTTATATACATGCCCACAATTGAATAAGCATCACACGCTTATAACTCCCTTGTCTCTACAAATTATGCCACCTGCCCAATGCTTCTCCAACACGTACTCTGTCACCGCGTCTGATATTGAATCTAAATTCTGAAGATGGTTCATTGTTTTTGAGTGGCTTTATTGTGGGAGCTTGGAAGACGAGCACCACCGTTGATCCCCATATTGAAAGCAGCCACCTGAAATGAAAAAAGCATGAAATTTTAGCCCAAGCCAAATCCAGCTCAAAAATTGCAAGAAGAGCTGCGATTTAACTCCGTTTACACCTAGGATAACAGGGTTAGGAGAGGAAAAGGGCCACTCCACATTTGAGCATACACCCATTTGCAAAATAATGATAATAAAAATGATAATTTAGGAGATATCTCATGAAATTATTATACTTCATCTTTATCAATAGAAAATCCAAAGCAATATCTAAAACAAAATTCCTGTCAGCTAGGCCAAAAGGGTTAAGAGCAGATGTTGGGAGTAAAAGGACCCATATGGAAGCTGTGCTCCTGATTCATTTATAGCTTAAATCTTCGAGAAATTCCCACTATAAAGTTACAAGAAGAGTTCAGTTTCTATGCTTTGTCTGGTGACACCAGTCATCAATATCAAATTCAGAAAATACAATCCGTACTAACCTCATCCCCTTTCTTGAGAATTTTACCAACACCTTCAGGTTCGTATACCTGTTCTTCTGGGCGTTTAGAATTCAGTAACTTCTTTCTTGGCAGGTTTGTCCGAAGTTCTGGTTCAATGAAAAGCTGCCAATACAAGTTCACACTGAAGTTAACAAGAGGCATTTCAATGGGGAGGTATTAAGTGACACAAAAAGTCTTCTAGAAACAATACTAGTTTTTCAAGTGGATTATCTGGGCCTATTCAAACTCTCTGTTCAGAGCTAAACTTATTATTCTTACTTTCAGTTTGGCTCACAAGATCTTATGTATCAAATCATAATCCTTATCATATCTTCAGGTATACTGAACTAACCTCAGTAAAATTTCAATTATTCAACCAACACATCAGGGAAAAAAATGGACTGTTTTTATTTCTGCAAGTGTACATGCACGCATTCAGAAATGTGTAGTGGTGGTTAAGGAAATTATTGTTGAAATTAGCATTTGCAAAAAACCACCTGACCTCAATTGACCCAATATTTGTAGCACCAATTGCCGCAATAGCCATGAATCCTTCTTGCCACAGACCTTGAAGAACAACCTGTTGCAACAGAATTGCAAAAGTAACCTGTGAGACTTGAAAGAATATTAAGGATAGTCAGGGAAAACTCCATGAAATTTTTTAACTTTAATTCTTCAATGGAAGGGGAGTAAGTAGAAACCTAGCAGATGATTGCCAAAATGAATATTCAAAACAAGGAGAGATGTAGCTCATGGTGTGTATTACAACATTTTAATGTAATGAGCTAATGAAGTAAGTTTTGATTGGCAAATTGATGAGAAAAGTTTTATCTACCTATAATCATGAACTTCATATTCAGAAAGCCCAATGTATAAATTATGCATGAAAAATTTAATATGAGCTGGTTTTTCATTTTGAAAATTTTGTTTGATTTCATTTGTCCTATACCTTTTATAAAATAATTGAATAACTACTAAAATGAGAATGAGATAACTTTACTATAGAAGAGAAAGCAATACTAAAGCAGCTTCGATGACAACTTGTTCAAGTACAACAAACAAATAGTTTTTTTTTTTTTTACGAATCCGAATTACCCTTTCATTTTCAACATAAAGATTTCTGATTGTTCTTGTTGCACGTTCGTTCAGAGGAAATAGGCGCCCTATAAACAAAAAGGGCATTAGCGCAAAAGATCCATTGAACACTTCCGTGTTTGACACATCATTCCAAGTAAAAAAAATAACAGTTGCAAATATAAGCAATCACGCATACGCAAACATATATTGCTCTTTTTACATACTTTGTAAATAGGTAATTCTCTGTATGCCAATGGAGACCAAAGCTGGGCATATGTTCAAACAGATTCAGTATTCCATGATTTAGAATAAAACATTCCTCCTGGGGCCATGGCACTGTTATTCTGCTCCAGTTAACTGCCTTCCTACTGTTCAGTCTTGCAATGTCCTCCATAGGACTCCATAATAATTCCTCTTTTCAGACAGCTAAATCTCAAAAGGACTTTATTAAAATGGAATTACTATTGCTAATAAAGAACAGAGGAACCAGTTAACCAAGGGAAAGTAAAATTGAGGCAGACGGAGGCAATGGATTTGAAGAAGGACATTACATTGTTTCTCTTATATTTGACCAAGGAAAATTCTAGATAATATTCCAACGATAAACAAGCTGGCCTAAATTTTTTCCCTACTCCTCCCTCTTGCTCTTTCTATTTGCCTGTCTTAACTATTATTTTGGAAATTCATTTTTTTACATTCATATTCTCATTTTTATACAACTCTCCCTAAATGAAGTATAGAAAACATATGATCCAAAAGAAACCAGTAGATTGTCAATCATAAACAGAATGACAGTGGCATCTCTAATAAAAACAAAAAAACAAAAAAAAAAAACAAAAAACAAAGTGAACGTGTAATAGAACTGAGTAACCTGAAAAGTGCCGGCGGACAATAACATTCCATTCAACTGGCGAGTGTATGCGATGATAGTCTCCAGGCTTCAAGTAAATTACACAGTAGTAAAGGCCCTTCGTTGGACTGCAATCAATGCCTTCAAATGGTATATTAATGTATTTATGGACATAAATTAGAAACACACAGCATATAAATTCAGATTGGAGAAAGTATAATTCCCAACAAAAAAGTAATCATCTATGCTATAACCTAAAGCATAAAAAATATAAAACTAAATTGCAGGAACTCTAGAATTGTTTGTTCAAATTTACAGGCATGTAAATGCCAAGACAATACAATTTTACCAATTTCAGGTATGCATTGTATTTCTTTTAAAATAAAAATAGCAGGAAAAGGGAGTGTCAAAAATGGAACCATAAGCTTCTACTAATCAAGTAAAATAAACCAAAAGGAGATATTAAATCACAATTGATGTCAAATAAAAGATGTCAACTAGAATTATCAGAACCTAATGATATCTCATTTGTTCATATTTGAACACAAGCTTCAAAAACATTTAGAAACCATTATAAAGTTGAAAATCAGCATACAATATCTTCATTTAAAATGTATACATGTTTCTTTCTCAATTATAACTTTAATCCTTAATATACAAAGGATCTGATTATCCTTAACACTTGATTTGAAGATTATGACAAATATCTTGTCAGGACAAACAATGCCACTATCTTAAATACTAGAAGCACAATGTGCAAAGTGCTTGGAGTTTAATGTGAAGAAAACTGCAAGGCAACAAATTATTCAAGCCTCATCAACAAAGTTGAATTTAACAAATTATAAGTAAACACATGATTAACGTGCTGAGACAGTATTCCTGACTTTAGGAGAAGACAATGAAATTCTCCACCATGACTTCTGACTGCTCTCTCCAAGATTGCTATGCTGTTCACTGCTCTCGTCACATACATCTGATTCACCTATCATAGGCAGGAAGGAACTAGCACTGAGAAGAGAAGAAACAGAATAAGAAAGCCCTTTGACTTGCTCAATCATAGCTCCTCATCCTTTCAACTCTCCACATCTTAGAATTGTGCCATCCACAGGGCTAACCTGAAAATACAACAAAGCAAGGCCATAAAAGTTTGAGTCAATTAGCAGTACCTCAAATAAAATAATTTGGAGAAATACAATGCACATGAAGCTTGTTACCAGTTACCAGACAACGTGGATCAGGGTCTATAGGCCTGCAGCCTTCTTTCAGGGCACGAACAAAAAATTCCCTTAATGAAGCATATTCCTCAAGAGGTAGAGCTACTTCTTCTAAGTCTGAGATGCAAACAATATTATCCACATTTGTATTTGGCTAATCATCGAAATAGTTTCCAATTGATTCAAAGCATTATGACTGTCAATGTTGGCTACTAAGGGTGGCAACGGGTAGGGGTTTCACAGGTAACTGTGTCTATTCAGACTCATTTAAACCCTAATTAATAACCCTATTAGGATTTTGGGACGGGTTTGAATAGTAATTTTTAAATCTGTCACATATTTGGATAGGATATGGGTAGAGACCCTCGGATACCTGTTATCCGATTATATATATATATATTATGTAATTTATTATATTGTAATGTAATGATATAACTAATTATTTTTTTTATGTATTTTTATAGGTTAATAAATTACAAATGTAATGAGAGTTTGAGATTTGAAATATAATTTTTCTATCATAATAAATAATATTTAATTTTATTGTTTTAATATTATTTTTGAATAATTTGATAAATTATTTTAATTTAAATTTGTTGAATTATATTTTATGCTTTATTTTGTTTCTTTTATTTGATTTTGTAGTGACTTATGGTAGATTGTTTGTATATTTTAAAATTTTTAATTATTTAGTTAGTTTAAATTTTATTTTATTTTGAATTTTTTAATGATAAATGAGTAATTAAGCAGATTCGGGTATCAATCGGGTAATGTTAATCATTAGGTTTGTGACGAGTACAGGTATAAACATTAAAATTTTAAACGGATTTGTGACGGGTTTGGGTAAAAATATATATAATCGGGTATGACAATTTTTGCAGATACCCTACCCGTTGCCATCTCTATTGGCTACGAAGTCAATAAAAAAATGGCAACAAAAATATAAAACACATAACAAGCATACTTGAATGGAATGCTCGAGCCCAAGCTTTATAGACATATGAACGTAGCCAGACAGGAAGTTCCTGAAAACATGTTCCCATAGCAAGTTACATTCATGGCACAGTAGTAAACGCTGTATAGGGTGAGAGATCATGGATGTAATCCAGTCATTTCATCAGATAATAAACTGGCAGTATATTGACTGTTATGTTATTTAGCCATAACAATTAAATCAAGAAATATTAACTGGACTAGTAACATATGTTTGAAGCATAGAAGCATGAATTAAGATCAAAAACATCACAGAAATACATAATATGTGTCAGTTAATTGCATAGGCAGGATTACAGACACATGTTCATCAGGGACAATAAATACATAAACTGATATAGTTAAATTGACGCATACTTGAAAAATCATCAAATGCCAAGACGAAAACCTTAAGATTAGCTGCTCAGACTTGGGCATCCCTATGATAAAAGCTATAATAAACACTTTGATCGGGAAAGAGCTATGCTCGTATCTTTCCCTCTGAAGTTGCATAAAAGAATGGGATTCTTTCAATCAGATAATCTTTTGTAACATATCAGATTATCCCATCTGGGGAAAGGGTCAAAATCAATGGGGTTAATTTCAAATGCCAACAATAAACTTTGTCTGTCCACACATTTGAAAAGCAAACAGTGAAAAGATTGTATCTTGCTAATCAAAGGCCGGCAAACTACACCACTGACTATTACATCAGTTTGTATGTCTGTCATAAACTACCAGCATCTGAATTCATAATTTCAAAAAACTACTTTACAGTTTTCAGGACTTCTGTATCAATGAGCACAATTTGCACAGAAAGTAAAGCATATTTCAAAGAACATATCAAACTTCTACTATCTGTAAAGAATAACAAAATTTTTGTTGTCATTCAATCTAAGAACAGAGATACAAACATTAGGATAACAATAAATACTGCAGCTTAAGGAAAAGGAAAAATACTCACTATGCTTGTGAGGGAACCCCAAAATCTGGAAATAGAGCATAAAGGTAGCACTCTGAGAAATGTAGCCTATAATTAAGAATATCATAAAAATTACTTAAGATGTTAGACATGAATATCACAGCATTTGAGTTTTATGTCAGTGCATAAAAACATAATGTTAAAAAGAAATGAAAACATGAACATCACAGCATTCCACTAATGGAAAAGAACAGCAGGAAAGGCAATGTTAATGCATGAGGAACATTTTGTTTGGGACATTGAAAAAAATTATTTTTACATCAGGTTGAAACTCTAATTCAATTCCTTTTTTATGTGCCTCTTCAATCTGCCATATAGAAAAAAAAACGAAAGTTATAACAGAGCAATTGCTGACAGATGTTTTAAATGCCAATAAAGCAAACGATTAAACTCCTAAAAATTATCACACTAGAAATTGCAAAGCAGATGCCAACTAAATACAATGAATGATAGAAAAAAAGAAAATGAATTTCTTTTATAACAGAACTAAGCATTTGAGGAATCGTCTAACAACTGGACAAGCTAAAAAAGTTAAGAAGCAAACTGTTAAAGCCTAATTGGCAAGGCAATTCAGTAATAACAATGGTATGTGTTCAAAATTTTTAAATCAAATGGGTACCTTTTTATCCTCATAGAGTTGACGTGCCTGAAGAGCACCAAGCATGAGTTTTGTAGCCACAGTAGCACCTGGCAACAGAAAAGTACTACCTGCAGATCCTGCATGGATAAAATTAGCTTCACATGCTTTCCAAAAAGCCACTATCACAGTTAGGATTCACTATCTGTAAAGTAGTGGCTTATGTTAGTTTGACGCCTGACTTTCCTTCATCACACCCATCATCAACATTGTTCATGAATTTCTTCATTTATCATCTACTGACGCCAATTAATTTGCAAATTGTTTGTTAAGAATCTCAATTAGAACTCCAATTTTGTGGGGACTGACTCTACTAGGTACAACTTGCCGATGAGTGAATTTGAAACTACAGTTAGCTAATTAATTGTCCTGTGTTATAGGAAAGTCAAACACATTAAATTTTGATTAAAAATTAATTATAAAAAAGACAGAAACTAAACAGAAATCTCATTTTTAATTTCTTATAATCTTTCCAATATTATTCCATTCTTACAAACAGAACATTATGACTGAAAACATTAATAAATCTTCTACAATGAGTCAGCCCGATTATATATTTCCATTTCTAAAACGGAAGCTCATTCAGTTGCTCCTTTTCGCACTTTATCAACGTTCTAAGCCTGGAAGCAATAGTAATCTGAATTGAAATTTTTCTCTTGATGCTTTGCATTTGAAAGCGAATAAAATTAATGTTACAATACTGTCCAAACAATGCCTTATCAACGAACTCATTAAACTGTAAAGCACGCTGAAATCAAAATAGCCTTTCCCACCCAATCTGATGAAATATTATCAAACACCAAACAGAAAGCAACTCAGAGATTGCAAATGCGCATTAGCTGACCTTGGGAGTTGCTACTACTGCTGCTACTGAAAGAAGCACGTGCTTGAGAAGCTGTTTGAACCTTTTTGAGAAATGAATTGAAGAATTGGCTTTGATGGCAATGGTGGTTGAATCGTAGATTGTGAGGGAATATGGAGACTTTATGAGAATACCTGAATCTCATCTTCTGTCTAATGGTTTGATTCACAGGGATATGCTTTGGTTCGTTTAGGGTTTTTCTTGTGTTCAATCAAGGACGAGCGGAGGGAGACAATTTATTTGGAAAAAACAGCCATGTCTGTTGTAAATTAAGATGATCAATAAGAAAATTGTATAGAAACTTTTTTTTTCCTGAAAATAGTAATAAGTAATTAAAATGTACATAACTTACGTTTTTCCAAGTCCAATTAGGCGATTGCGTTACGATTTTCAGTTTTTAATTGAAACCATCATGCCACGTTACCCCTATTATTGTTAAATCAATCATCAAATAAAATTAACCATTTGTATATTTTTATGAAATTAAGTTATGATTTGGTTTACAGAAATTAAATAATAAACAATAAAAGAATTAGTAACCATAATAGAATTTTATGTATTTAAAATAAAAGGCTGATTGATATAAATCACAAGTGTTTACAGTAAAAAGAATTAATCACTTGTAAAATAAATAATTCAAATATGTAGAAGTAATTATAATAATGACAAAATTTGCTGTCAACAAATCATGAGTGAAATATAAATTTAACAAAATTGTTTTGGTGATTTTATTTCATTAGATCCGGAAAAAAAAAAACAATTATCAAACTTTATATTTTTACCCAAAAATAATTCATTTCAAAACTATAAATTCAAATTTTATTCATACATTTTTTTTATTTTAAATTAAAATATCAAAATTACAAAATATTAGGTAAAAAACAAATAAAATATAGAAAAGTTAAAAATGAGTAAAAATGTAAAAAAAAAGAATAAAAATATCTTTTTTATATAAAAAATGTATAAAATATAATTTTCTTAAAAAATAAAAGTCAAGTAAAAATAGCAATCACAATCCATTTTGGACCTCCAGCCCATTATCTGCCTGAACTCCACGCACATTCAGTTGAAATAATTTTAAGGTTTGGTTTCTTTTCAAAAAAAAAATTATCTTTGAAAATATTTTCTTTCCTATATTTGACTAATATTTTCTTTTTTTTTATATGATAAATTAAGTTATTTTTTTATTTTAAAAATATTTTTCGTTAACTTAAAAAAATATTTCTGAAAAAATATTTTTTGGAAACGAACCTAAAAATTTTATTTTTAGAGTTCATATTACTTTACTATCTATCAAATAAATTAAAAGTGAAATGGTTGGGCACCGTAGCTACTTCATTGGAGTGGCTAAAATACCTTTAGAACAAAACGGTGCCGGTTTCTATTTTTTTCCATTCCATCTCCGAAACGACCTCGCATCTGGATGAACATGCAATGACTTTTGTACCCCCAACCTGCTAAGCAACAAAACTGTCTCATTTCGGTTTTTAGAGTTGCCCACTTTCATTTTATGCTTGCAGACCCTAAAGTCATTCTTCCAAAAATATTTTCTCTCACCAAACCCTAGCACCGCCCTCAGAGATTCATGTTTCTTCTCACCGCACTCTTTCGTTCAGGTCATTTCTAACTAGAATTTGGACTCGTTTTGCGGAGTTCCACTCTGATCTTGTTTCAAACGGAACAAGACGGGATGATAGATATATCATCTGTCCCAATAAATATATTTTTATATTTTTATTATTTATATATATATTAATTATTTATTTTTTAATATAATTAATATTTTTTAAAATAATAAAATAAAAATATAACATTTATTTTAAATAAAAAATATTTTTTTATTTAAAAAATTATATAATTAACTAAGTAATTAAAATAAAATAAATTTTAACATTAAAATAAAATAAATATTTTTAATAAAAACTGGAAAATGAAATGGGATCAGAAATTTCTGTCGCTATGTGGTGCGGAGACGAAAATTCAAAACTTCTATCTAATAGGGTCTGGATATGGGGCAAAGTATCGGAGACGGGGACGGAAAACTCCACCTTGAACTTGTCTCATTGTTATTCCTACCTTTAACCCATTACACTATTTTGGTGTAATTTTTACAATAAAATTATGTAATTATAGTAAATTTATCTTTAACTTATTATATCATATTTTACACTAAAAAATTATTTTATATATATTCCTATATTTTACAAAATTATCCCTAATATTTTGTTTACATATTCCTCCAACATAATAAATTTAATTATTTAATAATATTATTCAAAAAAAATCAAAATCTCCTTTCTATCAAAAATGTGCATCTTATTCCCTTCTTTCAGTAATATTTTTTTCTTTTCTTCCAGCAACATTTTTTTCCCTTTTTTCCAGCAATTATTCATTTTTTAAATTAAAATGACATTGCTACAATGTCGAGTCATATAGTATGGTATTTTAATTAGCGTCAATTTTAACATTAAATTAGTGTGTGATTAGAAATGAATTATGTTGCAACATTTTTATTTTTTCCACTTTTTTTGGAGATGACATCAATCGGCTATTCTCCACCCACGCTTCGCCGACCCTCATTCTTTCAAAATCTCTTTCTAGACCTTAGCGTCATCCTACAACCTTCATGTTTCTCCTCACCGCATGCTATGGTCATTCTCCTTCCACATTTCACCAGCGCCACTAAGTTCCAGACCATAACAGTGCATTTTTGTCATCGTCGGGTTTTCAACGTGTTTTAGCCATGTCTGCCTGTTTTGGGTTGTTTCAGCCGCATCTAAGTCCCTACATCTGCATTTTTTAGATCCATCACTTTCTCTTATTTTTTACAACAATGAAAAGGAAATTATGATATCTAATAGAAAAAATGAATGAATTATAGTATGGAAGAAGACAACTTTGATTTTGAGAAATTACATTTTCTTATATGATTTACATTTGTTTTGTTATGCTTTATAATTAGTTTGATATCAAAATTATTTATTTTATATAGGTATAAAACTATTTACATATTGATGTCCATATTTCTTATATTACTTATATATATCTTTGTAAAATAGATGTATTGATAATGAACTGTATTTTTGGATTAATTGTTTAAAGCATTAAGACAAAAATAATTTTAATTTATCTTAATGTAATGAATAATTATTGTAAATATTTGGTATGTATAAATATCATAACAAAAGCAGTAAATATTTATATATGAAATGTGTATATATATTATATATATTTTTATTTTTATTTTATTTTTAATATAAAATAATAAAAATATTGTAAACCGCAGTGTAGCGCGGGTTTGATTACTCGTTGTATATCTATATGCATTTAATTCAATCAAATTTGTAGGATGATGCTGGAGATACTTTTCGGGGATCATATTTTCAGACTAAAAACATGCAAACCATTTAATTCAAATATCTACTCCAAATTTTGTTTCCCTTTCTAGAGGTCATATTTTCTATTTATAAAATTTAGAAATCTAAATCAATTTGTGCTACAAGGAAAATAAATTAGCCAGAATCAATTAGAAATGATCAAAAAAATAATACTTACCTAAAATGGACTGATCATAGGCTAATTTAACCATACTCTAATGTATGGGTAAAAGGGATAATAAATTAATTAATTGATAAAAATCAAGGCTAAATAAGAAAAAAAAATATTGAAAAAGATATCTAATGTGGACTCCTTAATATAAAAATTCTATATATGTGTGTGTGAGTAGGGAGAGAAGTTTATTAGAAGAAAGGGCTTAGAAAGAATGGGAATGAGCAAGAAAATGGTGATGTGTATGGGGATTATAGGGTTGCTGCTATTTTCACCATGTCAACAAATCCATGCAGCTGAAAACGTTGTGGGTGGTAAACTAGGATGGGATTTGGATCCTGAGGTCATGAAGTGGCCTCAAGGCAAGCACTTCAAAGCTGGAGATATCTTGGGTTAGTCATCTCTTTCATTCATTCATTTTTTTTTAAAATTTTTGAAATTTTTTATTAGGAGAAAAAAAGTGATCCTTTTTCTCTAATTTATGTTAAAAATAACAGATATAACTCATTATTAATTTTTTTTTATTGGGGTTTGTTTGGTTGGATGCAGTATTCAACTACAAGAATCCATTGTTCGCAGTGAATGCGGTGAATGAATCACAATACATAAATTGTAATACATTTGGTAAACCAAAGAAAGTATACAGCTCTGGACATGATCGAGTTGTATTGGCCAAGGGTCCTAGTTTCTTCATCTGTGGCGTTCCTGATTATTGTGGATATGGCATGAAAATTGCTGTTAACGCTCAGTAAATCTTTTTCTTTTTTTGTTCATTTCAAAACACAAATAAATAATATAAATGCCTTCATCTTCATATTTATCTTTTAATTTTATTGTTTTTAATTAAGTTAAATAGCACTTCATTGTATTGGTATGTAGAAGGGAAAAAGTATTGAAAAATAATATCCACCCATAATTAGTCCCATACATTATATATGTTATATAATATACGTTAATGAAAAAAAAATTACACTAATAATCATATGTTACCAATTTATTGCAATATATATATTGAAATTATGGAATTAGTTTATTATTTGAAAATATGATTATTTTCTTGATTATTGGTGTTAATTAATTTTGAGATATGTGAGCAAATTTACTAAAAAATTTAACAAAAATAAAATCTGTAGCATTAAAAGCATCGAACAAAAATTATATTTTTTTCAATTAAAATCATTTTTTTTTAAATCTAACCTATCCATTTTTGGATAAAAATCTGATCTATAAATACTGTTGAAACCCACATTTCTCAATTATGAATATAAAAGTGGGGTTTTCATTTTCTTTTTTCTTCTTAATCGCAACAATAAGAAATTTTAGGTAAGCAGTTTTTTCTTATATGACATTTTCGTTTTATTCCACGAAACATCATGTAAACCTCCTTGGCACTTATATTATCCTTAATTTATCAAATTAACGTATATAATGTGAACAAATATAATATAGTATATTTGAATACGATAATTTTGGATATGATACTGTTATTCATGATCAAATTTATAGATTAAATAACTCACTATTTATTGTTTTCAAAGTATATTACTTTATAATTAATTTAATTTATAAAAAAAATCAGATTTTAGATTTTATTAATTAGTATAATTAGTTTCCATCATTTATCAAACTAGGAATCTATGGACGTCGATTAAGCATGTTTGGGGATAGAAATCAATCTAATACAACTCGTAATGCCATAGAGTAATGCTAGCAATAATTTATTTTTAACACTTTTTTTTAATACTTGATTTATAATGAGACATTATCAAAATTTTAATTCATAAAATTTACTTTTTTATTTAATAAATTAAATTTAACAATATTGAGTAATTATAAAGAAGTGTTGAAAAAAAGTAATACCAGCAAACAATGCAGGTACATGCATGGAAATTCATGGCAAAGTCATCAAATCAAGCAAATTACTTACGGGGAGGGTTTTTAACAAATTTCTCTTGGGGAGAGAAAGGAAGGGAAAAAAATAAATTTTATTTTTTATTTTTATTTTTCTTATTCATGTGTTTGGATTAAAGTGAAATAACAAGCTAGATAAAGGAAAATAAAATTTATTTTTTTCTATTTGGATAATTTATAGTGAAAGAAAAGAAAGTTATAATATTATACATTTACTATTTTATTCATTATTTTATAAAATAATAAATACCTTATTATAATAATCAATGATAAAAAAAATATAATTTTATTAGTAATGATGACATTTTCATCTCAATTTTTCATATTTGCTTTCCGTTTTAAAGATAAAGTGATAAGCGAAAAATAAAAGTTATTTTATCTAATCTTCTTATTTTTCTACTATTTCCAAATAAGATAAAGTAAAAATCCTTATTTATTTTAACCATTATTTCTCTTTCTCCCATATTTTTCTTCTATCAAAACACTTGATGGTGGAAAATAAAAGTTATTTTCTATTATCTTCTCATTTTTCTTATTTTTCAAACAAAATATAGTAATAATACTTTCTTATTTTGCCTTTTTATTTTATTTGCTCTATTTTATTTCCTCCCATATTTTCCTCCTCCCAAAGATAGGGTTAGGTTTCTAGCTCCTAATAATGCAAATTATATCATGGATCAATGTTCACTGTGCATCATAATCTCAATTTCAAAACGACATCATATTGTTCTTTGAGTTAAATGATTTATGCGTGTTCACCGTGTATCATGGATAAAAATAATTATTGTATCACTGTTTTTCTTCTTTATCATTATCTTTTTCTTCTCTTTATTCAAAGAGATAAAAGAAAGAAAAAAAAATTGTTGACCCATGACAAAATTATTTTAGATAGAGAAATATTTTTAATTTGTATATTTGATTTAATTTTTAGTATTTTTTTAATATTTTAGTTATTGTTATTATTGTTTATGATAAAAATATATTAATTTTGATACATTTGTAGAATAAAATGATTGAAAATAAAAAAATATTTGAACTAAAAATGAATAATATATAGAAAGAAAATCGAGTTGCTAAAATTTGAAAACGATGAATGAGTATAAATAATGAATTTGTAAGTGATTAATCTGTAAGTTGTAAATAATGAACCTATAAGTGATTAAATAATATATAGAAAGAAAATCAAGTTGCTAAAATTTGAAAACGATGAATGAGTATAAATAATGAATTTGTAAGTGATTAATCTGTAAGTTGTAAATAATGAACCTATAAGTGATTAACTTACAAATTTTAAGCGATAAACATGTAATTTCTATACAATAAATCTGTAAGTTTAAAATGATAAATCTAAAAAATTTAAACGATAAATATGTAGTTTTAAAAGAACGAATCTGTAAATTCAAATGATAAATCTGCAAGTTTAAAATGATAAACCTGTAAATTATAAACGATAAATCTACAAGTGATGAAATAATAAGTTGTAAATGATAAAATAACAAATTATAAATGATGAATCTACATATTCAAAATGATGAATTTATAAATTGTAAACGATAAATTTGTAAATTCTAAATAATGAATTTCTAAATTCAAAATAATAAACGTATTAGTTATAATTGATTAGTATATAAATTTAAAATGATAAATTTATAAATTATAATTGATCAATTTATAAATTAAATAATGATAAATTTATAAGTTATAATTGATGAATATAATTTATACTAATTAGTTTATGAAAATTTGCGAATTTTATTTTTATTTTACAGTACGTAACATTCACCCGCATAAATGATATAATAACCCCGCCAATAGTAGTCTTACTCATACATATATAACTTCCACTAACTGCCAAAAGTGGACCTAGACGTAGAAATGGGATGAGATGAGATGATGAACTCAGAAGTATGAGAAAGTGGTAATTGGCGAACTCGAAGAACGGCAAAAACGAAGTTCAAAACAGCTCTTAACCATGACCGATACAGTTAAGTATGGGATCATAGGTGTGGGGATGATGGGAAGAGAACACCTCATCAATCTCCACCATCTCCGCTCCCAAAAGGTCGCCGTCGTAGGAATTGCCGATCCTCATCTACCCTCCCAGCAAGTCGCCCTTCAACTTGCCCAATCCTTTGATTGGCCTCTTAAGGTTTAGGAATTTATGTTTTTCGATCAAGAAATCTGCTCTGTTTGTATCTGCTTTTATGAATTAATTATTACTGATAACTGAATTAATTTGCAAATGTACAGGTATTTTCAGGGCATAAGGAGCTATTAGACAGTGGCCTTTGTGATGTAGTGGTTGTTTCGTCTCCAAATATGACTCATTTTCAGATTCTTATGGATATCATTAGCCACCCCAAACCCCACCATGTGCTAGTGGAGAAGCCACTCTGCACCACCGTTGCTGATTGCCGGAAGGTCTGTGAATCAATCTTTACTATTTTGTTCCAATTTTCTTCAATTCGATTATAATTTCCTCATAGTCTACTAGGTTGTAGATGCGGCTAGAAAGAGACCAGATATACTTGTGCAAGTCGGACTAGAATATAGATATATGCCACCAGTCGCTAAGCTGATTGAAATTGTTAAGGGTGGATCACTTGGACAAGTTAAAATGGTGGCCATCAGGGAACATCGATTTCCTTTCTTAGTTAAGGTAATTTTGCAACTTAGATTTCAAATTACTATAGCATCAATCAGTGTTATTGGCTAATGCTTGTAACAGGTTAACAATTGGAACCGGTTCAATGCTAACACAGGGGGAACTCTGGTTGAGAAATGCTGTCATTTCTTTGATCTGATGAGGTTGTTCGCAGGTGCCAATCCTGCTTGGGTGATGGCTTCTGGTGCTATAGATGTTAATCACAAAGATGAAGTCTATGATGGAAAGGTAAGTTCTAGTTCTTAGCAATTTGATAGAGGTTCTGATTCTATACTCAATTTTCCTAAGACAATTTTGGTTTTATGTTTCTTTGTGAGATTGTAATGTTTGATGGATATAGAGAACAACGGTATTCAATTCAACCAATCCTGCTTTCAATGTTTTACTAGTTACAGTGTTGAGATTTTCATCAGCTACTGATTAGATTTTCTAGAATAATCTCTTTAGCTGTTGAAAAAAAATCATATTGTGTTCTTATATTTAGGATTACAAATTTTAAATTTCAATTTTGCTGTTAGTTGTTGAAGATATTCTCAGCTGATATTTTGCAATTTTATGTTTTAAGTTGTCTATTTAAGTTTCATATCTAATGAAATCAGAGGAACAAATTCTCTCAGACAAATTTTTTTCTTTAATTGGTATCAGAGCCACATTACTTGTGGATCTGTGAAAAAATACCAAAAAAAAAATCTAGTCATGGAAGGTTAAACAAATTTCCCACAAATGCAACCTCCAAAATTTGGAGCAAAGTATCAAACTTGGGTAGTACAAATGACAGTTCATCTTGAAGCATTGGATCTCTGGGATGTTGTAGAAGAAGATTTTGACATTCCTCCCCTAGGAGAAAATCCAACAACAGCTCAAATCAAAACTTACAAGGAGAAAAAAGCTAGAGTCAAAGCATGTCTATATTTGGCTGTTTCATCTTTAATTCTCCCTAGAATCATACAACTGAAGTCTTCTATAGAAATTTGGGAGTATTTTAAAGAAGAATATCAAGGAACTGAAAGAGTGAAATACATGCGAGTGATAAACTAGTTACGTTAGTTTGAAATGCAGAAAATGAACGAGCCAGAGACAATTAAGGAGTATGTTGACAAGCTCTTTAGCATAGTAGACAAGGTAAGATTGCTTGATGAGGAATTTTCTGATGAAAGTATAGCAAAATTTTTTTTGCTATACTTTATGAAATTACAATCTCTACTTTGGAAAATATTAAAAATCTGTCAAGTATTACTTTGGCAGGACTTCTAAATACATTGCAGGCATTTGAACAATAGAAATCTATGAAGGAAGAAGAATCTGTCGAAGGGGCTTTTCAAGCAAAGTCAATGAAGAAAGGAAATGTTTTAGATAACAAGAAGGGAAACCATCCAATCTGCCCATATTGTAAGAAGACAAATCTTCTACAATACAAGTGCTAGTGGGGACCGGATATCAAATGCAATAAATGTGGTTAAATGAGTCATTTGGGGAAGATTTGTCTAAATCAATAGAAAGATGAAGCCAAAATTGTTATGAATAAACAAGAGGAGGAGGAGTTATTCTAACTCTACTCAAAGTCACATCCACACAATGACAATAAAAAAAAAAAAAGCCCATGACTATGCTTATGACAACAAAAATATGTCAATCCTATGCTCCTATAACCATGAACCATAAAAAGCCATATGCTTATAACAAAAAAAAGGGCATTTGCGGCGACTGATTAGATTTTCTAGAATATTCTCTTTAGCTGTTGAAAAAAATCAGATTTAGTTATGATATTTAGGATTACAAATTTTAAATTTCAATTTTGCTGTTAGCTGTTGAAATTATTCTCAGCTGATATTTTTTCCAATTTTCTGTTTTAAGTTGTCTATTTAAAGGGTCATATGGAGAAGATATGCAAAAATCAATAGAAAGATGAAGTCAAAACTGTTGTGAATAAACAACAGGAAGGGGAGGAGGAGGAGTTATTCTAACTCTACACAAAGTCATGTCCACACATTATCATTAGCTGGAATAAGCTGGGTCAATTGGAACTAGAAGAAATTTTGGTAGCCTGAGTGCTTATTCTTGATTTATTTTATCAAGGAATTATGCTTGAACTAGTTATAGAGTAGTTGGAACGTTTTATTCTTTCTGCTATTTTGCAGTGGTTAAAGGATTGCATTGTCAGTGTTTCACTAGTTCGTTGAATAAGGTCTCATCATTTGAGAAAGCAGAAATGTTTGAAGTTGGATGTTGAAGCTATCTAATCATTTGCCAATAAAACGATTTGTTATCTATGCCCTCAAGGACAATAACTCGTGAATTTCATCTAATTGGTTTGACTACTTTGCGTGGAAGCATTAATTTGATTAGGCTCATTGAGTAATATTTTTCTACTATTTAAGCTGTGCCGACTGAAGGAAAATATTGCATGACTTTGATAAATACATTTTATCCAAACAAATTGACTGTTCATGTGAATGTCTTTGTATGGATTTAGGGACAACTATTGCAATTCTGTCTTTTTCTTTTTTAATTTTCATTTCACTAAAAACTGGAACTTAAAACATGTGCTTGAGAGGTGACTGATCAGATCGACAATTTGAGCTCTGTTATACTTGATTTTCATTTTGAAAGATTAGATTCTTTAGAACTTTCTTAGCAGTTATGAACTTTCTTTCTATTATCTAGAGCTAACTTTTCATTCTTTCTGTCAAAATTACTTTGGATTTAGGTACCAGACATAATTGATAATGCATATGTTATTATCGAGTTTGATAATGGTTCTCGAGGGATGCTTGATCTCTGCATGTTTGCTGAAGGAAGTAAAAATGAGCAAGAAATATCTGTTGTTGGGGATATTGGAAAGGTAAAAGTGTCTGTCTTTATATAACACATGAATCGACAGCTGCATTGGCACCAAGTGTGAATGTGTGCTCATTCTGATATACTTATTCTCCATCTGGACAGTCAGCTGTTGTTGCTTAATGCATCCAGTATGTGATCCACATGTATACTATAGCTTTGAGCTTTTAGATTTGGGATTCTCATTGCATATTGCTGAACTATTAGGCATGCATGCTTGTTTTCTGCTCACTTTTATTCAATTTATTGGCTTGTAATAGGGGGAGGCCTTCGTTCCTGAGAGTATTGTGCGCTATGGTACTCGAATGGCGGGAAGAGCTGGTGTGCAAACACTGAAAGCTGAGGATGACAGAATAAAGTGGGTCGCTTTTCTTACCAGTTATTACTTTGTAATGTTGCATTTCTCTTGAGCATTATCCCCAATCAACCCAGAATGCCATTTTAATATGATTATTAATCGCTCTTCTCTTGTCAGATACGAAGGACTGCATCACGGGTCTAGCTATTTGGAACACCTTAACTTCCTAGATGCAATTCGAGCGAAAGGTGAAAGGGCTCTTTCGGTGGATTTGCAAGATGGGTTGATATCAGTGGCGATTGGAGTTGCAGCGCAGCTTTCTATAGAGAAAGGTCGATTCGTAACAATTAACGAAGTCATGGATGAACATCATCCTGTTGGTTCTGCAGTATGAGTCTTCATTTTGGCGATTATTTGTATTCCAAGGGCGCATGGCGTGAATGTTCCCCTTTGTGAGAAAAAAATGTTATGTAGCAACGTACTAAGGTGGTGGTTCAATGTGCTAATGTAAAATCTTTTATTATTTAATAAAAATTCTATTGATTTGAAAATAAATATTTTTTCCCCATGCAAAGATATAAAAGGATAGGAGATTTAACCTATCTCTATGTTTTAGCTCTTTATTACAATTAAGCAGGACCTTTCTTTGCTCACACTAGGGAACTAACTATTTATGGGAAAGCATGAATCAGGATCTAATTGGAACATACATAGGCTTAAACATGAAGTCAAATCAACATTTAAATTATTTAAATATAGTATGAAAAAAATAATATATAAAATTATATTAATACCATAAATTACTATTGAGATATAATATCATGACGTAATATTTAATATAATATAAAAAATATAATCTATTATACAAAAAATCCAAAAAAAATAACACTGTATTATACTCGCATATTGTTCGAGTATTTTAACGCTCAAACTCATTGGTTACTCAAACTTACAGAGTCACTTTGAATTTTTTACCTTCTTAGCTATGCTTAGTAAAATAAACTTGATATTGTTTACATTCCAAAATTAAATCATCCCAGTAGCCTTTATTTCCATTTTGGGCCTCGAGCCCATTATCTACCTCCACCCAGATTCCCCTGCGCATTTTAAGCAGCCAAGCACCCCCAGCTCCTATAAATTGATCGCAAGTTTGGCGCGCAATTGTAATTGTAAGATTTTTCACTGTAATTTGAAACAAACGTATGAGGATGGAGAGAGATCAAGCATAGTGATCGGGCTGATAGAAAACAGAGCCAAAGGGGTACGGATTATGATTTCCGACTATGATTTGCTACTAAGGAAATTGTAAGCTCTCTTTTCTAATTTGAGAAAAGTAATAAGATTCAACCGTGAATAAGAATCTGGTTTGTATATAATTTTTAGATTTCAGTACAAATGCTACGGCTTTAATTATAAGATATATCTATGCGGATGCAGTCCGAAGGTTGATCAATGAATATAAGTTTCTGACGCTTTGAAAATTTTTTTGTTGCTGCTTTTTTTTTGGTTTCTAAAAATTTGGTGTTTTTAATATTCTATTTCTTCGATATGTAGGTCCAACGAATTGAAACTGTAAATGGTCTGTCATTAACCGATTTCATTTTTTTCTAACTTCAGGTCGGGATGGCTGCTTTTGGACCTGAGGTCAGCTTCATTGCATCTGTCTCGATATATTGAAACTAGCAGCTCCTATCAGAACACAAAAACGTTTTTGCAATTCTATGATCCAATGGTGATCATCGTTCCTCCAAACAAGCTGGCACCCGACGGCATGGTCAGAGTTTCAGAACTAGTTGATCATTTTTATTCTTTGATCAAGAAGGTAATGTCCTTCAAAAGTTAAAATTCTGTATCTGCTTCTGCATCTGCCTCTATTTTTGCTTGTTTTATATCCTAAAACGCCTGCTTGTCTCTGTCTTCATGTGTGGGTCTAACATTTATTAAGCTTTTGTAGGTTGTTGTGCCTCGTGGTTGCTTTGATGACACCAAGGTTACACCAAAATTTTCTCATTCTTTGCCTTTTTTTCTTTTTCTCCGGTGCTGACATTCACATACTTTGCTGGTGATGCCTTCTTCCTAATTTATTCAGGGTGCACTGCTGATTAAAAATTTATCAGCCAAGGAACCTTCAGCACTTGGGCTGGATTCTTACCACAAGCAATATTATCTCTGCTTGGCTGCTGCTGCAGCAGCTACATTAAAATGGTGACTTCAAAATTTTGCTTTTGGCTCTTTTACCTGAAGGAAATATTTTGATATTAAAATAGAGTTCATTTAGTGTGTTCATCATTGTGTTCCCCAGACACTCCAGTCTGGAACAAATTGCATTTGAGTATAGCGCGGCATGGCTTAATTGGTCATAAATTGTTCCAACCAAGATACATTATCAGTCTTCGAATTAGTTTGTTGAATAGTTCTGAGGGTTTACTTTGTCAGAGGAAATGCTTTGCATTGCAAAAGCTTATATTGAAAAATTAACAAATGGTAGCATATCATGTACTGTAATGCAGGTGATGATGTTTATCCATGCAACTATGAATTGGCTCGTGAATTGACTGTGCGCCAGTCTGGTATGCATAGTCCTTGAGCATGATTGAAAAACAAGAGCCTGATGATGGATGTAATTGTATTTAAACATATGAACTTCACATCCTTCATTTGATTGGCTTTAAAAATTGAAAGAGTTTAAAAAGTTATATTCCTCCAAGATGGAACTGTCAAATGATTAAAATAGTGATTACTGCTTTTTCCATCAATATTGCATTTATTAAATATAAGTTTGGCACATCCCTTTATGTAGCAATTGAGGTAACGTGTGAGTTTCTCTCTTTAACGAACAAGGAGGAAACATCAGAGAAAAAAAAAAGTCACATGGGAATGAATGAGAAAACAATTTTATCAATTTTGGAGTTACATATCTAACGAACAACAAATTCTCTCATTCTACTTATCTGCTTTTGAGAATCACGTCCTTTACATGCATAGACATGTGATCTAGTAGTAACAGAGTCAACAAGCACATGTTGGATGAATATGGTATGGTGATAAGGAATCATAAAATCCAAGGTTGTTGATGCAGTTTCCTCGAAAAAATGTGAAGTCATATTGTAGTTATATCCTTAATTGTGCATGCCATGTTTCTGTCCACATTTTAAATTTTCATATATTGATCATACATTAAATATAATAAATGATTTTCTTGAAAACTAATTTTCTTACTATAATTTTTGTTTCTATATTGTTTACTTATTGATTTATTATAAAAACAAGTTTCAATGGTATCATCCACAGGACAGAAGCTGAAAAGGGGGTCATTGTTACAAACCATTCATTATTGGTATGTAATTTGTAATGTATGTTTCTTTTTGAACCCGTGGAAAAATTAATTAATAGTTTGGTTGTTCTATCACCAGAATTTCTTTATCTTCGAATGATGTTCATGTCTTCAAATGTTATGCTAATTGCCTATAGGGGAGAGGCAGAGTGAAAGGCAATATGAGATATTTATGTTTTTACCAATGTTTCAGATCTTCAGGATCCTGTTGCTTAAATATTTTTGATACATGTTTTGCTACCTGCTTTTATATTTATGAGCATGCTTATGATGGTTCTATTAACACTCATTTTTTAGCAGTTAACGGAAGTATTGAATTTAATAGCATCCTTATTATACCACGGTACTGGAGTTGTACCAAGTAATGTTGATATAGGCACCCTTTGCTTTTAACCATTTTTTTTTCCTATGCATGGTGGACTGTATCTGTGAAACTATTTAACTAACATAAATATTTTTCATGAGAATCAGATCAGATCTGACAAATATTACCTGAAGCAAATTTTTGGATTTCGTTAGCAATCTCATATATAGTCAGTCCTCTCAACATAAAGTTAGTTTATTTCACTGAAAAATATCATGCAACTCTAACTTAGTGGTGAAAATAATCAAAACAACATCTATATTCTTCTTTAACATGTACAATGTCAGTTGGTGTAATGCTTCTAAGAAAGCTTGTCATGATATTGTAATGCCTTTAAGAAAGGTTGCAATATTGTCTGAATAGATTATGCCTCAAATGCCATATTTCATTTCTTCTTCTATACAAAACTCCATCACTTCAATGCTCAAAATTTATGTAACAATGCATTCTGACCATGATTCATGGAATTCTTGCTATTCCAGGTTACTTTTAATGGATCATTTGATCACATGAATATTGATTCAATTAGGTAAGTTTTTTTGCTCCTTCAAGTGTTTGGCCCACCAGTTTATTATAGCTCAGGTTTTAGTTGTGATATTTTGAATTTCCATTAGATGATCCAAATCATATTTGGTATTTCTTTCAAAGTTTTTTGTTAAGAAATTACCATTTAAATTTTTATGGCAGTGTTATGAATTTGGAAATCATTGAGCCACTTCATTCATCCCTTTGGAGCACAACCAACAAGAAAACAAGTCTATTCTGCATGCTAAAGACGACAAAAACCACAGGAGGGTATGAGAATAATTATATAACTTGGTGAAAACAGCATCTCATTTTACAAATGTAAGCTCAAGTATGAAACAAAAGTACCCTTGCTAATATTAGAAGTTTGAATTCAAAATAGAACATGTTATTGGGCATTGAATGATATTATTTTCCCTCTTAAAAGTTGGGAAATTGATGATGAGTTGGAATTCTTTCCCAGGAGTAGACTTCTGTGAGCCAACCTGTTGCAGCCTCTAAAAGATATTGAAACTATCAATACTCGTCTTGATTGTTTGGTTAGTGTCTTGGCTATATCAAATTTCCAGATTGGAGCTATGTCAGAATTTTATCCTCTCAAGAATTTTCACCTTCTTCAATTTCATCTGGAGATTTCTTCACAAGTAGCTGTAAAAATTATTTATTATCCACATTTACAGCGTAGTTAACAGGAATGAGTAAATATCTCCAAAGGTTGAGTGTAGCTTAGATATGAATTTTGATTGGATTGCTATAGGTTTGATTAAATCAGTGACCACATTCAGAATGCAAAAAATCTACTTATTACTGAAGGAGAGAGAGAAAGAATAAGGGTGGAATCTACTTATTATTACTGCAATTTAGGTTTGTCCATTAAATTAGTTAATTTAGAAAAAAAACCTTTAACCTTTTTGCAAGATAAATATTGGATAGAGGTCGCATAGTACATCACAAACCAAAATTGTAGAAAGGTTGGCACTTATGTTCAGATCATAACGATCTAGATGAATTCCTTTATTTGGTTGCATAAATTGTAGAAAGATGTGTGAATGATTTATGTGCTGTTAAGTTTTGTATTTGATAGAAGATCTGATCATCTCATGCTTGCGATTTAAATATAATTGTGATTTAGCATATTGAGCTTCATGAAGAACAGCTTGCAAAAAAAACTCAGTCTCAACCATAATGCATTTTGATTTCAGGATGAATTGATGAACAACGAACAGCTGTTCTTTGGGCTTTCTCAGGTTCTACGCAAGTTCCCAAAAGAGACAGGTAAGAGTAATCTTGCTGATGCTCCTCTGTCATATATAGTACTATGCCATTTCTGCTTTAAGCCAAAGAAAGTTACAAATGATGTCTTGGGTGCTGATAATGCTAGAAAGAGCCAGGTGTTAATATCAAGTACTATTCTGCTTAAGACTGCTTTAGATGCCTTGCCTTTACTCTCAAAGGTGAATTTATTATCTTTGCTTTCACCATAATGTCTTACCAACCTCAACTACTTTTTGATGTATACACTGTTTTAAATATTTCAGGTGTATGAAGTCACAAAAAGTTTTCTTCTTGCAAATGTTTACAAGACTTTATGTGAAAATGAGAGAGATACTTCCATCAGAAAGAGGTATCTTAGTGCTACCTGCTGAGTTGTAATATATCTGACAGTTAAAACATTATGGAAGTACTAATATCCAGTTCTCTGTCTCCTGATCATAGTTGGTCAAGTATTTTTAGCCAGAATAAGGATACTTGTAGAAAAACAAGGAGAAATCTTTTTAGCCAAAATTTCCCATGTTTAACGTAAAGGTTGAAGGTTTACTGTATTTTAACCCATTCAATTTTTTGGAGCTTTAGAACAGTTGCTACAGATTATTTTTCTCGCTGTTACATGCAAATGAAATCAGTTTGTCAATGATATGCCATCTTGTTTATTGCATTTGTATACGAACTAATTAAAAAATCAACTATAACTAAGTTTCTGAAAAAACTTCTTTTTTCTTCTTAAAAAATATAAAAAGAAATGGGGAAGCGATAGATGAAGATGTGCTTCCTGAATGGGTTCCTTTTGTTTCCTGTACACAACAGTGTGTCACTGTCAAGGCTGGAATTGATGGACTTCTGGATATTGCACGAAGCACATTTTGTGACACTAGTGAAGGTTTCTAACATAGGGGTTCTTTTGTTTTTTTTTGTTTTTTTATTAATTATTTTTTTTATCTATTTTTAATGATTTTTCCATATATTGATAATATTCTTGTCAATATTCTTACCTTTTCACCATCACAGCTGTACATAATCTTGCAAACAAATACCGTGAAGAATTCAAGCTGCCAAATTTGAAATTTCCATTTAACAATAAACAAGGCTTTTACTTTAGCATATCACAGAAGGACATACAGGGAAAGCTTCCAAGAAAGTTCTATCAGATTGTGAATAACATCCTCTCTCTACTTATTCATTGCTATAATCTCCTTACTAATTATCATTTTGTGGGCTTGTGAAACAGGTCCTGAAACATGGGAACACTGTACATTGCTCCAGGCTAGAACTTGCTTCAGTGAGTATCATCTTCAGTTCAGTGTTGATTCGAATGATACAACATAGAAGTTACTATTCTATATTGTAAGAAGCAATAATAATAAGTGTTGATTTGAATGATATGACATAGAAGTTACTATTCTATATTTTAAGAAGCAATAATAATAATCTTCAATATTCCATTTGATATCATCTTATTATACTGCTTAAAAATTGCCTTTTCCATTGATGGAATAAACTTATATCACAATCTGCTCTTTGAGTGGCCTATTGATGATTGAAGCCTGCTGGATTCTTTTTTGTGTACTTTCTTTGTCATGGGATTGCATAAATAAATCTTTTATATAATCTGAATGGGTAAGAGTCTGAGAAACTATTTAGTCTTAGATGAATGTATGGTGCTGCAAATTTTTTGAGATTAGTTTGGGCTGCAACTGTGGTAATGCAGGGAGATACATATGGGGAAAAATGGTATGACAAGGGGATTATTCATAAGAGACAAATTCAAACGATACTGTCAGACATTTTTCCAGTAGCAGCCCAGCTTATAGCTTTATTCATCAAAAGAGAGAACTTAAAATCAGATTCATTTTTGTGCTGTATAGCTGGTTGATTACCTGTATTCTTAAACAATCCATTCCTGTGTTCCTTATAAGAAACTAGAGCAATAAATGTGACTTAAGTTTAGAAGCAGTGTCAACCACATGCATGATTGTGTATAATTATATTTGATCATATATGCTATTGCATGATTGTGAGGCCCCTGTTTCAATCATGTGCTTGTCTTTCTGATTGCATGTAAATACATTTATTATTAGTTATACATTCAATTAAATTGGATAGGTCTTGGGAAAGCTTTCATTAATTTTTTTCTCTATTGATATAAATGCAGCTGCATGTTAGAAATAAGTCCGCAGCTGAAGAATGTTATATGAGAACAGAAATTTGGCTTGAAGGTTGTAACAGACTCATTAAGTATGATACATCTCGGTGTTATGAGCTTAAAATGTTTGCAACCCTTCAGTTTCTGACGGAGGATGCTCTGTGCCTCTTTTGGTTTACTCAAATTTATTTATTTTTAACACAACTGACCTCACAAAGTCCCCTTAAAGATAAGTCAAAAAATATTTATCATACAGAAAATTACTGGACAGATCTAATTTAGGTTAACTGACATCAAAATATTCTGGTACTACACCTCACTGGTCCTCTGATTATGTATAAAACTCATTTCTGTGCCTTCACTGTTGGTAGTGGAAGTAAGAAATTTGTAACAGTTGGCTTTTAACAAGGTTTAGCAATTTCACATTACAGGAGATTGACTTCTTAATTGGACTTGATTTTTTATCTTTGGTAAGTTATTGTGTCATTAAAACTATAAAATTTTATGCTCCCTTGTGTTATAGATCTACAATACATTTGTCTTTGGCAAAGTGAGTCTTGCTTTTAGCCAAACTGGAATAGTTGAGGGAAGCCCATCTCATGGTGAAAATGCAAAATACTGTCTAAGAAAGAAATTCGGTGTCAACCTTGGAGGCATCACTTAAAACATTGTAATTTAACGTTCTGGAAATTGTGAAAATCAACTTGTTATGCTGTATATGATCTTGTAAAAGATATTTATCTGAAATCGTTGTCGGCTTAGAACTGTTTAAACCAAATTCACCAATTATAAAAATCTTATGCATGTCCTGGTTTCTTTTTTGGCTGGTAGAACTGGGTAATTGGTGGGGCAAGTTTTCTGGTCATACCTACTTTGTTCCTTTCTACACTCTTTGGTTTGGTTTGCAGTTCTGCTGGATGCTATAAGGCAGGATGTCTCTGCACTCACACTGCTTGCTGAGGTTTTATGTCTTCTAGATCATTTGCTCATACAATATTAACCAAGCTCGTTGACAGATATACTAGGCCAGAATTCACAAATAAGCAAGTTCCACATTCTGTAGAATATATCGGCTGACTAATGAGATGATTGGGCTTGCACTCTGATTTGCTATACTGGCAGATGGTGTCCCATTGGCAATTGATGCTGGACGACACCCTATGCTGGAAAGCATACACACTGACTTCATTGTAAGTGACTTTTCAACTTATTTAGTTGCTTATGCTTGTTCTTCTTATGTTAAAACATATTATTGTACTCAGTTTATTGTGATAGTGTTCTTGGAAATTGGTTAATAGCCCTTTTTGCAGCCAACAATCTGTTTGTTTCAGAAGCATCAAACATGGTCATTGTCATGAGTCCAAACACGTTAGTAACGCTCTCATTAAGATTGCCGCTGGAATGGACATGAAGTGTTTTCTAGTCTTGTACAAGAACATCGAAGTTTGAACCCCCAATTCTGTCCTCTTAATTTTTTTTGCCTTTTTCCTTTTTGTTTCTCTTGCTAAACTATATTCCTTTCTTAATCCAGAACATAAAAATCAGAAAAATTAGAAACACTTAGGATTCTCTATACTTCAAAAGATTACTGACTCATAATTATGAGTGGCCTTCGGATTGTTGAGTTTTGGATGTGAAACAGCTAAAACAATGGGGATATTTCTAGTAAATAGTTTCTTGATAGCGATTTCACTAAAATATCCAAAAAGATTTTTCTGTGAAAAAGGGCTTTAAGCGAGGTAATATAAAGTGTTAGCTTGTACAGAAAAAAAGTGGCAGAGAAATTGAAAATTTAGCTCTTTGTTTTTGGTACTTATGCAATTTGGCACGTGATGGGGACAACCTCTTCCCATCTTGTATATGCCAACATCCCCTCCCCTTCAAAAAGAAAACGTCACACAATTTGAACCAGGTATCTCCGGGTTGGAATTTCATTTTTCAATCGGGGCAGTTCTATAGGGGGAAGTCTGCTTTTAATGTTCAATAGTAGGCTTGTGTCTGAGTGTCATGTTTGATATTTGGGACTGAACTATAGTATTAATGACTCTTTGCTTCACCTTGAAATTGTAACTTTTGCTTTGGTATGCAAGTCATTATCCGCATCATTTTATTCGTTCTATGTTTTTGTAACATTTTGCTTTGCGCCCAATGGCATCCTTCAATAAATTGGTTCAGACTCCAATTAAAAAACCTGAAAGTATTTCAATTTGGCCATCTGTTCTGCTTGAACTTAGATATTTTATGATTTTCTGCAGGAGTGGAAAGAGCACTTATCTTCAACAAGTTTGTCTTATTGTTATTCTGGCCCAGATTGGTTGTTTTGTTCCTGCTCGCTTCTCAACTATAAGGGTAGTTGATCGTATATTTACAATGATGGGTTCAGTGGATAATCTTGAATCAAACTTCAGTACGGTACAATTGCTAAACTCAAGTCTTAAAACTACTCAGCGCTTTATAATCATATAATAATACTCAGACTAAATAAGAATCATTATAGGATAATCCTACTCTAATTAGTGTCTTATTCAGCTGTTAGTGCTAATTTTAGACACTTGGGAGTCAAATATGTGGATACCACATAAATTGCATGAAAATGCAAATTAGAATTTGCAATATGGTTTTGATAGTAAGAACAGCATCAAGCTTTTGTTTTTGCGTGAGTGCCACAGTTTATGACAGAGATGAAAGAGACGGCTTTCATCATGCAGAATGTCTCTTTAAGGTGACATATCATGTGCTCTTATTACCAAGAGACTTGGAATATATATGTTATAGAGATTACTTTCTCCGTTGACAGAAGTCTGATCATTATGGATGAGCTTGGGAGAGCCATTTCTGATGGATTTGCAATTTCCTGGAGCTGCTGCGAGCATTTATTTCATCTTAAAGCGTAATAATTTTACACATTTACCAAGTATCATGACCACGTTCACTTTTCAATTGATAGATGTCAGCATTCGTCTTCTATGTGATATCATGTTAAAGGCATGCTTTGCTCAGCTATTGATTATAATGTCCAACTCAGATAATCATGACTGGCAAATTGCCAGACATTAATTGACAGTACTTAAAAGTAAATTAGGTTGATGACATATACACACACAAGTAAACAATTTATTTCTCCTGCATAGGAGCTGCCCTTAATGGCTCCTTTTTGTTCAAATCTTTTGTTTCAAAATGAAATATTAGCTTGATGTACAGTTATTTCTGGAGTACATTCTGGCCTCTTCTTATGTTAGGAGGTTTCTCATCAGGAATCTGCTCACTTGTTTGATTGTTTTCAGGTATACCATATTTGCTACACATATGGAGAACCTATCAGAACTAGCCACAATTTATCCAAATGTTAAGCTTCTTCACTTGGATGTTGCTGTGAAAAACAACCGATTTGATTTCAAGGTACTTTTTTGAATTATATTTTGCTTCAAATTTAGTCTTCGGCTGGCGTTTATGCTGAAACTTTGATTCATTTAGTTTCAACTCAAAGATGGCCCGAGAAGTGTACCACATTATGGACTTCTATTGGCAGAAGCGGCAGGCTTACCAAGCTCAATAATTGAAAAAGAAATGAGCATTATGTTAAGGATCAAGGAAAAGGTAAATTTTCTAACTTTTTCAGTTGAGAGTTTTGTAACACATTCTGTACAACAGAGAAACCCAACCCCACTATACAGACTACATGATTGAATCTATATAATCTTGTTCTGAATTAAAACTTTTTCTAACTTATATTATTGTATCTGTATAACCTGTATTTTTATAATAATCATAAACAAAATCAATAACTGATTTGGGCAACATTCTGCCTTTATTATAAAATTCATCCTTATTAATAATAAATAAACTCAATTATATGTCTTTATTAAAATATGTTCTAAATATCTGTCTCTATCCCATATTATGATGAATAACAAATGAATGAAATAAATAAAATAAATGAACAGATCCAATGCATGTCAACTTTGACTAACTTGGTTTTCTTTTTGAGTCTACTCAATTATCTCTCGGCTCTAAACCTGTGTGCAGAGAAATCCACATGCTAAGTTATTGAAAGTTTAGTCTGAGTGCTTGACCATATCGTCATATATATATATATATATATATATATCCACATAATATTTCATTCATTTTGAATGAATTTGATTTCAATACATTTATAGTATATAACGCATAATTGAATACATGTCATTGTAGTCATAATACATTTCATTCATAAAATTTTTATATCATAATCATATAGAATTTTATCATATATTGTAATTATCTAACTTTTTATTTCATATATCTGATTACTAATTTTCACATCTCTTTTCTAGGATATAACTGTATTTTGATTTTATAATTTTGGTTTACTTTTTGTATTACTGGTTTAAAATATTATTGTGTAATACATTACAATTTACTGTATTCTTTATTACAATATTTCATTGTTTGTTTACTCAATACTCTAAATTCAAACTACCTGGATGTAAATTGTAAAACAAAAGCACTCTAAGCCAAGTTTAAGTCATCATGCTCACTAATTGTATTTGTATGTATTGCTATTACCGAACTTTTCAAATCACCATGTCTTTAAATAATGAGTGTTTTGACTTGAGTTTAAGTCATCATAATTTAAACATAATAATATTTTACGATATCATAACTCCCTCAATAACATATTACCTATTTTAAACTAATTGAATAGGGAATGAACATATATAATTATTTTTTGGTTATCTGTATTATTTACAAGTTATTCATGGTTTAACATGTTCATTACATAACACTTTGTAATATAAAACACTTAGTCCATAATCATTATTTATAGTTATGTATCATACTGTATATCATCTCAATTAATCATGCCAAGTATATGTAAAACAAACTTATGTAATTCTATCATAGGATTAAAATATCAAATTTCTGCATTTAGGGCATTCACGGGCGTCAAACCTTCTATCATGGTTTGTTTACTTATGACTTAACAATGATTGGATCTATGTGGACATTCATAAGCATGTACTTATTTTTTGTCAAAATTCACGAGCGTGCAATTAGGAATGACAACAGGGGTGGAGTTCCCTTGGCCTGGCCACGGAGCCCCTGGAACTGGCCTGGTCCAATTTGAACTGGACTAGGCTAGGTCGATTTTGGATCCAGCTCGGACTGTGGTCCGGTAGAGAAAGGTTCTGGTCTGGATCATTCTCTCTAGAATCGAAACAGAACCAGTGGTTCATGGTTTCAAACCAAAAATTTCACAAAAAAAAAACCCCAATAGTCATAAAGACCATTGGCTTCCCCTTTTACACATGCATTGCACACTTAAAATTTTGGTTTTTTTAAATATATTAAAATATAAATATAATTAAAAGACAAAAATCTTATTTATAACAAAAAAATAACAGCTATATTTTAAGAGTATTATTGAAATTGAAATTTTTAATTTTTTCTTTATAAATATCAAATTAATTTCAATATTTTTCATTTACTACATATTCTTTTTATCAATTAATTGTCAATTTCTCTACAATTCAATCTCAATTCTCTCTACATATATTCATAATTTATTTCTAATTACACTCTTAATTATTCTTTCTCTCAAATTTATTTCTAATTATACTTCTACATAATTTCAATTTTTTTTCAATTCTTTAATTATCTGTAATTCTCAAAATTTTCTTAATCCTACAATTTTTTTCATTATCTTTCTTTACATTTTTAAAATATTCTCCAATTTTTTTACAAAATTTAATCATAAATAATGGCAAGCCATAATGGAATGAACAATTTTTTTGATGAAAATATTGTTGATTTGTAAAATTTTATTGAAAATTTGGATGAGAGGGAATTCAAAATTATAACTGAAAAAAGGCAAATAAATAAGGGTGATGAACAATTGGGTGGTCTGGGTTCGATACCGATGACAGTATCATTTGAAGCAAAAATTCAAACATTTGACAGTTTCAAATTTACTTTAAGAAAATTTTAAAAAATAATGGGTCATTTAATATTGTGTGCAATTATTGTACACAAACATAAAAATTTAAAGCTGGAGGTGCTTATGGCACATTTCGAAAACACTTACAAAACAAATATGCTACTTAAATTGGAATAGAAAAAAATGCAAAGTCAAATTTTCGAGTACACGACATATTAGTTTATTTCTCAATTATTTAGATATAATGATGAAAAAATAAAAAAATGATAAGTATGTAACATTAATCGTTTAGTTTGGGTGAAAAAGTAAGTTTTATTAATTATTGTCAAAATGCATTTAATTCATCTGCTAAATATGTATCTAGAAAGACCCTTAAACATGATTTATATAATTTATATAAAGAAAATAAAAAAGAATTGCTTAAAATATTTTCTTTTTTTAATGGATGTGTTTGTATTTGGAGTGATAATTGACAAATACATTGTTACATTAGTCTTATATATTGTTGAATTGATGGTGAATGATAATTACAAAAAAAATTATTTGTATTTTGAGTTTTTGATGATTGTTATATTGTTGATAATATTATTAAAATGATAAAAAAATATTTTTGAAGAATATAAATTAGTTCATAAAATTTTTTCAATTTCTTTTAATAATGTAATGACAAATACTGTTTTAAATCAAGACATTCAAGTATTATGTCAATCTAATATTTGAGGTATATTTTTTTATGTTAGATATACATATTATGTGTTAAATTTGTGTGTTTAAGATGATTTTACTTGTATAGAAATAATGTGTCAACACATAACAAGAAATGAGTGAATTTTTTTTGATAAAAATATGCATGATGCAACATTATTCATTTAAATAATTTCTTCAATAACTTCATTTGATTCAATATCATTCGTATTGACATTTTAAATAATAAATATAATTATTAATCAATATAGATAAAAATTAGCAATAAAATGACAATAATTAAAAACATGTAAATATGCACAAATTAAAAGAATATAATCTCATTACCAACTTCTGAAAATAGTCAATCTTTTGTGCAAATGAGTGCTCAAACTATCTTTGGTTTAAAAGAACTACGATGTTGATTAAGGATTCGTCTAGCAAGATTGAAGCTAGACTCATATGCAATTGTAGATACAGGGATACCTAGAATATCACGAACCATTGTAGCAAGTTCAGGATACCCAAATTGATTTGTTTTCCAAAATTGTAAAACATCTAAGGGAGTATTCCTATCAATTCTCATTTCTTTTAAATATTGTTGCAGTTCTGTCTTTTGGTTTAATCCATTGTCTTGAAATTTATCGAACTCTTATTAATTAATAAAAAACTAATAGTAGCAAGTTACTATTCTCCATTTTGTTCTCTAATTATATACAATACATCTTTCATAAATAGAATAAAAAAATGACTGAAAAAAATTTATACCTTAAATATTTGTCTTATCACATGGATATTGTGTTACCATTTTGATTATCCATATTTTTTTTATTAAAGGTCTTTCAATAGATTTATCTTGAGCAATTTTTATATTTTTTGCAACATATTAATCAAAAACAAAAAATAGTTTATTACAAATATCTTCAAACTGACTTGAAGTTCTACTATATAACTCATTATAATTCCAATCCACAAAATCAATCTTATACCTGGGATCTAGCATCATAGCAATAGCTAAAGTTAGGCTAAAATCACTCCAATATTTTTTAAATTTTGCCATCATCAACACAACCATATTTTTTATGTACTCATCATATGAAATTATATGCTATTTCAATGTCAAGTATGCCATAAATGCAAAAGGAGAGAACAAATTAGCAGTAGGAACTTCGACCTTGAAAATACATAAGTGATGTTATAAAAAACAGTTAGAAAAGTGCAAATGTTTTCAATTTTTTCTCATTCAATTGATGTTGTGTAGCTTTTATAGTTGGAGTCACTTAATTCGAAATGGGAAAAAACATGTCAATAGAATAAAATATTTTCAAGCATGAGATATGTTGAATTCCATCAGTAGGAACATCTTGTCTTAGCCCATTTTTTCCACTTAAAGCCAATAATTTTACATATTCCAAAAAATTTTGTTTCCTAACTTGAGATTCTTTAACATACTTGATGTTGTCTCTAACTTTAATAATAAAACTATCAATTGCTTGTAAATCATCTTGTACAACTAAATTCAACACATGTGCACAATACCTTAGATGAAAAAATTTACCCCCACAAATAAATATTTGTCTAATGCTTACTTGGTCCTTTAATAGTTGATCAAACATATTATTATTGATGCATTATCCAAAGTCACACAAAAAATTTTCTTCTCCAATTCCAATTCAGCTAAAATTGAACAATTTTTTTTATTAATTGCCACATTAGTATGAGGTGACGACATAAAAGAAAAATCTAACAATCTTTTATGTAAAATTCATTCATTATCAATTAAATGCACAGTTACAGTTAAATACTTATCAGTAGCAATTGAAGTCTACAAATCAATAGTTAAACAAATCATTCATGGGGTTACTTGAAGCATGCTTTTAATCTTCTCTTTCTGCCTTTTATACATTTTCATCACATCCAATTTTGCAATATTTTTAGAAATAATTGTTGTATTCGAATTTGCATAAGACAATGATGCTATAATACTAGCAAATTCCACAAAAGATAAAACAACTTATGCATAACCATGGCGGCAACAAGCAACTCATGAAATTTATTATGATCAAATTTAGAAAATATCATAGATAAATTTTGACCAACAGTTAACTAACTTACATCATGACTATCCTTCCTAATACGATATTGATATGACGTTTAAGATTACGAGTGTCATTTTTACTATCATAATTGGCAGTAAATCCACAATATATGGTGCTACATCTTGTTTTCCCATCCAGTGACTTTTCTGGTAATTTTTCAAAGAAAGATTATACCGAAGAAGTTAAATCTTCTTTTGCGCTTCCTTTTAGAACCAACAATTTTAATTTCATTTTTCTCTATTTGTACTACATCATCTTCAGTATTAGATGTCTTTGTTGTATCATTTACGTTTGATTCAATAGACACTTTATTTACATCATCTGCAACAACAAAATCAATTTTTAATCATTATGTAACCTTAATCAAACTTATAGCTAAATGTTTTTATCCTAATTAGAGATAAATATCAAGATTAGCTATTGATTTAATTCAAAAATAAGAGGTATATATCAAATGGAGATCAACTGGAAATTAGCAAAAATAAAAGATAAATAACAAGATTGGCATAAATAAGAGCTTAATGGAGATTAATAACTTACTTTTGGGCTGCAATTGAAAATCGAGGAATATTGGAGGACTGGAAGGGAGAAAGAGAGCCAGTTGGAGATAATACCTTACTGATCGACTAGTTTGGCTAGAGAAAAAGGAAGAGAGGCTGACGAAGAACCGAAGAAGCTTGAGGGGCGATTGGAAAGGGAACTGGGAAGAGGAACTGCCGACTGAGGAAGAAGAACTGAAGAGGAAGTTGAAAGGAGAAGGAAGAGGGGCGACTGCAAATTATTTTATATTATATTAATTATCTAAACTTAAGTCAATATATATATTAGTATAATATCAATTAATATTATATAAAAATAATAGTTATATAATTAATTTATTAATATTTATTTGCATATACTAATATCATATATTATAAATTTATTCGTATATATGCGTATTATATATATTTGAATTTTTTATATAGTTTGAATTTTGAATAACACTAAAATAATTAGACATTTTTTTATAATTGAATAAATAATATATTTTTATTTATATTTAGTGTTTTTACAGACTAGACAGATAAAATCCATTTATGACAGTTTTTCATATTATTATCGTATTGACACAGTTATAATCAATATACATTTAGCTTAAATACATATTTGATTAAATTCATATCATTTCGTATCAAAAATTATTAGTTCCATAGATATATGATAAATTGACATTTTAATTTCATCCAGGAAATAAAGCAAATGGAGGTTAATTGCCGCCAACATCATCAGGTGCGGCTGATCTATCATGTTGCGCAACGCCCCATATGCTCAAAGTATTCCAGCGATTGCCGGGATTCAATTAGAAAAGCATTGCAGAATCTAAAAGAGAACTACATAAATGGAATGATCTAAAGCTTACCTCTGCAATTGGACCTTGAAGGTCGCGTATGCCATTACACTTGGATTACCTGACATGCAAATTTCTGCAATCTAACAAACGCCATGTCATTAAACGCAAATTTTTCAATATTCTCAATGCAATACCATCAGGCAAAACTGAAGCATCTTATTAGTTGTTACTTGTAAGCCATGATGTGAAGATCAGCTATCTAGTATCATGCAACAGCACAAACATCAGTCGCAGATGCTATTCTTGTCCAATTATTATCAATCTAATTCATTAACTCCGCAAACTTGGATATTTTCCAATCTATCTCGTTGATATGCGCAGTTGAATATTCCTGCTAAATCTAGATATGAATAGAAAGTAAAATCCAACATAACATGCAATGGGCTCAATCAACATCAAGATCATTCCTATCCACACAAAAATGTAAAATAACCATATCTTATGCAACTTATATCATGCAAAATTAAGAAGCTCAACCTTGAACTTAGAATGTCAGATTTTCCCAAATCGCTGAGTCTAAGTATAACATCCAAAATTTCAAACTCAAAATGAAATCTATTTTGTCTTCCAGATGAAATCCAATAATTTGACAATTTTAAGCACATCAATGAACTCAACGGTAGCGACGTAGGGAAAGAGTGTTGTTTCTCTTCCAGGTTGCCCTGCGAGATGGGCGATTCTTGTGATGCAAATGTCCCTTTCCACGAAGACCCCTGTATTTCTTTCCAGCAGATGTAAGGCCCCGGAGTTCTCTGTGCTTGTGGATAGGATTGCAGAGCCAGTTGATCCTTGGGTCATTCCTGATTGCATTATGTGCAACATCAACCAAAATTACCTCGAAATACTTGTAAGTAGAGTCCTGTATAAAATCAACACAAATAATAAGGAAAAGAAAATATAAAAGCAATGTAGCAGAACAAATGTACATTTTTAAGAGTCAGCCAACAAACCTCATTAATCCAGTATGAATTGAGAACCCTCAGACCTCCCAATTTTCTACCAGCACGCTCCTCTGCAACAGATCTCTTGCTCCGCTGAAATTTCAGTTGAGTCACACCCTGGTTGGTGGGCTTACCATACACAATACCCTTGGGAACAGGCCTCTTCCTACCACCACGTCTGACACGGACACGGTAGATCACATAACCCTGGAAGAGTTAATGTTTTGATGTGTTATTATCAACATAATAAATAATGAGAGCAACACCCAAAAATCCATATCTCATTGACTGCATAGTTAAGCAAACGTACAAAGATGGAAGAATGATGTAGCATGTAGTATCATTCACAGAGGAAAATAAAAACAGAAAATTATTCGTTAATATGACTCCAATTAAGTTATGCATGTAATTAAATTGAACAGGAAATTAAAAAAAATAGAAGACACTATTTGAAATTAACTGCAAAACAATTCTCTACATATTATGAGAAATTCAAAGCAAACACAACAAAAACTACCAAGTAAGAGAAGAACTGTATCAGATCGAGACAAAAGTGAATTCAACAACAAGAGAATCCACTTGGTCAGATGATCGATTTTATTTGATATAGCTGGTCTCAGAAAGCATCTTATCATCGTACATAAATAACCTCCTTAGGAGGATGAATGTGTATCAAGACACCACTTAACCAGCAAGATCAGTTTAGAAAAGAACTAACATATCATATATTTCTCCCTTTACAAAAGGATCATGCAAAATCATCCTCGAAACAAGAAAACCTCATTTTCATAGCATTTCTGATTCAGGCCAAAAGAAGTACTCAATTGGATAATAATAATAATAATAATAGTAAAAAAAAGTTAATAGAAGCTCCATAAATAAAAATAAATACATTACTGGACAAAGGCAGAAATTAAAAAAACCTCTCCGATACCTGCTTGGCCTTGTAGCCCAAGCGGCGCGCCTTGTCAGGGCGAGTTGGACGGGTGACACGAACAATGGATGGATGCTGACGATACTCCCAGCACCTCACCCTCTGCAAAAACCTCATTACATCAGATTGCTTCTTCCTCCATAGCTCAGATACATACTTGTAAGCCCCTGTTCATCAAAGCCATGAAGTCATCAGATTTCCAAAGAAGTGTTCCATGGGAAAACAAAAAATGCAGAGATGCCAATGCAAATTATAATAAATAAATAAATAAAGCATTTTCATTTACCAGAAAGCAAAACATATACGTCAACACTATTAATTTTATCTTGGTAGTAAAAATTAAAATTTTAAGAAACATCTTTTGCAAAACTTATATTTGATAATTATGGCACCTCACAATGGAGAAATGCAGAATCAGTAATGGTGAAATGAAAGATAGATAAATAAAAAGACCAACTTTTTGCTGAAAAAGAAATCTGAAAGATACAACAGAGAAATTATTCAACAAGAACAAATAAATCAAACAAACTAGCATCAGCTGGAAACACATAGCCGTTATAGCTTAGATGTAATAATGTACGACGAGAGGCTAATAGTTCAGCTGGAAAAAAAGAGTACCCATCGGATAGGTTAGCTGCGCAGCTTGTTACTAGGGTTTCCACTTACAAAAACAGCGCTAAGGGATGATTTTCGAAACCCTAGCCTTCTTTATAAACTGGAAGATCGAGGTATACAAGATCTAGACCGTCCATTTTTCCACCTATTGGAGCGAAGGTAACGACGTCGTTTCCTTTTTTGAAGTCATGCCGGGCTGAGCCCAGAAGCTCATGGAATTGGAAAGATGGGCCCTGCCTTATTCGGTGGCGGAATCTCAACGGCTGATTACTAGCCGCTCTTGAAATGATCTCTCCTGTTTTACGTGGCAGAATAAGAACGGCCTCTGTTACACAGTGGGAGCCAATCCAAACCTATTTCTCCATTTCTTCTCAGAATCCAATTTTCTTAAGAGTTACAAAAATGGCGGCTTCCTCCTCCTCTTTCTGCGTTGCGAATCCTAACTCCGTCGCAACCGCCTCCAATTTTAAACCTTCATTCTCTTTCTTCTCTTCTCGTTCGCTCAAATTTCCCTCCATTCATACACACTCGACAGCTAAAATCCTCACCTACAACGCGCCGCCTCCCCCTGTCATAATCCCACGCGCCACCGCTACCGCCACTCCTACCTCTGTCAATGGAGCCACCTTCCATGGTCTCTGCTACGTTGTTGGCGATAACATTGACACTGACCAGATCATCCCTGCCGAGTACCTCACACTTGTACCGTCAAATCCTGCGGAATACGAGAAGCTTGGTTCCTATGCTCTAGTGGGACTTCCGGATTCTTATGAGACCAGGTTCATTGAACCGAATGCGATGAAGACGAAATACCCCATCGTGATTGCGGGGGACAATTTTGGCTGCGGCTCATCGCGTGAACATGCGCCGGTAGCTCTCGGCGCGGCGGGTGTTGCGGCTGTGGTAGCCGAGTCTTATGCTCGCATTTTCTTCAGGAACTCAGTGGCTACAGGAGAGATTTATCCCCTGGAATCGGAGGTTAGGACTTGTGAGGAGTGCAAAACTGGAGATGTGGTGACTATTGAGCTCGCTGACAGTCGCTTGATTAATCATACGACTGGGAAGGAGTATAAGTTGAAGCCTATTGGGGATGCCGGACCAGTGATCGAAGCCGGAGGGATATTTGCATACGCTAGGAAGACGGGAATGATCCCATCACCATCCGCTTAGAATCGAGGTATTTACATTCTTTGTTATCTGATGTAATGCAGCACTATTGCGTCAGTAATTCATATCTTTCTGTTCATTGGGTGTAAGACTATAAGCTTGGATACTTTTTTTTTGGAAAGCAATGTTAGTTTTGTCTCTGCTGGGCATGACTTTTACTCTGATTTCGGATTGGAAAAATGCATACTTTGTTTGGACAATACTAGAAATTACTTAGCTTATTCAATCATTCTCTAGCAAAATTGCATTTATTTATATATTCTGCATTCGATCAATTCGGGTCTTTGGTGATCCAAAAAGAAAAATGGTCTTTGACTTAAAATCAAGTGTAAATATAGAAAATGATGTCTTTTTTCCTATATATATATATATATATATATATATATTGTAGATGTCACTATGTAAGTTAATTCACTCAAGGTGCAATCTATATAAGTTATGGTTTCACTGAGATACCACTGGCTCCCCCAGTCTGTTGTGGTGCAGGACAATGAGATGAGATTCCATAAAAAAAAAAAAATTAATGTTTTGACGGATTAATTTGGAATGATAAGTGGCAGTTGGTCATACAGGATAAGCTGGTTATAGATGAATAGATACTGGACCTGTATTCAGTGGATTGATATGTATATCAGAGTTCTCGTTCATATAAGTTGTGCATTTATGTTTCAAATATGAAGCAGCCTTTGTGCTTTAGTTCTTAATCTTACAATTGGTGTAATGAACAGGTGGAAATGGAAACGTTCACATTGTTTTGCATGTTAGCTCTTTTGCAAACTGAGTATTTGTGGCGGTTGTTCGTTCAGAGTTGGTAAACTTAAAATGCCTAATTACCTAAAAAATCACGAACTTTTTCACTTTTCACAACTATAGCTCAACCTAAGCATGTTTACAGAAAATACATACATTCCACGTTTTCTTTTCAAAATTAGCTTCTAGCGAAAAAAACGGTGAGTCATGCCTCTGTGGACGCCAGAAATTTTTGGGGTGAAAAAAAAAAAGATAGTCACCAGACACATCATCCCATCTCTTCACCTCTGGTTTCTCTCTCTTCCCTCTCTGCATCCACCTCTCTATCTTTTTCCATACTTACCCATTAGCTGATTTTTCATCTTTTTTTTTTCCTCATTCTTTGATCATTTTCTTCTGGGAATTGGGTTTTCCTTCTTGATTTGGCTTTCTTGATCTCCTTCTCTCTAGCTGAGATTTTGCTAAATCTTGCAATCATTAACCAATTTCTGAGTTTTAGCTCCTGCTATTGGTGTTACCCAATCGTCATTATTCAAAATTTTCATTTCCAGGCAAAGCTCTCTGCAATCCAAGGAAATGATTCATCTTTTTCCATTTTGCCGCAACCATTCCTACCATAATATACGTTCTCTCTATACACAAAACTGTAGAGATTGGAAAATTGATTGAATTTTTTTATTTGTTTTTTCTTAAATTCCTAACCGATATACATGTTTCCCAGCAAATAACGAAATTTTATTTTAGTTTGTTAAAATTTTCGTTTTTTTCCTTTCAAGATTCAAAATGGGTTGTGTTCTGATTATCATATGACCAGTTGATGGAGATATGTGGCTATGCAAATAATAAGAATATAATTGAAGTTGCTTTATTAAGTAAGATGTAGGTTTCATTTAGGGTTTCCTGGATTGGTATTTTTTTCCCGTTATTTCTTTGTATTTGCTTATTATTAGGATTTTAATTTCATGGGAATTTGACAGATTTATATCTGTGAATTTAATCTATGGATTGCCCCATTCGAGGTATGGAGACTGTGGTCATAACTATTAGTGGTTACCATGGGTCGGAGTGGTTCAACCTCATCAAGTTGAAGAGAAAGAAGGAGAGAAGTTAGGGGAAGGAGGAGGCGGCTCTGATAAAGGAGAGACAAGGGTGATGGAGGAGAGAAGTTAGGGTTTTTTTTTTTTAAATAAATCTTGTGGTGTGTTGACTTATGTCTGACTCAGTTTTTTTTATTGTTTCCCAAATATTTCGATCTCCACATAGGCATGACTCACCTCTTTTTCTCGTTGGAAGCTAATTTTGAGAAGAAAACATCGAGTCTATGTATTTTGCTGTAAATATGCTTAATTTGAGCTATAATTGTGAAAAGTGAAAAAGTTTGTGATTTTTTAGGTAATTAGGGCAACTTACGATGCCTTGGTGCTAATTTGTTGCGTTATCTGTTGAATACCTAGTTGTCTGGTTCATAAGTAAATAAGGGTGACAACAATATGCTGAGAAGAGGGAGGAACTTAGTAAAAATTTTGGGTTTAGGTGGAAGATAGTTGGTAAACATTTAGGGGTTGTTTAGTTGTGAAAAACATTTTCTGTTTTTCTTTTTCAGTTTTCATTTTCTTTTCTTTAGTTTTCTTATTTTCTGAAAATTGAAAACAGAAAACTATGTTTGTTTGCATATATTTTCAATGATTTTGTTTTCTGATTTTTCTATGAAATTCATTATTATTATTATTATTATTATTATTATTATTATTATTATTATTATTATATAACATGAGATTTTGTAATTTTTGAACAATGATTGAATTTGTATTATATTCATATTACACAAAATAATATAGTTATGAACTGTGTTGCAAATTACATGGAAATTTAAATAACAATAAAATAAAATATAAAGCAACGAACTTTACAAGGAATTTGTCGAAAACGAACAAATTTCCTCGAAAGAAAAGGTGAGTAGACCAATTTTTAAAACTGAAAAAAGGGAGAAAGAAAAGCGAGGTTAGGGTTTAGAGTGAAGAAGAGTACTAGTCAATAATTCGGGGATTGAAGATTAGATTGATGGAAGCGATTTTCTGAGAGAGAGAGAGAATAGGGGTAGGATAGAAGGTTGAAAGTGTGAAAGCGCGCAAGGTGTGTAATGTGCATATAGAATGGCGCGCCACCACGTTGATGACATAGTTGTGGCTGAATGAATGGATTAGAGATTTTATTTTGAGGAATAGGGAGAGGGAGACAAAGGATTGAAACATGAAGGAGAAGTGAGATTATGGAATTTAGGTCCAAAAAAATATATATAGGTTTAAAGACTTTCTAAGAAAATCTTATGGAAAACACACTGCTTTTTACAATAGGAAAATAAGAAAACGTTTTTTTTTTTTTTGTATTTTCTAGATAATGCTTATAATTTGGAAAACTCTGAAAATAGTTCTCTAATTTTCTATATAGGAAAATTTTACAACTAAACAGGTAATTCCATTTTCCAATATTTTTTGGAGTAATTTTCTGGAAAACAAGGTCCTTAGGTTTTTCATTAGGAATTTAGGATGATTGAAGATAGACCTAAGGGTAAAGATTTGAAGAGAATGGACCTCAAGGAAAAAATCATATCATTCCGCTTTCCTCCCTCCCTCTTTTAACTCCCTCTTTTTTTTTTTTTTTTTTTTAGGAATGACAAAGAAAACAAGGATATTCTCTTATAGATTTTGTATTGTCAAGTTTTAGGTTTGGATATGTACTTGTAGCAACTGTCAGTGCTCGTAAGATCCATTTGATGGAAATATTTTGGAATTTCAAGTTGCAGTTGGTAGATGTATTCCCTTAATCAAATTCCAATTTGCGTCTGTGTAACTTGAGTTATGCAGCATGTGGTTGCATGACTGATTGACTGATATCTGCATTCTGTCCTTGCACACTCTTCAATGTTGACCTCTTTCAGATTAATTATTTATCACGTTGAATTTTTATGCTTCTGTTTGCAGGGTTTTCGGACTACGAGCAGGATGCATGAACTTTGGTAGCATATAGCTAAGTTGCTTTATTTTGCTCATATGTGAGAACTTCCAAACTCTCCTTTATCAGTTGCTGTATTTAAGTGGAAAGCATGTTATATGGAACTGAGTGAGTGACGGTGGACCAATGAATTACCAGTATTTTGTGATTTCAGGTTGTTTAAGTGGTATGTATGCTTGAGCCTAGTGTTCAGTTTCTTGTATTTGGCTAGTTGTATTGCATCAACCTTCTCAAAAATAAATATTTTCTTCTTTTACCTGTATATATATATGCTGTCTTGGTAATTTAATAAAGCGAAAGCTAGAAGTAAATATGGGCCTCAATGATCTTCTAGTATTTCCATGGGCTTGTGCTTTTTGGATTCTGCCGTGCAGGTCATTCCATTCCGCAAGCCAACCCCTAGCGCGCGCGTACAACAGCAACTTTTGTTTGATCGTCTAGGTCTGAATTTACTCTCTTTTCTTTTGCATTCATATAATTACTGCCAAGCAGTGTGAAAAATTGCTAGTAGTCACTCTGGGATGGCGACACCAATATTTATGCAAATAAAGTTTACGAACTCATAGAAGTAATTTTGCTAGTTAGTGGCAAACTTTATTTAATTACATGGTCAGAAGTTCCATCTGAATTTTGTTAATTGAAAAATCTGTAAGGAGTTCCTTCAAGGCTCTACCAATTATAATGTTATCAAAAATTTCGAAGAATTGTAGAATTTATTTATAAATTTCTTCTTAAAAATTAAAAATTTATATTTATCATTTAGAAAGAAAAAAAATTGGATGTAAACAAAAGACCTAACATATTAATTTTTTTTACTAAATAAATTTTACTAAAAATAGTTAAACATATCCTAAGAGAATTCACCCAACAGCTTGAAGTTATGTTTTGGTTAAATCATTTCATTGGGCACGACTATAATGAATTGAATAAAACAGAATAAAATCATTCTCAAAATAAGAATAAATCATCATAAAGTGAACAGTATGAAACAGAATGTTTTATATTGGATGATTAATAGTAATACATCCAAAAGCAAGAGTGGGAGTATGTTAGATGTTTCTCTTAAGCAAAGAAAGAGAAGAAGTCAGAGCCTTTTGCATTCAGGCGCATTTCATGTACAACAATCACCGGAAGACACATCCTCCTATCTATATAGTTTATTTTATAGGTCGGCATCAAATGCCTCTGATTGGCAAAACTCCAAAGGCAGCTTATTGGCTTATAGCTCAACAAAGGGAGACACATTGCTCCCTCGCCTCGATCACAGGCCACACTGACAGTTTCCAGCAATGGCAATTGAGTATTTCTCTTTTTATTTATTTTCGTTGAGGCTCCTTATCTATGCTTGCGGTCCCTGTCCCTTGATCCTCTAGAATGCTTCGCATCCTTTTCCCACTCCGCTGGTGGGGGTGGTGATGGCTCGTACCTCGATGGCTTCCTCTTGAAATGCCTTTCATCGTCACTTGACTCGTAGTCCATGGCGGCACTGCTACTCTTTCTGCCACCAGTCCCGGTTGCTACGGTCTTCACAGACGAGGAGGTATAGTCATCGTAGTAGCCATTGGCTGATGAAGACTTGTGATGCGCAGACGTTGCGGCAGGGCCACCAGCTGATGTGGCCGCGGCTTCACCGGAAGAAGAGAGCTTGCGCTTCTTAGCAATAGCTTCTTCTTCTGGAAAGCTAATGCGAGAGAAAACGCTTGGCTTCTGTTTGCGGTCTGTTGTTGTGATTGTTGTCGATGATGTTGAGCTGGGTTTAGCACTTGTTAAAGTAGGTTTTGTGGTAGTGTCGGAAGAAATTTTTATAGAGGATTCAGAACGGTGGTGGTGGTGACGATGGTGGTGATCGCTTTCAACTCTGTCTCTGTCTCCTTCGCGCTCATGATCGTACTCGTGGTGAACGTAATCCCGATCCTTGTCACGGTCGCTTCTATCGTGGCGGTCGGATTTTCTTTTGGAAGGCCGTGGAAGGGGCGGTTCAAGCTCCCTTGCTGGGCGTTCAGGCGACGGCTTCTCTGATCGATGACGGTGGTGAGACTGCAGGTCGCCGCTCGATGACGGTGGTATAGATTTCTGCACAAACGAACATGCAAAGTAAAATCTATTTCTATCGGCCCCGCCGGAACACGAAGTTTTGTATAATATATTTCGTCGGAAAAAAAATAGCTAAATAGAATAACTAGGAATTAATATTAATACTCGAATAAAACCATAACATACTAGAATACCCGAATAAACCCATTCAAAAAAAAAAGTAAGAAAAGAAAAAACAGACAGGACAGCCGCACAAGCACACAATTACACCTCTGACCTTAGGTCTAACTACAATTAGACAAACGGACCATTGAGCCCAACCCACAACTTCTCATTTTATCTTTAAAGAAAAAAAATTTACTACAATATTTTATCTCTAATTTCTCCTACTGCATTTTTTTTCCTTTCTTTTTTTTTTAAAAAATACTGCTGCTTATTCCCTGGATCACTATACCACTAAAAAGTAACCTAAGCAAATACCAACATTTCCCGGAACACATTGAAGTAGCTTTAATTCCTCCTAAAGTCAGGTCTATACCCAAATAAAATTAGCTTATAATTTAATTAAAAACTGATAATCTAATTATAGTTAATAATGCAGAAATTTGATAATCGATAAATTATTTAATTCAATTAAAATTATTTAATAAAAAAAAACTGAAAAATATAAAAAAAAACATATAAAAAAATATATTTATATTATTCAAAAATATTATATAAAATACATTTAAATATATAATACAAATAAATTATACAATATATATACATATTAAATAATATAATAAATACATGTATATTATTATTAGAATTATTATTATTATTATAGATACATATTAAATAATTTTATAATTATATTATATATAATTTTATGTTTTTATAATATATAATCTAATATTTTAATAATTATATTATTATTATAAAATAATAAAAAAAATAAAAATAAAATATGAAATTATAATTATAATCTATTAACTTATAAAAAAATCTAGTTTTACAAGCATTTTATTTTAGAGATTATAAGATAATTTTTTTTCTAAATAAATTACTTTATCAAACACAGATTATTGACCAAATTAAATTATAATTTAATTTTTGATGTTATCAAACGTCTTAATCCCAAAATTTGAAAATGAAAATAAACAATTTAAAGAAAAAATAAAATATAAAGCTATCATTGACCACATGCACATCCGCCCTTGTCCAAACTTCATCCCTAAATTGAACTCATCCCCACGGTCCCCTGAACTTACCGTGTAACATTTCTTGGCATACCTTTTTTTATCCGACTTCCGAATTGATGTTCAAGCTTAGGAAAACAATACCATAATCCAGGCAAAACTTTTTTTTTCAAGTAATTCAATGAAAAATTTTAAGACAATTAAAACCCATAACTACAATATTAATTCTTTTTTTTTCAAAGAATATTATTAGTTAAAAGCCATATCACTTAAATATTTAGAAGTTTCAAAATATTAAAAATGAAATATTCAACTAATAAAACCCAAAACAATAAGTTTCTGCTCCCAAACGAGGGTGGGTTCCTTACAATTGCACACCGACTTGCAAGCTGCATCTCCTCAAATAATAAGGGAAAAAAATTAAAAATAAGAATTTGAAATCATTCAAGAGAGATCATGCTCACATCCAATTTCTCTGGTGCAAAATCTGAGGAACTTCCACACACTTGATCAAGTGAAGTGATGTTCATAAGAAACTTATTATTTTTGTGAAGGAGAAATTTAAGGGGTCATTCACCAGCAGAACCACAAACTAAAAATAAATAAAAGGGGGAGCAGATGAATGTAAAGGGAGACCATAAGGCAGTCTCTTGAGCAGACTGCTCTTCGCAAACCACCGCAGATGCCAAATGGAAACTAATGATCTTTCTGGTAGAATGAGGGTGAACCACTAATAGCGGTCAAAGAGACTTGTGAGCACACTCCTACAACTATGAAATGTCCAATCAAAATTCTAAATCCCATCCCAAATCTTTTTTCCTATGCATAATGCCCAACAATTCCAAGATTTCCTACACTCTTTCTACAATTTCTGCATAGGTAATGGAGAATGACAGAGGAAGAGTTATGAGAAGGAAGTATTAAAAAAAAGAGGTTTCTTATCTTGCAAAATTTTGCTCGACTCCAATGACAATACCTGCTACAGGGCATAGAGATAAAGGAGGAATATAACTTTAGACAATAAAAATGACATACAGATTTCACTGAAGAAATATCACCACCGCTGCTCACTTCCCTACCAAATTCCCTATCTCTGGGGAACTCCCTGAAGCAGGAAAAATTCAAACTAAGTCATATAACAAAAGGAAATAGAAAAGCTAAATTAGATAACTGACGATCAGGATAAATATCAAGGAACAAGAAACAACAGGAAAAAAAAGGTGTCACTTCAAAGAAATCTGATTTAATTGAACTACAATATGGTGATCATATAAAGTGTAATCACAGATTTTACAAAGTATAATATGGTACTTAAAATATGCTATGGCATCCACAGCTGTATCTGCTTCCAAGATGCTTATATTTTGCCTATTACAATTACTCCTAATTCTTTTAGATTATGATTCAAAGATGCAAATATTTTGCCTAGAAGTGAAAGAAACAAGTATAACCAAGCCTCTCCAGTCATTCAATATGCCTTATTATTTAAGCAAAAATGCAGCATAGTTCGAATTCACCAATAACACTTGGGCGACTTAAGTTCAGGAAGATCTTAAGTGCAGACAAACATCTATCTTACAAGACTTAAAGCAGTCATAAATAGTTGCAATGTATTTATCACTTTACAGGGAAAAAAGGTTATCCACATCATCTGTTAAAGACCAATCGAACTGTAACAGGGAACGGAAAGCTGTATTACCTTTCAGCTCGCCTCTCATTCTCACGCCGCCTCCTCAAATCAGCTTTTCGCGCCTCAAATTCTTCCCTGCTCATCACTGGAGGTCTAGAATTCATACCCATACCAAATTCTGCAAGATCCCTAAAAGAAATAGGATATAATAATCTGCATAAGTTTCTGAGTTCACATTGGAAAAAAAATACTATAAAATAACAAAACAAAACAAAACACATTATGCATACCTTTGAGGGGGTACAACAGGCATCATATAACCTTGTGCAGCAAAAGGGTCTGGAGGCATAACCCCCGCAAATGGCATGTCCAATGGGCCCAATCCATAACCCATGAAGGGCATGGGAGCAGCAAAAGGATTCATATAACATTCCATACCAGGCTGCATGCCACCCCAGTAAGGATTATAGGCAGACGGCCCAAGAGGCATCATATAACTCTCAGCTGTCAGATCTTGAGAAGCTTTCCATATATCTACAAGTAAAGCATTATCATCAAGAATCAGAAAATCTTACAACCATTAATGAATTAATACTTAAATGCACAAGCCTATTAAAATTAATAAAATATTTTAAGAACAAGCCTATTACATTTCATGCATGAAGCTGAAATTTAGAAAATTTCCAAAGTTAAAGACCACCATCAATCATGCATGAAAGTAAAAGTCCTACCATTTGGAGGCATGCGAACCTTCTTCTTTTTCCTTTTTTTCCCTATCAAAGCAAATATCAAAATTAATTAGAACACTCCTATACAATATTCCCCCATGAAGGACAAAAATAATTATGAAACAAAATAATATCATGAGCTTATAGAGAACAAAGCAGAATACATGGCACCTCCCTTCTCAGATACTAGAATATCTACAGTAAATCAATACCTGCCTCACCAGGAGCCAGCTTCTGTTGCACTTCCTCTTCAGCCAGTGGCGCACTACCTTGTGATGCCGGCTCTTTCACACTCATTGACTCAAAAGTAGCCTCTGATACATCAGCTGCCTTAGCAATCCTCGGTTTCTCAGGAACCTGCTGTAGAATAACAGCATGCTTCTCCTCTTCCAATTTTTCCTTCATATTTGGATTTGGAGTTTCTTCATTAACAGGAGAGGGCTTCTGCTCTTCCTTAGATGCAGCAGACTGTGTGGGTGATGGAACCTTAGTCTGTGGATTGCGAGCAGACTCCATATCTGAGGTAGAGAAGCAAGAACGATGCGAATTAAACATAATATAAAACATAATAAAGATTTGTATAAATCCATGGAACCTGAAAAACAAACCTTGAACTTGAAAGGTGCTTCCTGCATTATCAGCACTACTGTTACCAGATTCCAGAATGCGATTAATTGTATCTCGAAGCGTTTTATTTGGAAGAAGATCATCTGCAAGAATATTTGTGGCCCCACATACACATTTTGCTTTCGAGATGATAAAATGTCTTATACCTGGGTTGAATAGAAAAAAAAAAAAAGAAGATAGGTGCACGAAGATAAATGTCAAACTGTTGAAATGAAGGAAACACGTGAAATTATGCAGTTCAGCATTTGAAGTTCACATTACACTTATTAAGCAAGAAAAGTGGATGTTTAAAGCATATATATCAAATTGCTGAAACAACTTTATGCTATGTTGAAACAGTTTAATTGCAACATCCCAATTTGCATTATATCTAACAAAACAATAATATGAGACAAAAGTTACAATAAGCTTACACTTATCACAAAAGCTATTAAAACAACATTTGCTTGTTAACACAGCATCTTTCATAACCTCCTTGCATAATGGGCAGTGAAGTTCTGGCGGAAGATCACCAACAGATCGTGTGGATGGTAAGCCTTCAATTTCTTTTTCAAAAGCAGCCCTGTTAAAATTAAGATTTTATGATGGATTTCAACCTGATAACCAATATAAGGACTATATGGATGAAAAGATAAAGAAGCACAAAATGAAGAAGATTACTCATTAGGCTTCAATACAGCAACTGCGCCACTAGGCAAAGCATATGAGCCATCAGGGGTTGCCATTAGCATTGACTTGGGAATACCAGTAGGAGGTTTTACTCTTTTGATATCATAGTTGGGATCACCATTTGTAGGACAGTGCTGAATAAAATGTCCTGAAGAAAACAAGCAAGCAAGCACATTTAGCACAATTTTGTATCAGTCTACATATAGAGCTTTTTTTAATAAAGAAAAAAAAAAGCTTCCAAAGTGTGGGAAAACCATTACTCAAATATATGCATACCTGGAACCTTGCACCTGTGACATACATAGCCTTGTGGAGGCGTTTTCCGCTCCAACCCTAATCGACCTCAACAAGAAAATCATTTATTTCAACTTATTATAGTGATATATTGGAAACAACATTACATGAAAGCATAAACTAGTCAATAGAATACATCCCCAGAAGAGTGCAACAATTAGTAAAGAATGCACACACAACACATAAAGTGAAGTATTATTCTTCGCTTTTTGTAGTAGCATTAAACAAAAACACTACAGTGACAAAATGAGATAAAGTATAAGGACAATCACCAAAACCACGTCCGCCCATTCTACCAGCCATACCCCTTCCAAATCCTCTACCAGGACCAAACCCATCAGCACCTTGACTGCATATACAGGTGGAAATATAACTAATATAGGAAAACAGAGCTAATCAAAACATTTGTCAGTTAACACAAACAGAAGAACATCTAACCGTTGCCAGTCCAAGGCTGGAGTATCAATCAAAGCCTTAATCTTGCTGTCCTCATCAGCTTTACTTGTAGGAGGAGCATCAAGAACAGCATTACTAGACTGTACTGGTGGTACTTCAGGAATAGCATATAAGTCATTCCCAAACTCATCCCATTCAGTTTCTTCTGTCTGTCATGTAAAAATTGTTACAGAATCCTAATAAATACATTACAATTAAAACTAGCTAGGTTGCAACATAACTAAACTAGAAGACAAAACAGAGTTGATGGAACTGTCAAAGAAACTTACATATTTCATGGCAGATGAATCAGGAGCTGAAAAATTGCTCTTCTCTAGTGGGATGTCGTCTACCTTATATTCCACCTTAGGCCTGCAAAACACAATATGACCAAACTTATTATACTTTGGATAAAAAAAATGCCATTAGAAGACAAAAAAATCTGCAGCTCGTGCGACCAGTCTAATATCATCTACCAGATTAAGTAGCAACAGATTCTTTTTTTTTTTTTAAATAAACAGTATCTTTTTTTTTATTGTTATTTTTAATTTTTGCTAGACAGAACCCTATAATATGAATAACAGGAGTTCTGTTCTTTAACAAAAAAACAATAATGCATGGGACTTACTAAATATTTCATGCTCCATTTAGAAAACTTAGTTAAAACTGAAAAAAAGTCAGTTGAGTGAACAAGAAATTAAAGGTTTGAAATAATACTCTTGCTCAGTAACAATGGGCATGCGAGGCCTTCCTGGAACTCGACGAATTAACACAGAGGTATTTTTTGGGATTAACATTGCTTCATCAAGATATTCTGAAATTGCAAAACAGAGAACAACAAACCTATAAAGTACTGCAAGGACAATAAATAACGAAACCAACTTATAGTTGTGTTGGCAGTTATTCCCAGAAATGAAATGTCAGCCTAAGCAAAAAAGCCCCGACAACCATAAGGAATTTGGTTCGTAATTCAATTAATTTATCCACTAAGTATGATTGTACAAGCTTTCTCATGCAAAGTCCTTCCCACTGAATAATTAATTGGAAAATACATATTACTTTAAATGAAAGAGTTCCATCAGTGCTCAACCCCAAGTTCTAAACTATGAGCAGTTAGTTGAGTAATTCAGATGCTATGACTATTAAATAGAGGCAAAGCCCTGAATACAGAGTGCTCTTGCTATTTACTTGAGGCTAAGAACTGTATCACAGGACTAAAACAGCCTATCAGTACCTAACCAACCCCAACCAAAAAAAAAAAACCAAATTTGAATTAAGGATTGATTGAACCTATAGAAAATAAGACCAACCTTCACTGGTTTGGGCGTTAGTGACGACAAGGTCGAAGTCAGTACCTCTGCCCAAATGCTTTGATTCAAAAATTTTTTCTTTCAAAGTACCAACTGATATAAATGGACCGTCCATTGGAATTGAATCATAATCTCTTGCACTCTTAAACTTGTAATACACAGCCATTATTTTTTTTGCACTAAATTTTATAAAAATTAAATCAAAATCAAAGGACAGCGCACAGAAACCCAAACGATAAGCAATCAAAGGCCTGCAAAAATAATAGTGGCCTGATATTCAACTAAACTCAAAACAAAAGCATAAGAATACAAAGTTTGAATTCTATTTTTTTTTCTCTATCTTCTTCAAGTACGCAAGAAAGATCAAACCAACTAATGAAGAACTCTTTGATGCTTCTTCTTCGCCTCTTTCTAAAAAAACCACACTACAATTTTCTTTTCAAAAACAGCAGTAGACGAGATAAATCGAATCCGAATCCCAACTATCCGTTGGACTACGAAGTTCTAACCAAATTTAGGGAATTTCAATGAGAATGCACAGATCGCAGCAACATGAGAAAAAAACCCTGAAATTCCAGCCTGGAATCAATCCGCGACGACGCAAAATCAGCGACTCCGCAAAAAAAAACTCCACCGCTACAAATCTTGAACAAGGAATCCGATAGGCGTTACAGCCACAGAAAAACCATCGATCGCCGATAGAACAAATCTCTGAATCTGGAAAGAGAGAAAGATCGCGAACTTCGAAACACCTTGTTTCAGCGAAAAACAAAATGAGAGACGACAGATGAAAATTTCGCGGATAAAACCATAAAAATCGAAGAATCAAAAGAATCCTTCAAGATATTTCAAGTGCCCGAGATAGAATTGCCAGCAGCAATCATCTTCAGGGAGTAGAATCAAGGTTGGGGTTTGCAGAAAGCGAGAGGGATAAAGCAGGTGCTTTTTCTAAGCGGTCATATATTTTTGTCAAAAATATGTGAATTAAAATGGTTTAAGTAATCGCAATTTATATATTTTTATTTATTTTAATAAATTATATATATAAATTATAAGGTGCTGTTGTGCTGATAATTTACACGGTTCTAAGGTCAAGGCCCATGGGGCCGATAGTATATTGACATTTATTAGCTTATGGGCTGTTGGATTTGTTGGACTGCCCTATCTGTTTCCATTTTAATTATATTTTTATGTATTTATTTTAAATAGAAAAACAATTATAAATAAATAAACGAAAGAAGTGTATTGCATATTTAGGTGCATGAATTTTTGTGATTTGTCCTAATAAGTTCGTATTCTTTATCTTTGTTCTATTATATCCCTAAATTTTTAATTTGGATCAATTTAGTCCAAAAATGATCATTTTGTATTTTGCCATGGTAACTAGGATAGAGATATAATTTCCAATTTATTTCAGTGAATTTTCGAAAAAAAAAAATTAAAGACTTTCACTTCGCTTTTTTCCTTATCCAACTTCACTTTCTCGCTCTTATAATTTTAGATGGAAGAAGAATTTTGCCCTAAAATCTTGACCATTCCTTTCTCTATTTCAGTGTTGAAGATCTCCTTGATTGATAGTTGGCAATTCTCAAAATAAAAAAGGAAAGAGAGATAGAGAAAAAAAAATTAAAAAGAGAGAGTTTGCATGCATCTAAATGTTTGCGCCTATTTTGAATGTCCGAAACTCCACCGGAAAAAATCAACCTCCGGCAAAGACTTCCACTATGAGCTCGTCTTAAATCTAAGCCTCTGTTTGGCGGTGGAGAAAAGTAACGGGATGGGGGGAGCTTCTTTTAAGGATTTTGTTTTTGATTTCTTGAAATTTTAGTCAGTCTTAATCCAATGCAACTTTTCAAAGTCTGTACGTTGGTCGATGATCATTAATTTCTTAGGACCGTGATCTTCATTTTTTAAGATTGAATGGCAAAAGCCAAATGCAAATTTAGATATTTTTGTCAACTTACAACTACAGGAGTGTAATTCATTAGTATCATACAACTTTTAATATGCTTAACTTGATAAATTAAACTAAAAGTACAAAAGTTCAATTGAAAAATAAAATAATATAAAAGGCGGAGAATGGCATTATTAACCAAATTAATCATTCTTTATTAAAAATTGAAAATAGTCTTATTGAAGGAATTGAAATTGAATGACTACAGAAGAACTTAAAAAATTTGTTACAAGTTCATTTGGCTATATGCCAGCAATATCAACGATAACAGACTCGTGTGGTTCAACAAAATTAAGGAGTAAACAATGTAAACAAATTTAAATTCCCTAGCTTCAATTGATATGGGGCTATATTGGAATTAAACAAAACGCAATACCATAATTGATTAAGGACTACTGTGTGGGGTTCCCCAAGGAGAAAGCGGAAGCCGGAAGGGAAAGAACACTAAAGGAGAGCATGATTCACACATCGGTCAAGATTAATGAAGATACAATCACGACATATGCTAGAAAAAAGAAAATGGCTATTTGAACGAAGAACTTTGGATTTTCTCTCATGTTTGGGGACGTCACTGCCCTGGAAAACCAAAAACCCAATCACACTGTTAGACCTTGGAATCTAGAAAACGTATTTCTCAGGCCTTAAAATGGAGAGGATATGGAGATATTTAGAGATCCTTATGCAAACAGATGTTACCTAGCAATGCGTTGAGAAAATCTTTGGAAAGGCAAACTCTGGATAAACACGATGCCTGGTCCAGTTAGAGTTGCTGTTACTAAATTGTCACCCTACAGTTTCACAGCATCATAGTTAATAACAGCTACTTATTACACTGCACACAAAATCATATTCAAGTTCGGCTCTTGATGCAAATTGTGTATATGAATCAAGATACAAAATTAAATACTATAAATGGCAAAAGGAAGGACAAAATTAAAAATAAAATTAAAAAAAGAAAATGGAAACATGCCAACATACCCCAAATACAGCTCTTCTCACGGGACCATTGTATTTGATTTGCACATTGACAGAGGTATTAACGCCGACTATGCAAGACATATCAACAGACAATACCTCCCCCACCTCAAGGTTTTTCTGTATGACTAGCCAAAAAAAAAAGAAATCTATAAATTTCCCACAATTAGTGAAAGAAGAAAGAGACCTGAAATCTATCGAAGAGGACAACGTCCTGAAGCAGAGAGTATAACAGAAAAGATTCAAGAATCAATAACAGGTAAAGATACATCGAGTGGCCAAATGGAATGAAAAAAAAGGTATAATCCTATTTGGTAGGAACAAATTATGCACGAGGGGAATATGATAATGATAAGGAAACAAGGCAGTGGGTCAGTTAAATAAGCAGATCTCAGCATTGAACAAACCTAGACATGTCCAAAATTAAACCCTTCACTCTTCAAATTGCATCTGAAGTTTCTATAAATTATAGGGCAGCCAAACTCTTACATGACCCTAATATTAGTAATATAATGATGTCAGATGATTCATACCAGATCCACCAGCCAGAATAAATGCAAGCCCCTGTCCAGATAGCTTCTGTCTCAAAAATCCCTACATGTCCATCAAATGGATAAATACAGATAACCAGTTTGAAGCAGCCAACCAAAAAAAAAATAACAGGACCAGTGTCAAGCAGCCAACCAAAAAAAAAAATAGAAACACCAGAAAGACAAGGTAGAGGGATCATTTAACAAGCAGCATTATCTAACCTCTGCACTAGCCATGACATTACGGGCCCTCTGATCAATTGTGTTGCTGACCTTCACATCATTGACTGAGCAAAGGAATGCATCTGGCTACATAACAGTCACATAAAGTTGCTACTGGTGAAAAGTAACAAAATGGCAAAACGTAAATCCATCCTGAAAATAATACAACAGTAAAAGACAACTAAAGAGTGTACAATTTCCTCATCAGAAGATCAGGAGAAAAAAGAAAAAGAAAAAGATGGTACAATATACTTCCTCTGCCAAACAAAGGAAAAGATAAATTAAAGAGGACAAGATAAATTTACCTGGCATAATATTTCTCCACCAAACATTGCCAAATCAATCTACAGAAGAGATGAGACAGCAACATACATATCAAACCAATAATTCTAGTCATATTGGAAAATCAACTTGGCACCATGAGCTTGAATACAACCAACCCCCAACAGATGCATTATTTAAAAAAAAAATGGCATTTTGAAGCACTAACTGGGAGTATTCTTGCAAGAGAAGGTGCAGCAATTCCAACAAATCCATCACTTGGACCAGCATTACAAAGGACTATACTTGTGACAGTCTTCCCAAAAAGCCACTGCCACATACCCACTTCATTTTCAGGGACAAAGACATTCTCCATTTCAACAGACCCAGACATGAAGCACATTGAACCTGCAGTTTATTAGCATATAAGGTACATTATAATTAGAAGTGTAATAAAATATTAGGCAGCAGCAAAACTAACATACAATTGCATAAAACATAAAAAAGATCTTTCTATTATTCCATTTACCTGGTTTTGCAACAACCTTTTGTTGTGGTTTCAACATTATCTGACCATCCAAAAACCAATACCAAGGAGGAAAATTAGAAAAGAGAATCTAGAAAGAAAATTGGAATATGGCTTGGAACAGTTATTGGACAAACCTGGACCACCTGTGCTTCACCACCCAAAATTTGGAAAGGTATCACAGCATCTTGTTGACTCTGCAGTGCTTTACCCTCATGAGATATGTAAAATATCATAAATTCTATGCAGACTCTCAGCATTTGTACAAAACAAAAAAGCAAGGAGACACAGCAATCCTAGTATTAAAACAGACTCCATAAACAGAGCAGAAATGAAACTAAACCAGGAGAGCATTATTCACAACTGAATCTACACAATCACAGTGTTCGTATGGTTATGCTACAAAATCATTTCAGACCAAATTTAAACACCTAAAATAAAGGAATGCAAATAATTATAAAAATTGGCAATACAAAATTGGCTTCCCAATGCACACTTGTATGAAACTACACCCATAACCCAATTAAGCCTTCATTTCAGTTGATGATACAATTACCCTACTCCTGAGTGTATGCCATATCAATTCAGAATTCTGGACAGAGTAAAACATGCTATAAATATTATCACTCATGTTTTACAGACCAATATTTGTCTTGAGAAGTCTTCATTAACTGGATAGCTGTCTGGGTCCAAAGTTAAGGCACAAGCTCAGTTGAAGCTTGGTGTCAACATCCAAGAAAAAAATCCTCTTGACCAAATGCAATCATTGATTGCCATAAGTGGGTGGTTGTCCATAGTGTTGATGCGCCATGGATACTGGTTATTCTCCAAATATTGCAGCACAACATAATGCAGATATTAACAAGCGATAAGATTTTTCTTTTGGAAACGCCATCATGCTACATATTAATATTAATATATGAGTGAACTCCCAATTAATCCACCATATCTTTGCAGTTCCATATTTTGCTTTAACCTTGCACTGCTTATATTCCTAATCATAAATTAAAATCCACATATATTTAAAGTCCCAATCCAACAGACAATTTAAACAAATATATATATATATATATATATATATGTTCAATTGATGAAAATATACTGCATTCAGCGAATCAAATCCTTCTAAACTAACCACTAAAGCGACCTCAACTAATTTTAACCCTAACCATCAAACTAGATATCAACACGATCACCAACAACGCAGACGAAACAACATGGATCAAACCGCAAAACCACATTTAAACCCTAATTCTCCAAAATATACATCAACTGAGCGCTTTAGGTAAAGTAAAACTGAACGCAGAATTCAATTTGCTTTTCCTCATCTGAATTTTCCAGCAAAAAAAAAAAGGAAGCTACACACATACAAGCACGTGTATAAAAAATTCGAATATATAATTATGGAAAGAGAATGAGGAGAAGAGTACCTGATAAACATAGGGCTGAAACGGAGTGGAGAAGAACGGTGCCGCCATGGGGAGCAAACGGCGGAGGATTTCAGCCGTGACAGAACTGAGATCGAGGTAGGATCTAAACTCGTCCAAATTCCAATGCTTTTCAAGGGAAGATTAGTTCCATTTTCTTGATCAGATCGAGAATTGTAATTCACATAAAACTTTCATATCATTAATTATTTAATTTTATTATTTTTGTTCTCTTATTTGTTTATTTTGGATCGATTTATCTGCTTTATTTATTTGCTTTTAAGTTTTTAACAGTGGGTTTTCTCCTTTAAAAAAAGAAAGAAAAAATGGGTTTTGAAATATGAAATTACTAATATGGCCTTGATTAGTGAGACTTTGTCTTTTAAAATTAACTTACTGATGGGGTTTTTCATTTATTTGCATGTTTAATACTGCACAGTTTTCCAACCAGAGGTCATTTGCCGCGAAGTATACACGCTGGACATTTATGTGATGTGGCGGATTTCTATTGGTTGGAATGTCAATCTTGGACGTGTTGCCTGCTTTTTTTGGTCAATCATACTCCCGCAGTGGCGGAAGAACGTGTGGCTCGCACGTAATATGAATGAACGAGAATTGAACACGATTGGAGATTGAATCACGATATCATCGGTTCGATTGGATTTAATCGAAATTTTATTTTTTAATTAAATATTTATAAAATTAAATCTTATAGGACAATTTTGTAATATATGTATTATATTTCTATACGCTATTTTGTTCCAACCAATAATTAAATATGATAAATTATTTTTATTGATCAATTAAAAATATACGGGAGAGAAAGAAGAGAAAAACATATATAATATGTATTAATTTTGAAATAGAACTACGTTAAAAGAAAACTTTATTATGAATTAATTTATCTCACTTCCTGTGGGTAATTAAGTTATTGATATTAATCTTCTTCTTTATGCAGTTTGATCGACTACTACTTGAATTTGATTTTTTTTATTCTCAATCCAATTTTTACTTGCAGGCGGTTTTATACAAAATCGATGCATTGACTAATTTTCAATTTCTTAATTCAGACATCTGATTTGGTCTGATTCCCACAACTGTGCAGAAAGAGAAATAGCGTCTTTTTTTTTATTAGGTCCATAGAGACTACAACAATCTCCATTGAGCTCAATGCAATTGCGTGTTCGAAGCCATACATAGCAAAGATCGGATCTTTTACAATAAGATTCTTAATATTACAAAATTCATAAGGCTACATAAAAAATAAAAACCAAAAAAGAAATTAAATATACTCAGCAATCTACTATTAGAGATGTCAGTTGGATTCGATTTCAATTGGGATAAATTTTTTTATATTTTTTATGTTTCGCCTCTCTTTCAATTCCAAAATTTGTTGTGACGGGAACGAAGCTGAAACAGTATATACATGTTCCGTCTGATTCTACTCTACTCCTACCCAAATATTATTTATATATATTTGTATTATTTATATATATTATATATAATAACTGTTTATATCTTAACATAATTCATATTTTTAAAAATAATAAAATAAAATATAACATTTATTTAAAGTAAAAATATTTTTAAAATTAAAATAAAATAAAAAAATTTAATAAAAATTGAGAAATGAGACGGAGTTGAAATTTTTTTTTCCCATATAATACAGAAATGAAAATCCAAAAATTCTTCTCAATATAAAAAAAATGAGAAACTTCACTTCAAATCCACTCTATATTATCTGCATGTGTGAAATAGGACAGTAGTATTTAGCAAATAGAGGAAGAAAGGAAATAAGTTTCTTGGCATATATATGTAGCTCCAAGTCCTCAAGAAGCACTGGATCTTTGACACAATATTTGCAAAAATTCATGCTTAGTTTCTGCAATGCATTACATCGAATAAGGAATATATTATAATTTTATTTATTTATTTATTGTTAAAAATATGTATTTTGAATTAAATAAACAATATTTATATTGTTAATTTTATATTTTAACAGCACTACAATTATTTTTATTAAACAGAACCATCAAATGTAATAACTAAACCAAATAGGACCTAGATATCTTTACCTGAAGTAAACCACATCCACTGATTACTCCAGCTTCAGTAAAAACTGAAGTGAAGATTTGAAAGTATGCCTCTACTGTTTTGCTTGATTTTTGTAATATGCTCTTCGTCTGAAAACCATGGACGCATTTTTCCTTTTCTATCTCTATTTTTCTTTCTTAAAAATATAATATTTTGTTAATCATTTATTATATTTTTCTTTATATACTTTATTATTATTTATTAATAAACATAAATTATTTTTCTAAAATTGTAGAGAAATATTAGATAAATACATAATTTCGACCATATCAAAATATGTATTTGATAATGACTCCTGTTATAAATAAATATAAATAATAATGCATTTAATTAATTAATTATATATATATATATATAATTTTGCACATATCAACTAAATTTTCTTCATATTTATAAAATTAGAAGTAAAACTAGTTTTGGGATAGCATAGAATGAGTTAAATATGTTCAGCCGCCATAGACAGAGAGAAACAAAACTAGCAAAGCGAAAAGGATCGAAGAGGACAAAACGAACGGTTTTGACTTTGGAAAGAAAAGTCAAAAACTATGTAAGCAAACAACGGTAAGTTACCGCGTGTCTCGCCATCCCATGGCTTTCCCTCCGTTCACTCGTAAACACTTTCTTTTTTTTTCTGAAGAAAACTTATTTTTTCCTTCTTTCCACTGTTTCTTAGCTTTTATGATCTAATCACTCCCTTTAAATCCGAATTTGATTTCTCTGTCTTTAATCTTTGTCTTTCTTCATTCTCACCCTTCTCGAATCCAGGTACTTCTATTTTCTTTTGATTAATTATGGAATTTCTTTTCTTTTTTTTTTTGAATTTGCTATAATTATTCCTTTTGTTTAATAATCAATAATCCTTTTTGGAATCCATAATTTTTCATTAGATGGCCATAGTTTCATTATCTTCAATGAAATTACTAATTTTGTGCTCTCAGTGTCGTTGGGAACATCGGGAGTGGTGGAATTTGGATGGATTTTGATTGGTAGGGAAAAAAAAAAGCTTTCTCGAGCAATTCCTTGTGTTGTAATGCTGTGTTCGCTTTCTCAGGTAACCAAAGAATTGAAATTTAAGGCAAGTCTAAGGTCACTTGAGGTGGGGATTTTTCATAGAGTTATCAATACTTAATCCAATGGCAAAAGTATGAAGTATTTTATCATGATGAGATAAAGCATGTATTCTGGCCATATAGCTGCTGTGATGATGAGAGAAATATTGCGGCACTGCTTGTGCAACAGAGTTGATTGGAGAAAACTGCTTTGGGCCAGTACTATAATGGCAGCAATTGGAATTTTGGTTCCAACTTTTATATTTCCTTATCCATTGAATATGTGGTTCCAACCTTCGGTGGAAACAGTTCCATCACACACATCCTTAAATGGTAGCTTGCAGTCAAGAGAGACTGCTCCTAAGGCAAGACTCGAACAACTACATACTGTTCCTGCTGCTCCTATTCTTCCACTGAATTTTACAGTGTCAAGACTTGAACAACTACATATTGTTCCTACTGCTCCTATTCTTTCAGAGAATTTTACAGCGCCATCTAAGGAAGCTAGTGTCACTGTCTATAGAAGGAAAAATTCTATAGCCAGAAAGGGAAGAAAGAAGAATAAGGCTTATAATGATGCAAACGTCGTACCTCCTGTCCCACAACGCATTACTCCGCCGCGTCAATTGCAGGTAGAGCTACTGAGAAATCAACCTTAAATTTTGTTACGTTGCGAAATATAGCAAGAGAACTGTTAGCAATTATCTCTTTTCCTGTGCCATTACTAATTCAGAAATATATTTGGTCCTTGTCACCAAATGATGCCCTCCTGTATGCTAAAAAAGAGATTGAGCGTGCCCCAATGGTTAAGGATGATCCTTATCTGTATGCCCCCATATTTCAGAATGTAACAGTTTTCAAGAGGTATATTTCATAACATTTCTCCAACTTTAACTTCATCATGCTCATTGATAGTTTCTGTTTTCTGCAATAATGATATATGCATTATGATGGTCAATTGATAGGTCAGTCAATTATTAACAAATAAAGTTTCAGTTTATTTTTTGAAATGAATAACTCTCTTTAGTTTATTGAACATATTTATTATGTGGATGACTATCCAGCTCCAATTTCAGCATCATACCCTGCATGTTAATCTGAGCTATTCTGTTTTTTTCTCCTTATTCTTACAGCCTTCTTTGCTTATGTTGCCTTTCTAGTGTTCAATATCTTGTCCCCCAATGGGTTTAGAAATATGAAAGAGTCTTGGGATGTTGCTATTCTGTCATTTAATAAATAGCTACATTTTTTTTTTACTTAACAACAATAGGCATCACACATACAACTGGGCAGCATATCTCAATTCGATATCTTTCCTATTAGTCTTGTCGTGGGATATGTGAGCTCCTTAAACCTCATTATACAATGGAACGGAACATATGTGAATTTCTCCTCAAGACTAGGCTCATCTGGGTTTTTTCCCTTTGGGTTTTGGCTTCAGGAATCACCTTGATATAGTATAGTCTGTATCCTCGAAGTGACCAGTTGCTTCACCTAATTTCCTGTTTGTAAGCTTGAGGGATATACTAACAGAAGTCACTATATTTCCCCATGAAATATCAGACCTAAAAAAGATGCATTTCTATGCATATCAAGTACACTGAAATGGCAGCCAAATTATTAAAAAAAAAAATTAAATGCAATCAAATGCCATAGAATTTTTTGGTACCAGAAAATTTGATATGTTTGAAGTACCTCATACTCACAGGTAGAGACCGTAGGAGCTACCTATAGAGGTTCCTACTATCAAAAAAGTGAGGTGGTCAAAGCAGGTTTGTCACTTTGACCATAGGTGTAGCTCTTACTCCATCCCAGATGCCTATATCAACAAATTTCAGTCACTCAGCAAAGAAAGAAACTTTGCAGTTCATGATACCATCCTCCTTTTGAATTTATCCAATGTGCTCTTGCTACTAGTAATATATGCATGCTAAGACTCGAACTATGTGTATTATTTATTATTATTTTTCAATGTTTTTGACATTTATTAATATGTGGTGTCGGAACAGTTTTCATCTTTGATAACTAAGTGCTCTGGAAGTATTTTTCCAAGTCATTTAATTTTATATTCTGAGTATATAATTTCATGACCTCAATCTCAGTCTTAAATTACATGATTATGTGGCCTAGTGTTATGATATTTGAACATACGGAAGTGAATTGGATAAACCTGCCATTCTTTCATAAAAATTCATGAAACTTGTTTTTTCAAGTTTTGTGCAAGAACTGCATGAGTTTGAGATTTCTCTGTGCATATGCATTAAAATAAACACTTAATAAGGGGTAAAGAATCACTTAATTGAGTACCTTATAGCACTATTTTAATTAACTTTATGTTCATTTGTAACATCTTCAACTACTTGTAAATACATCTCCAGTGGTTTGCTTTTGTTTTATTTTGATTGCTGTTGATGCAATTGTCCCCTCAGTGCATGGACTCAAATACCAGCTTATTCTTAGGTTGGCTTTTCAAGGCTTTGACTTCATACATTTATCACACTGCAAACTGTGTGCACACCATTGTTGTGAATGATTTGAACAGATATAGATGTTAATCACTGTGCTTTACCTGAATCTCAGGAGCTATGAGTTGATGGAACTGATACTTAAAGTTTATATCTACCCTGATGGGAAGAGGCCCATCTTTCATCAACCCCATCTCAGGGGAATATATGCTTCTGAAGGATGGTTCATGAAATTCATGGAGGAAAACAGAGAGTTTGTCACAAGGGATCCAGAAAAAGCTCACTTGTTTTATCTTCCATACAGTGCACGCCAGCTGCAGCAGGCACTTTATGTGGCTGAATCACATGACCTAAATCCATTGTCAATTTTTTTGAGAGATTATGCAAATATGATTGCTGCAAAGTATCCCTTTTGGAACCGCACACATGGGAGGGATCATTTTCTTGTTGCCTGTCATGACTGGGTAGGTCAACCTTTTATTCTATGATTGTAGTATTTTGGTTGAGCCTGATTTTATTTTGGGTGCTGGTACCTGTTTTGTTTCTAAAACCAAATTCATTCGTTTTCCCTTTGATGAGGCAGTTCATGATACAATTAGAGTGCTCTGGGTTGGTTAAAAGGGTAAGAGTTTACATTTTGGAGGGAGCCATCAGAAAAAATTGAAAGTAAATACAACTAAGTGAGTGGATCGAAACTGTATTAGCAATCGAACTAATTGGCACCATTTATTAAATGTCCCCCATTCATGATGGTCAACAATAGCCAGTTGCTTATTTTCAGGTTGCATTTGTCTTCACCCAAATGTAAAGGCATATTTGTTCGTATTGGTTCATCTAGGCCAAACTTTAGTCTATTCTGTACCACTTGACTGTTTGCTTGATTTGATTTCCTTATGGAGTTATATTTATCAGTTTGCAAGTCATTTCCTGGTAATTCTTGCTTTATGCTGCAATTGCTTTGATGATGCATGCCCTGTTTATTCTGTTAAATTTCACCATGGAAGTCATTGCGTTCTCTGTAGTAGAAGTTATATGCTTTCTGAAATACATTTTTTAATTGCTGTGGCATCTGCAGGCTACTGCCTTCTTTATGATAGTTTTCTATGTTTATACTTATTTCAAGTGTCTTTTGAGTCTTCAATTAAATTGTAACTCTATGTGTACGTAATTAAGTCTAAATTATCTAAGATTCTGCTGATCCCGTTCAATTTATGCACCTATGGTTAATTGGTGTGTGGAAAGGCATTGAGGTTTTATGATTTTTTTTTCTATGTAATAATTAGATTCCTTTAACTTTTGTGTTACCATTAAGAACATGTTTGCTTATCAATTTTTTTCATATCTTATATTTTGACGCTTTGCAGGGTCCGTACACACTGACTATGCACGAGGAACTAGCAAAAAATACCATAAAAGCTCTTTGCAATGCCGATTCATCTGAAGGTATTTTTGATGCTAGCAAGGATGTTTCCCTACCTGAAACAGCAATAAGGACACCAAGGAGACCACTTCGAAACATTGGTGGTGGAATAAGCGTATCACAGCGACCTATCCTTGCCTTTTTCGCTGGAAATATGCATGGCAGGGTCAGGCCAACCCTTCTAAAGTACTGGAAAAACAAAGATGAAGACATGAGAATTTATGGACCTTTACCTTCTAGAATATCTCGAAAAATGAGTTATGTTCAACACATGAAATCTAGTAGATATTGTATATGCCCAATGGGATACGAGGTGAACAGCCCTCGTATTGTGGAGGCCATATATTACGAGTGTGTTCCGGTAATAGTTGCAGATAATTTTGTTCTTCCTTTTAGTGATGTGTTAAATTGGAGTGCTTTCTCTATTGTTGTGGCTGAGAAGGATATTCCCAGGCTGAAGGAGATTCTATTGGCCATCCCATTGAAAGGATACCTTACAATGCTGAATAATTTAAAGATGCTGCAGAAGCATTTCCTTTGGAATCCAAGACCACTCAGATATGATTTATTCCACATGATTCTGCATTCCATCTGGTTTAGCAGGTTGAACCAAATTCAAATTCCGGACTCATAACAATTTCTTTTGGTGTTCCTGACTAATTATTACCATCAGAGTATAGTTAATTGCAGATGTTGAGCCTCAGAGTCGAGACTTGTGACAGGATTAGATAGACAGGCTTGGCCGAAAACATTATTTGTTGCCCTGTTGATGGGCTGATAATTAGACATAGAAGCACAATTATAATTTATGATGCAGGTACGCTGTGAACTTCATGGGGGCATCTAGAGGCCATGACTCCCAAAAATAAAAATAAAAATAGTAGATATTCTTTCAGTAGATACTTGTGATATGATGTTTCACCCCTAAAAAAAACATTTATGTACTATATTTATATATACATTTAATGTGTGACCTCCCAAAAATATTTTAGTAGGTTGTGGTTGTGATGAACTCTTGCATACTTTATAGCTCTAGTCAAGTAAAATAGTTTACAATATATGACTGTTTGCTTCAATTTAAACAGGGCTAACCATGGCTGCAACTTTTCTAATTACACTTGAAATTACTGTTATGTCTAAAAAACAGATTTAGAATTTTTTTAATTTAATTGACTGATTTTTTAAAATTTTTATAAACTATTTTTCTCAAATCCGTTTATGAGAAAAACATCTATTTAGGGTGTGTTTGGGATTGCTATTAGATTTTCAAAAAACAGATTTATAATTTTTTTGATTTAATTGACTGATTTTGTAAATTTTTTATAAACTGATTTTTTCAAATCTGATTCTAAAAAAAATATCTATTTACCTATTTTTTTTCAAAATCAGTTTTTAAAATTCAAAAAATTTAAAAATAAAATTTTTTTTTCCAAAAATATTTTTATCGAACATAATCCTAAACGTTTCTTTACAAGAGAAATGCTTCATGAGCTAATTATTATGTTTTCTAGTGCAGAGAGAGAGAGAGAATAGACTATAGAGCAACCTTTTGGGTTTTCACATGATAATGTACTGGCACTGCATCTGGAGAAAAACAAATGGTTATGGATATTTTCTTCTTATCTATAATATAAATTTACTCTCATATATTATATATATCAAATTAAAACAAATTCATTTATTAAGTGGAAGCTAAATTGAAATTATTTATATTTAAAAATGAAAAAATTAGAATTAAAAATACGTATATCTAAAAGTTAAAAAATAGAAATAATTTGATACATAAGTAGTGAAAATACAGATTTTTTTAATGAAAATTACCCTTATTATTATTATAATTAAAAAAATTCTTTATTCTACTCTCACAGAAAATAAGCTCAACTATGGGAATATTAATTGGAATAAATAATAATATAATCATAGTCTTGCATCCCACCCCATATTTTTTAAAATATTATTAAAGTGAAATAAATACAGGCAGAGATTTTTTTTTCTTTTGACAAAAAGATATAGACAGAGATAACGTCTCTATAACATATATGCCGTACAAGAAATTCAGGACACATATATTAATTTTTTAAAACAAAAAAAAAATCGAAACACATAGATCAAGATTTAGACTTCAGATGTATAGAAAAGATATCAGCATTTTCTCAATCTTGGATCTTAAATTTAAATAAACTAACTAGTAAATGAATAGAAAATTATATATTTTGGTCATTAAATTCATAAATTTATAAATAAATATTATTTTATGGATTAAATTCTTATAGAACAGTAAAAATGGAAATAATTATTAATTATAGAGACAAATACATGGATTATATTAGATAATTGGAGTTTTTTTAGGTAAAAAAAAATATTATTTATTAGAGAGTTTTTTATCTGAATTTTATTTTTTTCAATTTAAATTTAATATTAAAGGCAAACAAGATCTCTAAAAAAATATTTTTCAATCACCAAAAAGTTAAATATAATTTCTGTAAAAAATAAATAAATAAAGCAAAAGACTTTGTCGAAAAAGGAGGAGACCTAACCCACCAATTCTCTAACCAATCAGTAACACTCAACTTGGCCACGGTTTCATTTAACCTTTATATTATTTATTGCCCAACTACAATAGATCTCATTGGTCCTTTATTTAAAAAAAAAAACATTTCATTGGTCTATCTCTTAATGATTAACTATTTCTTAATGACTGATCCCAAAAAAATGAAAAACACTATTTTTTTTATTCTTTATTATATAATCTTATTGGGCATCTGCTTGCAGTGTTTGCAGGTCTAATTTAAATTCTTCTAAAATTTCTTAGTTAAAAAAGTAGTTATTAATTTAATAATATATAATGGAAATTAAAATAACAAACACTTGCATTACTTGTTTATTTTTCTTTCTTAAATTATTCTCTACAATAAATGAGAATAAAAGAATGATTATCTCTGTCATTAGTATAAAATTTTCTCACTATAAATTTGTTAAAATTTGCGGACTCGGTTTCCTTGTAAGAATAAAAACAAAAATTGATTTTGATTAAAATATGACATCAAAAATTATTTTCCTAAACTATATTTTATCAGTTCCCAAGCTATATTTGTAGATAACTTAGTTTAGAAAATTTTGTATGTTTTTGCAGGAGAAATTCATTATTGAAAGAAATTTTTTAATATTTAATTGGTGATATAATCATATGCTGTCCTATTCACACAAAAATATATTTACTGTTCAGATAAATAAATAAATATTTACAGATGGTGAAATTCTGAAAAGCATTTTTGGGCTTCTTCAATCATTGAAATAAGCTCAGTGCGACCTTTTTAAAAAGTTGTGAAAATCTGATTGGATCTTCTTTTTTGCTAAAAAGTGAAGAAATTAACCTTAATTTTTGTGAAGGAGATTCCACCAATGATAAATTGCATATTTTTATTTATATGCTATTTTGTTAATTGGTATTTCTGTTCACTCCTAACATTTGCGGCTAAACAGGATTAATAAAAACTAATAAAAAACTGACAAATTGCATTCACCGCCACCAAATGTGGTATCGAGTGGTTACCAAGATCTAACTGCGGTAGCTGCATCCCGAAAATTGAGCGAAGGTGTTGAACCCCCGTCACAAATGAGTGATTCTATGAAGTTGTTATTTGAAAGAAGAGAAAGAGGAAAAGAAACTGTTAGTTTCTACAAGATTTATGCTTAATTTAACAACCTCTTATTATCGTACGTAAAAATTAGGAAAGTCGATGTTACTGTCTACTTATTTAGTTAAACTTGTATAATATTATCAAATATATCTATAAATACATATACCATCATATATACATATATATATATCTATATACTCATATTTAATCACACCCCTTATATAAAATAATATAATATATACATATCATATTTGCATGTGTAAAAATTTTAATTTACATATTTATATTTTTATAAAATTTCGTACAACCAAAACAGATCATAAATATTTATTAACTATTTATATATACAAATATAATTGGTACCAAAAGAAATCAACTCTATTTGGGTAAATACGCTTTTACTTCATATGTACGACCCACTAGTCTAGTTGCTCTCTTAGTTAGCTCACTGCTCTTAGCCCTTATCCTGATATTTGCGCGAGAGAAAAATAAATTTTTACACTGAATTTTTGTTCAGTAGTGCAATAATTTATAATAATGATTATTTTGAAAGAACATATCAAATTGAAAATCAATGAAAATTTTTTCCATGAACAAAATTATTAATAAATTTTTATACTTACGTACAGAGATAGACATAAAACATTTCTAGTAAATGGATGTAACAATAAAAAATTTCACAGTAAAATCCCTTAGTGTGTCATATAACAAGCATATAATCAAAATATAAAAACTGCATCAATTTACTAAATAAAAATTTTGTTTATCTCATATATTAAGATGTCATAAACGTAATCTTAAAAAAATAAATGGTACCATCAACCGACGGAAATATTAAAATTTAAGATAATCACATGACTAAATTCAGATAAATATATGATCCAAGATAATCATATGATGGTCTAAGATAACCACATAAGTCATATAAAATCTCTCATGACCAAGATAATCATATGTTATAAAGTTCATACTCTATTGATATGCCAACAAATTTCTGAGTTAAGTCTAAGCTAATACATAGCCAATTTTTCAATAAATATTTAAATTTTTATAATTGTTGCACAAAACTATTTTCATACTTATTTATTTTTCATTTCAAATGTCATAAAAAAAATTTAACTCATTTTATTAATGGTCAATATTATAAGTAGTTGCACAAATTTGTTTAGTTATTTCTCTCGTTTGTCATCCCTTTTCCTTATTTCGATACGAGCATTGCCATCGTGAGTGCATCTAATAAAATATAGATAATTAAATATTAGACGTTTGGATGTCTAATAATTCTCTTAATAATTAAAAATTTATCCCTTTTCTTTTTTTACGCACATCGATTGTGTTTCTTTTTAATATGTGGTTAACATATTACTCGAATTTTAATAGTGTATCACATTTTTTGAGATAAGTTAATTATTAACGTATTACAATTTGATCAGCGTCTAAAAATATTACTGTTTTAAATCTAATATTGGACTCTTATGTGCCTTGATCATAGATGCATCCCATTGTCATTCCATTAGTTCTTTCCATATTCATTGAATCAACACTTTAATCGGTTCAAAATCACTACTAATAATTAATAGTTTTGGTCCAACTTAACTTATTTACCCATCTCTCCATTACCTTTTATTTAATTATTTTATTTAACCAATTACTATCGTGATTAAATTAATTAACTCAATAACTACTCAAATTATAACCTAATTAAAAGTTGAATCGTGGGTCCAATCTTCCTGCTTCACCTCTCGGCCATAAGAGAAATTCTCCTAACTTAAGTTCAACTTTGGTTCTCTTCTTTGCTCACGGCCTCCCTTTACTTTTCTTATGTCTCGATTCATTTCAAGTCCAATTTTTGTTTATTTTGGATCTAATCAATAATCACCACAATTTTGTTTTCGTGCCCAATTCGTCAGTTCTAGCACTAACCCATTTTACTTCTAGCTCTCGGGTTCTATAGGTAAGTCCAGATTTAAAATTCACTTAATTAAAATCTCAACTTAATTAACGTGATTGATTAACTAAAGTTTAGTTTAATTCAATTATCTTTGGTCCAATTCTTCATGTCCAATTTTCGGTCCAAACCTCTCAACCCTTATTGTGTTGTCTTGGCCTAACTCAATTTCTACCTTCATTAAATTCAGTCCCAATAATATATTTTACACAACAGCTAAAATAACATAAATAAATATGAAATAAAATAATTAGCAAAAATAATACGGACAATTTAACATGATTCACCATTTAATTAAGGTTACGTCCACGGACAACACTCCGAATATTTTTTCTTCCACTAATAAAAATCTAATGGGTATAAAGAGAGAGTTTTTTTCTAGACACAAACTAGAGATAATACAACAATTTTGAGAAAAATCCAAAAATAGTGGCATACAAGTGTTTCCCAAAAACACTCCCAAAATATCTTTCTCACTATTTTTGTCATTTTCTAATTTTTAGAAATATTCCAAAAGTCTAACTATCTTTTAAATTCTCTCAAATGAATTGAGATTGTTGTATTACCTCTAACTTGTGCTAGGAAAGACTCTCTCTTTATACCCATTAAATTTTTATTAGTGAAAGAAAAAATATTCGGAGTGTTGTTCGTTGACGTAACATAAATTAAAGGGAGAACAGCATTAATTGTCCGTATTATTTTTGTTGATTATTTTATTTTATATTTATTTGTATTATTTTACTCGCTGTGCCCAACAAGTAGTATTATAGTCAGTCTGTCAGTTTTATAAAATTCTTAGTATGTTATGTGGTTGCAGTATTGACTAATCTTCCACATCAGAAAATATTTTATTAATTTACTGTCAACTGAAAGAGTCTCAATTCTTTTTAAAATAGAAACAAATAACACCAAGATGATCAGTTTAAACAAGTCAATACATTAAAAAAAAAAACAAGGGATAAATGAGGATAATCACCAATTCAATGAATATGAATGGGGGAATTGGGGAAAGAGTAAAAATGAGATTTAACACCCATGCGTTTGAAGTAATAAATCAAGAAAAAGAAATTTTGGCATTTACCTAATAGAAATTAAAAGCTTCCAAATTTGTGTGCCTAAACTCGATATCTCCCAAACTTTATATATATATTTCTTCAAAATTATCACTATTATAAGTTTTTGCAACACTGAGTTTAAAACTGAAAATTATTGAAGTTCTTTTTGCATAAGATAATATCTTTAATAACATTTATGTTTATATAATAAACTGGCATAAACATTTTTGCTAAATGAATGTAACAGTAAAATTTTTTGGAATGTAAATTAATTCATGTGTTATATTATAAGCACATAATTAAAGCATAACACTATATTCATTTATTATATAAAAATTTTTATCAAACTCATATATTAAGACTTCATAAATCTAATTTTAGCGAAACAAGAGATACCGTCAATCAACAGAAAAGTCGAGATCCTAGAAATTCATAGATTCAGGGTCAAATCATGACCCCACATCTAATTCAAAATAACCATAGAATCATTCTTAATTTAAAATAATCACAAGATGAGTAAATATATATATATATAACATGTTTAGTCCAAAATAACCATAAGACCATAGCTAAATCATAACCCTAAATCTGATCCAAGATAACCACATGATCAATTAATATCTCTCATGACCGAGATAACCACAGATCATGGAATTTCTACCCTATTGGCATGCCACCAAATCCTTGAGTCAAGTTTAGGCTAATACGTGGGCCAAAATATATCGACTTTTATAAAATAAATAATTAAAATTTGCATATATATTATATAAAACAATTCTCAAATTCATTTATTTTAATTTCATATATCACATAAAAATTAGACAAATGAAAATGAGAAGATTCCGTCTCTATCCAAGTTGCAAAATTTTATTTATTAATGGTTAATATTATAAATAATTGTACAAATCTAATTTATCATCTTACCGCGTCTGCAGTATCTTTTCCTTTACCTGACACTGCCGCTTCTGACAAAAGTGCTTCTAATAAAATTATATTTAACTGTCAAATATTTAGAAGTATAATACTTCTGCTAATAATAAAAATCTATCAATTTCTTAAATTTAACCCAGCGTTGTTCGCATTAATTTACGGATTTAAATTTTATATTTCATGAAATATACTAACTTATTATTTAATTTACTCATTTGCTTTCCAAACTTTATTCCATCTAATCTATTTAATCCAACAACCATTTTAATTACTTTTTATTTCACTAGTTATTTATCTTACTCAATTTATTCATTATCTTAATTTAATTAAATTTTCACTTAACCAAATGCTTAGTTTAATTATTTAATAAGATTTTAACACCAATTCAATGTTTATTTACCTCCCATTTCGGCCCAACTTGCTGTTAATTTAAGTTTACATGTTTTAACTAATTACAAGTTCTTTAATTTGTCCTTAACTTCATTAACTTTAATCATTCATTCTCATTCTCGGTTAACATTCAATTTCATTCAAATTAACCTCATTTCCATCATTAACCACTTAATTAATTTTTTTAACTTAAGTTCATTCATTAATATTAATCTTGCCTTAATTAACCACAAATTAGTTAAATTCATCTCCCTTTATGGCTTTCAGCCAAACCAAACTAAAACCTTCACAAATCCAATTCATACTCACAAGCTTTCTTTCAGTCAACTTATGATTTCCTCCCTAATATGCAAAACTTTCCTTAAACATAGATTTTCTTAGTTTACAACGGAATATTAAGATGATAAACCAAAAGTTTCCCATCTATAGCTCACGGCCAAACATGTAAATAAAAGAACAACCCACAAATCTTACCATAAGACATGGAAATGGTAGAATCCACAAGGAAATGATAAATAGAGAGCTTGATGCTCTCAATTACAAAGGAAAATAATCAACAAAAAATAAAAAATTTCACCTAGAACTCTTTCAACCTGTGGCCTCCTTTGCTTCTTTTAGTCTTCTCTTCATCTCAAACCCAACATGCAAGATTCAAACAACCGTTTCCAAACTTTGACCAAGCAAAAAATTTCATTTTTCTTCACTAATAAGTCTTGGCCTCTTTTGATCTTTCCATAAAATTCTTCCTTTCTTCAAGACTTGTAGATATCTAGCTTGAGTTGATATTTGATTGTGAGAAGTTGATAAGAAATGGAGAGGAGAAGAAAAGAGGTTTCGATTGGAGAAGATGAGAGAAGGAAGAAAGAGATGGAGAGAGAAGAGAGTACATGCATCCGAGAGAGGAAAAGAAAAGAAAATTGAGGAATTTTCTAAAATGATTTGCAAGTAATTGGAAGAGTACCAAAAATTTTTGTTCAAAAAAACAAATGTTTAGTTAATTTTTAAATTTTGCTAATATGACTTATGAAGGTGATATTAATTGAGAGATTTCCCATAATGTCTTTTTCATTCTCTTCTTTGGCCAAAAATTAATTATGTGTATATATATATACACACATATATATTATTATTATTATTATTATTATTATTATTATTATTATTATTATTATTATTATCATCTTAATTTATTTTTTCCACATTTATGAACTCCCTTAATTCTAATTCTAAAACAATTTAATCTTTAACAATTAAATATACTATTATTCATGAATTAATTTTTCTATATTCTAGTATTTTTGGTTTCACAATTGGAGTACTGGAACAAAAATCATATTTTTACGATACCGTATGTTAAATTTTATTTATTTAATTTGGTGCCCTAAATATTTGAGTTTTGACACCAAATTGTACTTGAGAGTCCGTTTCAATATTATTTATATCACGGTATATTCCGTTCGTAATTCACTAATAATGCAAAAATTACATATTTACAGCTAGACGTCATTTTTATCAATTTTTGTAAAAATTTTAGCATCACATACTTAAAATAAATTCTCTCATTTATTTTCAGCCTCAATTTAGACTTCAGTCATATCGACACTGTTCTAGTCATGCACGTACACGATTTCCGGTCGGTCCAGTGCATTCCGTGGCTTAACACACGTATCGACCGTGACGTAAATTGACGGACGTGACAAAATATCAGTTTATTTTTTTTAAATGAGCCTATCATTTTATTCCTTTGTTGTTAATTATTTTATCAGACTACAAATATTCTCTATCAATAAAATTTATACACTAAAATTAATCATACCCATACAAGGTCTGGCTAGACCACAAATTAAATAGACTAGTCTACTTTCGGAAAACGTTTGATTTGTTCGCGTGAACAATAATAATTCGTCGCGCTTCACATGGTATATATAAGCTAATAGCTTCAATTAATTGCAAGGACGAGAAAAAAAGGCATATTTATTTTTCTTGTCTCTCTCAAAAAATTCTCTCTTTATGTTGCTATCAGGGAATCATTTTTTTTTTCCAAAAAATAATATTTATTTATTATACTCTAATTTATATAAATATTCTAAAAGATACTCTTCAAATGGGAAAAAGATCATTTTATTGATAATGATGGTTTTCTAACAATATTACTCTACATTCATAAAATCATTATAATTAAGTGATACCAAGAATTTAAACTCAAAACTTGCAATCTCTCTTTTTTTTTTTTTTGAAGTTTACAAAGTACTGCTACATACATAAACTAACAAAAGTTTAGACAACAAATTCGTAATAATTTTAAATTCTAACCATCGTAGTAAAATATTCGAATGATCGCAATAATAACCATTGTAACAATTTACTAATACTGTCTTAAGTCATTTTTAATTTTTATGGTAATGAGCATGTTCCAGTATAAAATAGAGAACATAGTGTTTAAAATTGCAATAATTATCAAAGTTCTAGGAATTATAATTAAGATGCAAATTAAGTAAGTAGCTTAATTTTTTTTTCTTTTTTCTTTTCCCTTCTAAAGTAAAAGAAAAATTTTAATGGTAGTGATATATATATATATATATATATATATATATATATATATATATATATATATATATATATATATATATATATATAACAAAAGAATACTCGTATCAATCTGTGGAGACATGCTGCTCCATTTTAAGCAAATCTGCTTAAAGAAGCACATAATTAGGGGGAAAAAAAATCAGAGTCATACATGATAACTAAAATGACAGAACAAGCAACTTTATTTATTGGAATTATATATATTTATGTATATAAAATAGTCATTATTTATGAAATTATTGGAGAAAATTATTTAAACAGCAAAATTTTTTTATTAAAATTCACAGACAGAAATGAATTGGTCACCTCTTTTGGGTGAGCCATGGACCGTCATCGAGCTCAAGAAACTCATTCACCCAACCCAAATCGATTGACGATCCATTGTTGGAGAAGTCGAAGAAGTCGTTCACATCGAAGTTAATCTCCGGCAAGGCAGCTTCTTCGTTGCCCTCCTCCATAACCTCCTCCGTGTTGCCGCTTATCTTGGGGATAGTCTCCGGCGGCGTTGAAGACTCTGGCCTTTTCTCATTCTTGCTTATTTTCTTGCTCAAATGAGAATTCCAGTAGTTCTTTATTTCATTGTCTGTTCGTCCTGGAAGTCTCCCCGCAATCAAAGACCATCTATAAACCAAAACAAGAAAATGATTATTAGAATCAAGAAAGGATTAACTAAGTAAAATTCAAGATTTGATTTGAAGGGACCTGTTGCCGAGAAGTTTATGAAGTCTAAGAATTAAATCCTCCTCTTCATCTGAAATGTTGCCTCTCTTGATGTTGGGTCTCAAATAGTTCAACCATCTCAATCTGCAACTCTTCCCGCATCTGTTTAAGCCTGAAATATAATAAATTTTTCAAGAATTAAGCTGAACCCATTAAGCATTTAAGCTTAAAAATGAGAAAATTCAATAAAATAAATAATGGGTTTAATTCGTTTCTTGTCAATATAGGAGTTGACCTGCTTTCAAAGCAACAGTTTTCCATCTCTTAGCACCATGAACTTCAATATACTGAGCAAGCTTTTTATCTTCCTCAGCAGTCCAAGCTCCTTTGTTCATCACCTTCTTAGTTGACGCCTCAGTACTGTTCCTTGGTGCCATGAGAAGGGGAGAAGAGAGAGAGAGAGAGAAAGACAGAGGATAAATTAAGTGTTAGAGTTTAATAGTGTAGTTATGCTAAGTAACTAAGTTAATTAAGTTGCTTATGATGAGGGAGCTAGGCACATGTGAGAAGAGGACCCAACTATGAATTTAAATGAAGAATGAGAAACATGTCTAAATGAGAAGAAATTGAAGACCCTTTAAGTTCAGCTATGATCTATCTACCCTTCTTAGGGAATGGCAAAACAAAGAATGGAGGACACAACTACCAGTTAGTACTATAGCAGTCATTGTTTGAGAATGGGAAGTACATAGTAGCACAAGGAAATTAAAAGTTAATTTCTTGACCCAAAAGAAAAAAAACTTTTGTTATTCACACAGACGTATGTTCTAATTTTCTATGTGCTAGAAGTTACTGACCTTTGAAGAAAAAGGGGGTAATTTCATGGGAGTATTTCACTAATCAAAAACAGTTAATTAGACCAAGATTATTTTTATAATTAACATGTTACTTGCATGTCACCATCTTATGTTGTAAGCCTTCCACTAATTTCAATCCTTTCTAGCTCACACTCAACTTATATGTTGAATAACCTATATTTTAACTTATCTTTGTGGAAATATTGTGACATTGGGTTACTTTTTTGCCATTTGCTTCTTAAATCTTGATGAGGGAAAAAGTGTGAATGCCCCATAAATTCACCTTAGAAACTGTAAACCAAAAAAGTATCTATTGTCAATACACATATAAATAAATACCAGTAATATATAGTATTTAAATTAAGATAGCATTTATTAAGAAAATAATTAAATAGTCTTAATTTTATAAATAATAAATTTGTGTTTTTAATCAAGATAGAAAAATACGGAAAAAATGGGAAAAATGATAAGAAAAATATAAATATAAAAGAGATAAGAAGAAATAAGACTAAAATTTAAAAAAAAATTAATGCTCTTTTAATTTTTCAAAAGCATACTTGAAACACACGCAAGAAAAAATCTTAAGAGTACTTTTTTTTTTCTCTTGATCCGAACTTACTCTTCTAGAGATTATCCCAAGTCCACGTTGTTCACCTATTGCGAATAATTAGGATTTGGTGGTCAAGGTTGAATTTTACTATATAAGATCCAACTAATTACTTGTAAAATGAAGATTGAGAAATCAAATTTTGGTTCTTTTATTCCCAACACTTCTTCATCGATGACAATATGATTATCTTCAGTCAGCAGCCTGACTCTACTCCCTATGCTTCCTTTTAATTTTTTTCTTTCTTTTATTGGTTCAAAAGTAAAATGACTCTTTTCATCTAGAACGAATAGCTTCACTTTGTTTTTATTTTGTAATTATAATTTATTTACCTTTTTAAAACTATAATTAATTTACTAACTTTTATCCCATGTATATATATTAAAATGTATTAAAAATATAAAATTTTTATCACATTAATTGAACTTTAAAACATATATAAAAATGCAAGTGAGGCAAATGGAGGGAGTAAATATTTTGAGCCTTTGAGTACATACTGGCTATTGAAGGGTTGGTGGAAACAGTGCCCATGGTCAAGTATTTTAATCTACCTTGACGGTTCCTACCTCCCATTTATTACACAAGCATCAAAATTTAATAAGTAAATAAACAAGACAGTGTTAATTTTTCTTATTTTGTCAACTTGTGCTTAATAAAACAAATTATAAAAAAATTCTCTTTAAATTTTAATAAATTTTCGCTAAAAAATAAATTTTTAAAAAATTAACAATTTATTTTTTATCGTTTAAGATAATATCTTAATAATATTTGAATTTTAAATATTACAATATAATATATCGCATCTGAGATATTTTTGTATGAATTGTTTTAGATTTCATGTACAGTCTAATATTTTTTTATAAAGATTTAAAATTTTTATTCGTTACCAACAACTACAATTACAGAGCAATCAGTATATTTAAATTAAAAATTTTTTAATTGTAATTTCAAACAATTTTTATGGAAAGATTGGTGGGCAAACTTTTAATTTTTTAAAAATTTGTTTTTAATTATAATTTATTAAATATTATAGAATTTACTGTAATTTATTTTAAAATTATAGTAATAATTAAATAATTAATTATTCACTATATATATATATATAATCTTGAGATTCCGTGTTTGTATGGATGATTAATTAATTAATTAAGAGTTGTTTTATGTGGGTAATAAAAGGGCAAGTAATGTTTTGACTCGAGACTCCCAATGCTCAAGTTTTGAGATTTGATCCGAACTTCGGGTTCTTCATTACTGGTAGGCGGCAGCAGTGGAATTCCCACTGCTTGACCCAATCTCTTCCCCAAAATTAACATCTCCTTGTAACGGATTTAGGGCGGAAACAATGGGGCACTTACTCTCAATACTCCTAATTTAATTTCTAAAAATATTATTTTTACAAATAAAAAATAATAATGTAAATATATGAAAATATAAATAATCGAAAAAAATAAATATAATTATTTAAAACTCATATTATTTTATTATTATAAATATTAAAAAAAAAAAATACCAACACATATATGAATCATTTACCGCAATATTAAGAGTTTCAGAACTCTGTAGCCATGTCTGCGAAAAGGGGGTGACTCTATTGTCAACTAAACCCTAAAAAAGGGAGGAGAACAATTTGAATCCAATCACATGAGTAAATGGCGAAATCAAACAAAAAACTGATGACAAAGACGGAAATCAAGGTATGATTACTTATGTTTTCGACTCTTTTATTTCAGTTTTCATGATCCAAATAGAATAATTCAAAGACCAAAAAAGGAAAGAGGAAGATAGAAATCGAAGAACGGTACCAGTAAAGCAAAAGGGAGCGATACCTGAAATCAGAGGGACTGGAACTTCGCGTAGCGGAAAAGTTTTGCAAGGAAATCTGAGATCTGGTAGGGAATGGCGAGATAAAAGGGGTTGGGCTTCCTTTTTTGATTATCTTTTGCATTACCAGCAATCTTTCATTGTAAACTAAAAACACTGTAATCCCATTTACTTTTATCAATAAAACAAACAAACAAAAAAAGGTTTATTTGACTTTGTCATCAAATTTCCATGAAGAAATTGAAAGCTTTTTACGGTAATTCAATGTAAACAGCCAGATAACAGTCAGATTAATTAATAATTACAATCTTTGATTAATTAAAGTTTGTCTGATTGCCTCCTTAGTATGATTAGCCTGTCTACTAGGCTATATTGCAAAGGTTTTTTCTTTTTTTTAATCAACTGGAAAGGTATTTATATATTTATATATATTATAACACTTTCTCCTACATTTTCAATATAAAAAAATATACATCTATTTTTTTAAAAAATATTAATTTTTATTATAAAAATTAATAATATTTTATAAGTGAAAAAAATATATTTATATATTATATAAATTGTGTATAATAAAAAGTACATAAAAAATTGATATCATCAAATCAAAAATTCTCTTTTTAATTTTTTATTACATATTTTATTAATAAAAGAAAACACCATTTATTATTACTTAATTTAAATATTATATTTTATCTCCCTTTCGTTATCTCAACGTGACCCACCAACAATTAATTCCATCACTATCATGCTTCTAATTTTTTATTTTCCATTTTGAAAAAAAAAACCCAAAATAATGCTATCAAATGCAGACCGTCTATTATTTTTGTTATTATTATTTTTTGATAGAGACCCAACATTAATTTTCTACAAATAAATTTTGAACAAACCATCTCTTATGGCTGCATGATAAAGTTTCAGTTTTTGTTTTTAATATATATAATAAAAACTTTTATTTTTACAATGAGTGTCAAGAGAAAAGGAAATGTTAACTCATTAATTCACTACTGTTTAAGTTAATTATGATTTATTCTGTTGAAGAATCAAAAAGCTTCTTTTTTTTCAGGTAAATTATAATGAGAGATGAGTTATTGTATATTAAAAAGAATATTAATATCTAAAAAATTACTGACAGTATTTAGGTGTACAAAAAAATTACAATTCAGTAAAAAAAATTCTTTTTAACTTTATAGCAACTTAACTTCTAAATTTTCTCTCATTAAGAGCAAATTCTGCTTTTTTATGTTTATTATTTTTTTCTAAAAAATAATAAAAAATAATAGCAGAATTTCACTAAAATATTTAAGGGGCTCACATATTATATATATAATTTTTTGGACCGTATATTATACTATAGACATCTATTTAATGAATTTTTTTAATTATTTTTTTAAGGATTATAATCTCTTCATGCCCATGAAAATCCGCCGCTAATAAAAACATTTATGTCGATGAAGGTGACATATAAACCAATTTATTTATATAACGAGAAATTGAATTGACAGTGAAAATATCAATTGTTTTTTGTTAAAAATAAAAAGTCAAAAGGTCAACCTTTTTGATATGACATAAAATGTGTGCTCACACTATTCAACTTAGACCAAAAAACCAAATTCTTGGCTGCTCTCTAATTCTAAATTCTTTCATACGCCAATAAAACATTTTATTTAAATTAAATAATAATAATAATAATAATAATAATAATAAATGTCAGCATATTCAAATATAATAATGAAATCGATATTATGAATAAAGCCCGATATTCGATGTTTAATTTTATAGAAAAAAATGAAAATTATAAATAGATATAACAGAAATTGAGTTACTTACTTAACAATTACCAATTTTGTTTATTTATAAGGCTTCACCACTCTCATTTGTCGTAAGATATTAAATTTTATTTCATTTTCAATACTTAACTTGAATATAATTTGTAATTAGTCAATTCTGGTCAAAATTAAACCACACTTCCTAAAATATAATAGATGGAATTTATAAAAGTAAAATTATATTAAATCAAAATTTTAAGAATTTTAAATTGAACCAAAATGTAAAATAAAAAAAAATATATTCCATTCAAATTGACTTTGCTCATCCCTACCAAATTAAGAAAGAAGAAGAATTATGATACTGACCAAGTCCGATTACTACTATGGTTTTGTTTTTTTTTTCTAGTTTCCCAAACCCAAAAAAAAATTCCAAAATACTAATTAGATATTAAGCCATTTAAGTTTATCTAAACAAAATTAGAGCAAGTGAGCAACATATAGTCAAGGTTGCCTCCTTGATTACAAAGTCTAATCATGTTTAACTGATAACCATTAAATTTAATAGATATGCCTAATTTCTAAAACAATGACCTACCTTTTCTTCAACTAAACCAAGATATTTCTTATCAGTACACTTTCCATTTCTTTATTTCTTTTCTTTTTTTTTTTCGACAAAGGAGGCTAAAAGCCAAGGAAACAACATAATTAAATCACTACTCTACGAGGCCATGCCACTCCGAGAAGATCATTACTTAAAAACTGCAAAATGCCTCCAGGAGGTTGATGAAAATCAGTGCCACCTCTAGCATGACAGAGAGCTTCCTTCGAGAGCCAATCAGCGGCCTGGTTGCCTTCTCTGAAGACATGACAAACCCGCATCTCTGGAATTCCACACATGAGCCGGGTGCAAGATTGAACCAAGTTAGAATGAGGCCCCTTGTAATTGCCACCCTCCTTGAGCAACTGAATAACTAACTGGGAACCAACTTCAAGAATGATTTGAGAAAAGCCCTTGTCCTGAGCCAACGATAGTCCTTTCAAAACCGCCCACAACTCAGCTTCCACTGCTGTACAAAAACCAATATTCACAACATAACCCATGATCCAACATTCCAGTTTCGAAATAAACCTCCTCCTGTTGTTCCAGGGTTGCCTTTAGTTGCCTTTAGAGCAACCATCAGTGTTGAGTTTAATCCAAGGGTAAGGAGGAGAATCCCACCCTATCAGCTGAGTAACATAATCTTTCGACATAGCAGTATCATAGGAAACCAACCAGGCCTGCTCATTTTGTTTAGCATACTCATTAAGGAACCCCAACTTGCGCTCAAGAGGCAAATCACGATGCCTGAACATTCAGTCGTTTCTCCAACACCATAGCCACCACAAAGTAATAGGAAAGAAAGCACTCCAGGTCCCATTTCCTTCACCATTGACAGATTGAATCAAGTTGACAGAAAGCCAGTCTTGGAGACTAAGAGTGCGTTGAGTCCGCCAAATATCCTGAGGCATATAGTGTTTCCATATTTCACTAGCTCTACTGCAATCTCTTAAGATATGCAGGGCTGATTCAGGAACCATGCCACGCTCATCACAGTAGGGATTCAAAGTAAACCCACTCTCGAAACGTTCTTCGTTGCTAAGAATCCTGCAATGAGCAACAAGCCACAAGAAAACACGCACACGTAGAGGGCAATGGATTTTCCAAATCAGTTGCCAAACCTTATTATGACAAGTCTCAGAAGAGGAGGAAAGGACTTCATAAGCTGATCGAACAGTAAAAGAACCCGAGGGAGAAATTTCCACACATCCGCATCTATGGCACTATATAGGATCTTCATTGATAATAAAAGTAGCGAGCTTTTGCTGAATATATATGCCATGGACTATACGATTGGAGATGGTTCCAATCCCAACATCCACCGGCAATCCAATAATCCTTCGCCAATTTGTTCTGTTCAGACCAAGGAATAGGAATAAGACTATGCTGCAAAAGAGAACCCTCAACGAGCTTGGAATCTGCCCAGAAAAAAGTGGCACACCCATTACGCAGAATTCTCCTTGAGCCTTTATTAATAGTCATAGCCAGAGAAGATCCCCCTCCAAACCGATCGAGGACATATTCCCTGTTTTGGGAACTTTATGAAAATCAGTTCCACCCTTTAAGTATTTTTTCCTCATCATAGAGACCCATTGATACTCTTCCCCTTTTGTCATTTGTCACTTAAGTTTAGCCAAAAAAGGCCTTATTTAATTCACAGATACCACGAATGCCCAGCCCTCCTTCCACTTTGGGTTTGGTAATAATATTCCAGTTGATCAAGTGAATTCCCCGCTTGGCACCATTATTTCCCCAAATGAAATTTCTGCATAATCTTTCTATAGCATCACAGACTCCAAAAGGCAATTGAGCAGTTTGCATCACATAATTGGCCATAGTATTTAAAGCCGACTGCGCAAGGGTAACTCTACCAGCCAGAGACAGGGGTTTGGACTTCCAGCTAGCTAACTTGTTTTGCAACCTGTCTTTTATGAAACTACACTTTTGGATGCTAACTCTCCCATGAATTGCCGGAGCACCTAAATAAACTCCCATATCTGCCACCAACGGAATCCCAGAGATTAGAGAAAGTTCCTGAGCCAGATTACTATCCACATTGTGAGAAACAAAAAGGTATTTCCATTTCATTTTAAATGTTATATCTTAGAAACTTTATTTTTTCACTTTAAATGTCCACTTCAGAAATTAAGCTAGTATTTAATCTATATTTTTTTTCATTTTATTCTTATTTATTGAAATTAAACACTCATTTTTTATAATTTGAAGAAAAAATAACAAAATATTAAAATAAATTATAATTAGATTCTTATAGAATTTATAAAAATTAATCATTTTTTTAATTTACCTGAAAATTTCAAAATGAATATATGAAATAGTAAGGAAGGAGTATTCTTTATTATCTGGAGGCATCGAGCCATTGACAATTGTTATGCATGGTATATCCTACATGTGACCTAGTAATAATTTTGTCAACTTTTTATTTGCGTAACCAACTCCACATGCATCATGGTTAAAGGAAAAATAAAATAAAATAACCCTCCACATGCATTTTTATTTTTTTTCTTTGCAGATTCTCTGTGTCGGGACAAAAATTCTCTCTTCAAATTGACTATATCTCTTCAAATTCAAATCAATTTACATTGCATATTCTATATGACGATAAATTTGTAAAGCAAAAAGTGCTATATTCGAAAGTTTTCACCTAAAATTACTTTCGAACTATCAAACCATCGGATCCATGTTAATGTTATAGGGTGTGTATATATATATATATATTTCGGTAGATTATAAGTTGGCACATGAAGACCAATAGAAATTTAGCGAGATTGATGGAATAATTAAGACAACAAAAAGGAAGAGCTTCAATTTTGAAAGAATACACTCCCAATAAGGCCCAAAACTAAGAAGAGTAGGAAACTGTCAAGAAAAACATACAGCGTATCAAAAACCAATACAGGTCAATCCCACATCGAGTTCCTTAAGCACAGCAAGATGCCCCATTAAGACGCAAAAGCTTTAAATAAAAATGGAAAACTCTTCATCCCAGGGGATTCTCAATTCCCACATACCACAAAATAGGGAATTAGGGAAATCAAAACATCTAGATGAAAAATACAGGACTGCTGTTAACACATGTACAGAAGGAAAATAACCTGTCCATGAAATTTTTCATATCATATGCTTATTTACAAGGCAAATAAAACTTGATGACGTGAAACCTCCAAGAAAACATACTATTCTTCTTCTTTTCTTTTTCTTTTCTTTCCTGTTCGAATATTCTCTAATCCTATAATCTTTTTTTTTCTTTTGCCCTGTATTAATGTTTCCTTCACCCTTATCTACATTCAGTGGAACATTCCGAAAGATTTCTTCAATATACTGAATAGAGCAGACATAAGCAAGATGGTCACAATCTTCTTCGATGCCAGCATCCTAAGGTTCACTCTCAGGCCATGCTTTTTCATCAACCTCACTGCTGTGCCTCCCAGTGCAAGAAACCAAGAAATAATAGCACACAGCGCCATCTTCACCGTCTCCATAGGGCCACAAACATTTCCATAATCATTTCCTACCTCCACATATGACCATTTAGGAGCTACATCACTCCTATCCGCTTGACTCAGGCCCAGAATATCATTTAGCCAACCTGACAACCACACAAGCAATTTTGCAAGCCATGCAACCTCATCATCTGAGATTGGGCGCTTCATCCAGTCACCTTTATATTTAACATCTATCAATGCCTGGTTCCCAACTTTTCTCGGCTTGAATATTTCATCTCGTAATTGCTCAGGCTGTTTTTCATCTGGTGTAAACGGAATTGGTCTTACAGTACTACCGCCAAATAAGTAGCTCACCTCTCCCTTCAGTGAATCTATAAGCTCAAGATTTTTAGCAAGATTATCACCAGAATTAGCTTGCAACTCAGCTTCCGCCCTCAATATAAACAACTACATCAACAAAGTTATTCATTCAATGAGATCATATCAAGAAGACATGCAAAATTAATGTACCTAACAAGAATGCAAATTAAGAATAGCAACAACATATAAACACCTGAAGGAGCTGTTGTCCACCATCTTCCCCATCACTAAAGAGTCTTAAATCTTTGTTCCAATTCTCATGCAAGAAAGACCCATCAGCATCACTCTCACACAAACCATCCTCCCAATCCTAGCACCGAAAAAACATAAATGGAATAAGTTTCAGTTGAGTGAATATAAACAGACAACTACCAGCATGGTGAGGCTCAAGTAATATTAAGATGTGAGTCATCTTTTATGCTATCGAACAATATTAAGATGTGAATAATTATCTGGTTCAGAACTTCAGACATACTGACAACTTTTCAAAATAAACATGCAAAAAACTTATAAGGCTTGACAAGACTTTCACTAGTTCAATAATCTCTCCACAAAGATAGGCTCACTTCTATTTTCACACTGATTAAGAAAGTTTAATTAATAAAGTTAACTATAAATTTTAATTATGTTTTCCTAATATACACCTATATTAATTAGGGGCATAAGAAAAATTAAGAAATGTTAGTTTAAATTTGTTGTTAACAAGGCACATTAAACAGGGACATTACATAATGAAGAAATCAATACGACTCAAAAAGGAAAGTGGATTATAATTTGGGAAAAATGAAAAAAGGAAAGTCAGCCTATCTTTGTGCGACGGATGGAATAAATTAAAAAACACACACACAGGGAGGAAACAAGGCAGAACTGGGCATATGAGCGGGCACAATATACACACAAGAAAGAGAGATATACCTGCAACTGTTCACGAATCAAAGGAACATATCTATATAAGCTGTTGAGCATCAATTTGCCAGATACAGCTTGTTTGGAATGAAAAAAAGTATACACATTCTTTATAAGATCAGTCAACTCTTTGGATGACGTTTGTATTTTTACAACCTGTAAAAAACAAAGTGCCTGATGAATAAACATGGAACAGTAACAAAAACAACCTTAATTAAAATTTCAGTGTAGATAAATATACATAAACAGCAATGCAGATGACACTAAGTGCCACATGACAGCTAGTATGAGTTTGTAGAAGTTTAAAAACACAAGTCAAACGGACTCCGTTTTTCTATTAAGATTTGATTATTAAAATGCACAGGTCTTGAATGTTGACTACAAATTTGTTGTTATATTAGGACACTACTTGTGCCTAGATACCACGTTTCTGTTGCTGGCAGTGTATGGTGGATATTTGCTCATACATTGAAATCTTCTTGTCAATCTCCCTGGTCAACCAAATACCAAAGGTACTCAGCATACTTGGCCCTATTTTCGACAAGCCCAATTTCTTTTTTCAGACAAGAGTTCGATAGTCTTCATAGAACTGACAATTTCTCATGCAGGCTTCCTGTGCAGACTTTCTATCCACATTTCAATAAGTCATGATATGGTCCCTATACTTGCACACTAGCATTTGTGACCATGCTATATCAATTCATGCAAGGCACTAATCCAGAACTCAAAATTAACCTCATGCCTACAAAAATTGATAATGTCAACATGTATGATTTAAACGTGAGATAGTATTACAAGGCATTAGGAAGTGGAAATTATCGGATCTTCCAATAGCCAAGGAACCAGTGAAACTAGAATTGAATTCCAAGAATCAGATTCAGAAGGAAACAATATATCAGCATATACTACACATACTTCAAAGTAAAGGTCAGCTCAAAAATAAACACTTGAACTCCACTCATAATCGGTTCCAATTGATGTTATTGTCCATAGGAAGGATGAAGGAAAACACAGCAAAAGAACAACCAATCAATCAAAGAAAAACACAGCAGAACAATAAATCAAAGTCAGTATAGTATAGCCAAGACAAAGAAAGCGTTAAAACAAACACAAGTGCCATGGATTATGGTTCAGACATAAACCTGCAATACCATCTGGACTATCATTTCTGGATCAGTGTGCAGAAACTTGTGTGCAAACCCAATGAAATGCATGATCAAAGAACTGTAGTACAAGTAATTAGACAATACATAATCCTGCCATAAAAATGAATACCCATACTCTCTTTTACTCGTCTCCTTTTCATTCTTCACATCTTTTTCCAATCCATCCATACTTGCATCAAGCTCTAGAAAATCATGTAATCCACTCTTCCAGGGCTCTAAATAAGTAATCCAAACCAAAAACACCTGAGAAGCATTCTTTATTGAAGTCTCCACTGGGCAATAAAGAAATGTTCTCAATATAAACCTATACACAGGTCTCTGAATCCAGGAATTCCAAGAGCCACCAACACGCATAAAATCATTCACTGATGCAGCAAATTCCCTTGATTTCCCATCAAATGAACCTAAAGAAACCCTATTCCATTTTGGACTGTCCATACAGTCAAAACCCTCTTTAACCTCAATTGCACTCAAGTTCAAATACTTAACCAATATCTTTACTACCTCACCTAAATTAGGCGTTGGTGGAGTCTCACCCAAGACTGACCTAAGCGGAAATGACTTGCAAACATTAACAGCTAACGGTGAGAAATCATTATCAACCAACCAATAGTGCACTAATGTATCAACAAAAAACTCAGCTCTCAGCAAAATTGATCCATCATTTCCATAACCATAATGCAAAAGCGAGCTACGGTAAGGCTGATGAGAATGCAAATCCCTTATAGGCACAAAAGCACGCAAATATGCGTACAAAAGCCGCATGTAGAGATTACACTCCATTTTCTGTTCATTCCCGCGCTTCGAATGAGAAAAAACGGGAATTGACGATGTCCAATTCTCTAATCTTAACTTTTTGGTTCTCTTTGTTGATATATTATTGAGATTCTCGCTATTGCCTTTGCAAATAGGGTAATAAGCGAACCAAAACATATAATACTCAAAAACGTTTAATTGAACTTGGTAATACAAAGACCCTTTAGCTGAATCCTCCTTAATTTTACCTCTAAAGAGAGCGCAAAGATTGTTTAAAACCTGACAATCTCTCTCACTTGAAAGCATAAGCCGTGCCCACTCTGGCAACCGCTCGGTTGGGAAAACGTATTTGACGAGAGATTGACGATCAACGGCGGATATTGCCTGGAAAACGATACCGTTGGGCGAAAGGAGAGCGAAAACTCTAGAAGCAAGATCAGAATCGTTTGATTGGAGGATGATATCGAGCCATCCGCCGCAAGAAGAAGCGAGGTTAGGCGCATTTGGAGGCGAGGCGGCGTCACCGAAGCCATAAAGCTTGCAGATTAGAGTAGGAAAGGCGAGGGAGAAAAAGTGGCGACACTGATCAGGTGAGTAAGAATGCAAAAAGGAGTCGATGGAGGCGCAGACGGCGGAGATCTGGGAAGGAGTGGAGGAAGCGAGGATTGCAGAGGCGAGGTCTTGGGATTTGGAGAGGGAATCGACGGTGTAGGAGTGATGGTGCATGATAAGGATACGGATGGAGGATTTGATTTCTAGGGTTTTGTTGCAGAGAGAGGGGAAAAATTAAAGAAAGGGGAAAGAGAAAAGAAGGAGGTTTAGTATTTGAAAGATTTAAATGAGGGGGGCAAATGGCGGGTTTTTAAGGGAAGGGTGAGAATTCTGCGTGACACGTGGCGACAGATTTGGGGTCTGATGGTGGGACCCAACCTATATTTTAAAATGTTTTATCGTCGATTACGGCAAGTTTTTTTTTTTTTCTTGACTTTTTGATTAAGTATAGCAAAGGCGGGAATTGTGTGGAAGAGGAAAGGAGATGGAGAGGGAAACCTTCTAAAAATTAAATAAAATTGAGTACCTTTTAAGGATAAGAATTTCTAATCAATAATTGTTGCTCAGGTGTTTTTTAGGAACATTCCAGCGATAAAAAGAGTTTATGAAACTTTTAGAGTGATTCGGATTCAATTCTTTTTATCCAATATGACCAAAATTTTAAAATAAAAATAAAATTTTTGTTGGTTAAATATATTAAAAAAAGATTATGATGGTTTTATAAAGTTTCCTAATATTTTATATTTATTGGAATTTATATTTTTTTAATTTTTTAAGTAAAATATTTTATATAATATAAAAATAGAATTTTTGTTTTAATATTAGAATCATAAAGCATTAATATAGGAATAAAATTTTATTTTTCACATGGTTATAATTTTTTAGTATACCAAACATGTGAGTTAACATAAGTATTAATAATTCCACAAAGGCCTCTCATTTGGATAGAGTGATTTTAAAATCCATTAAATTTGATAAACTAATAAATATAAAATATATTTATTAGTTATAACTTATAGATTCATCATTTTTGAATTTATAAATTTATCGATTATAGTTTACAGATTCAATGTTTTGAATTTATAAATTCATTAATTATAATTTACAAGATTTATTATTTATAAGTTATAGGTTTATTATTTATAAGCTATAAATTTATCGTTTTGAATTTTCAGATTTATCGTTTAGAATTTATAGGTTCATAGTTTACAACTTATTATTTCATCACTTAAAGATTTATTTACAATTTACAAATTTATCGTTTTGAACTTTCAGGTTTATCTTTTTGAAACTATAAGTTTATCGTTTATAATTTATAGATTTATCGTTTAAATTTTGCAGGTTTATCATTTACAAGTTTATTGTTTGCATATTGCGGATTTACAGTTTTAAAATTACAAATTTATCGTTTAAATTTTACAGATTCATCACTTATATTATCACCTATAAATTCATTATTTATACTAAATACATCGTTTCAACATCCTGTAGCACAAATTTTTTCTTTATATTACTCGTTTTTAATTTAAATATATTCATTTTCAACAATTTTCTTTCAAAAATTTAAAATTAATATTTTTATCATAAACAATAATAACAGGCATTACAATATTCAAAAATACTAAAAAAATCAAATATATAAATTTAAAAAAAATTCTCTAAAAACAAACTTCTAATATACGAATTTTTTTCTTTTATATTTGTGAATAAGAATAAGAGAAAAATAAGAAAAATAATATGTTAAAAAATAAAAAGAATAGGTTGAATGTTTAGTTAAAAAATTGTGTCATATACATATAAAATATTATGTTTCTGGATCCATGATGTAGTTTGCATTTTTTAAAGGTTTAGAGCCAGATTTTAGATTTTTCTGCATCAACTCACAGGCTAATAATCAGTGGACCAGTTGAGCACTAGAATTTCTGGAAGTTAATAGACTCTATGCAGCCCATCTATTCAAAACTGTTTTTTTATCGAGGAAATTACACCATTCCCTTTCTTATTTTTATTTTTATTTTCAAAAATATTTTGCGGTTACTAAATGCTTCAAAAATACACCTTCTTAAAATTTTGTCTTTCAGAACTAGGTATTTTTAATTTTTCCATCATCAACGTTGTTATCTTCTAGTAGCAGACCAATCTAGTGTCAACAATATAACAATAGCAATTCCTCTCCACCCAAAAATCAAACAACTCATAACCAATTCTTCCTCGCACCAACTCCATCATAGCCCACAACCAACACATCAATCTCATCTTCAATTATCAGTACGCAACCGATATAGAACAAACCCTACATACCCAATAGACCTTCAAAATCCACAAACCCGACCACGCAATCTCATTCCTCACCTCACCAAGCCGATGGTTTTTTTCTTTTTTTTGCCATATACACAAACCCATGATTTTCGAAATAAATCAGCTAAAAAAGATTAAATGGTCATCTGTACCTTTATTGGAACTGTAACAATCTTCATTAACTTGCTCTGCCCTTTGGTCCTCATGATCAATCTTACAACTGCACGAAATAAAGATTGAGAATTGAAGATTCTGAAATGAATAATTCTTTTTTTTTCAAAGAAAAATAGGCGATAAATATTTGATATAAAATAAAATGGTAAGAAATGGAGGTTGGGCCACTGGGGAGACTTTCTACGAAGAGCCCACCGGATTAGAGAGCTATTAGGATAAGGACAGAGGGCTGACTAATTTACTGCTGTACGGTTTGAATTTCATGTGTTGAAAAGCTTAATTGTTTCTATTTCTTTGCTGATTCATTTCATTATTGCCTGCCTAATATTCTTTTTCACCATTAATTCTATTGTTCAGTGCCAAAAAAGCAAGGATTAGGAAATGTTACGAAGTATAGTACATATATACCATAAATATATTTTAAGTATACATATAATATACTATAAATATATTTTATATATGCATATAGTATGTCATATATATACTGATATCTCAACATATACTATAATAAATAAATAAAAAATTTAGTGCATTTTTGAAATAGCAAATTTAAAAATATATATATTTTTGAAAGAGAGTAAATAAAAGACTATAATTGTATATGCTTCTTTTTTTATATATTATTTATGTACAAACCTATTATTTATTTCCACATTTTGAGATTCAAGATAGTTGGATCTGCTAATTAGCTCAGATTATAATTGAATCATTATTTTTGAGTCTTGAATTGAGTTAATCTGACGGGTTCAGAATTAGATCAATTTAAAAAAAATTGGAATTCAAATTAGCCAATTCAGATTTCATCAAATTCTAAGTTGAATTTTTATGGCGGAATCGAGTCTCGATTTAAAAATTAACAAGTCGATAGATAGTGAATATTAATTGTTACTGCATAAATTAATAATTTAATTTCGATTAGCTCATCAATAAAATTTAAGGGGAAGTAGAAAAAAAAAACTAAACATTTAAATATTTTAATTAAATCTTCTTTTCTTGGCAATTTAAGTTCTGATTCTACAATTTCTTTCATTTCAAGCCCTTTTAAATAACTTTTCATTCATTTTTTGATAAAAAAATTGAACTCAAAATATTAATGAAGTTCGCATTTTAGAGCTTCTCCCTCTTGTTCCTTTCTGTCTTTCCACCTCCATTTTCTCTTTTTAATATCTCTTTCTACCTACAGATGAAAATATAAGTTTCAATAGTATATTCATGTCAGAAAGCGAAAACATAGCTTAAGAAAATAGAGACTTTGAAATATGAATTCCAACAACATGTTCATATTAAATTTTAATTTAAAAATGTAAGAAAATTAAAAAGCTAACAAATGCAAATGTGGGTTTTTCTAATAATTTTTCCATAATTTTTCTAACAAATGCAAATGTAGAATGCTAGTAATTATAATAAAGTATGAGGAGCTCTGCCACAAAATTATTTCTACCTATACTTTATAGGGGGTGTTTAGAATTACTATGGGTGTTCAAAAAATATGTTTATAATTTTTTTAATTTAATTGACTGATTTTTGTAATTTTTTATAAGTTATTTTTCTTAAATATACTTTTGTAAAAAATATCTATTTATCTGTTTTTTTTTCAAAATCAATTTTCAAAATTTAAAATAAAAAATATCTCTAAAAATATTTTTTTCAAATTTAACGGTAATAGAAAAAGTAGAAATGAACAAATTATCAAGTTCTCTATCAAGCTAAGCAGCCCTATTATTGGCCCCCTCTGCAACTTCCAATGAAATTGGAGAAACAAAAAATCTGCATAAAAAGCAACCTTCGCATTCATATTCAAACTTTGTTTTATGCACTAAATGTCGTGACCACTTACCAGTGTGAGAACAAGAAGAATACAGCTCAAATATCACTGCTAAGTGCTAATATTCTCTCTATATATAATTAATTAATATTTTTTATGAGAATAATTAATTTATATTTAACATTTTGTGGGCACAATGCATGTGTAACTATTTTTATTCACATGCTTTGTGGTCCAAAACTCCAAATTAATTAATATTATAATTTTTTTTTCTCTCCCTATTGATCAGACATATATGAAATTGCGAACCAATTGACAAAAAAAATTTCTGAGATTTCATTTTCTCAACTCATCAAGAAAGAGATATACAGCTACTATTATTTTATTATAGTGAACTATTTGTTAGCTATTTATTGAGATTACGGATGAGAGAAATGTTAAGTTGTTATCTATAAATATACAATAATTAATTTTCCTCATAAGAAAGTTTGTAATTTATTTGAAAAAAAAAAGCATAAAGAAATCGAAAAATAATCAGGTAAAAAGCCCTTAATATCAAGAATTTAAAGCTTTATGCGTGCAATTTTGTTTAATAAACCCATGCAAACTCGTAAATTTTAAAGATTCTTCATTTTTTTAGCTATATTTTTAACCATGTACATGTGATTTTGGTCCATCCTCTCTAACTAATTTTCATTTAGTTTGTTAACAGAAACAAATATTTTGATTTTTTATTTTATTTTTATGGAGATCTAGTTGGTTTTTATTATTTTAATTATCCATGTATATTATTAATTCCTTATAATTTAGCATAAGAAATATGTTTTTGAAGAGTGACGGGGTTATTGATTATTAATTACTAATATTGATATTTTTACGCAGGAGTGTTCACGGTTGATTTCGATTGGCTTAAATCAAATATTTATAATCAAATCAATAAAATCAATTTTTAAATACTTTAATTTTTAGTCAAACAAAATACTGCTAAAAATATTTAAACCAATGTTATTTGGATTCAATTTGGATAGTTGGTTTGATAAATAAATAAAATTAAAATATTAAAATATCATAAAATTTGATAAATATTAGTTTAAAACCATTATCAAAATAACAATATAAATATCATTTAAAATGTAAAAATTCAGTAAACTACTTTAATTTTTAGAAAATTCAAAATATAATGTGTAGATTAGTAAAGTAAATAATTACTCAATCATAGTGTTCCAAAGGAAGACGAAGAGTGTACGCAATTAAAGAATTTAAAATTTTAAGAAACAAGAAAATTATTAGTATTTGTGCTAAATATATATATATATATATATATTTAAAAATATATCTTATATTATTGGTTCAATTCTGTTTTATTAGATTTATATTTTGTTAATCCAAAATCAAATCAAAAAATTGATTTATAAAAATTTCAAAATCAAAATCATTCATGAAACCATTTAAATCATAATTTTCATTTTGAATTTAATTGAATCAATTCAGTCTGATCAGTTTGGTTGGTTTTTATGCATCCCTATTTATACGCACAATTCACCTATTTGTGGCTTAATTAAAAAGTCTCTAATTAAATGCATCACATTTCACACCAAGTTGCAAATTACAATATTTTTTTACCCCTAGAATATGAGATGAGATGATAAATAGTCTATCATTCCTTAATTATATATCTCAATGTAAATTACTTTTAAAACTTGGAAATCAACATTTTTATCCCTTAATGGTTTACTAAATCACCCACCGAATCCAAATTAGTCAATAGTGGAAAAAAATTACAATATTTTTCTTGATGTTCTTGGAAAATATTAAAGAGAGTAACAAGTGAGACTTTTTGTATATTATATGTAAATTTTGACTCCTGTCTTTTATTTTCATGTCCATTTTGATTTTTTTTCCTTTCCATTTTAAATACTCATTTCAAAAATTAATATTTTATTTAAAGTATATTTCCTGTTTTACCCTTATTTATTAAAATTACACACTTTATTTTTATAATTTCAAGAAAACATAAAAGGATATTAATGTAAATTGCAATTAGAATATTATAAATTTAATGGTGATTAATTATTTTCTTAATATGTATGAAAATTCCAAAATAGATATTTGAAGAGAAAAAAGAGGGATTGTATAATTATATCCAAAATGTACTTTTATTTTTTAATAAAGGAAAAAAATTTATAAACCCCGTAATTTCATATATATATATATATATATATATATATATATATATATATATATATATATATACACGTACATATAAAAAAAAGGAGTGGCATAAGTATATTTTTCCTTGAAAAATACTCTAAAAAAAAGATAATTAAAACCGATATATTGGATGTTGGAGTTGGACCAACAATATATGATGTGTTGGTCTTATAGGGATGAGGGGCGTGCTTATATTATTACTACATTCTGTAACTTGTCTTACAAGTCTTGCCTCTTTTGTTTGTTGGGGGGTGGGTTTTCTCATCATAATCATATCCTATCTCTCCTTTGCTTTTTGCCTCTTTTTTTTCTTTCTTTTTTTTAAAAAAAAATGAATTTATTATTTACAGCTTTCTATTTTTATTTTTTCAGTTATTTCTTATTGGCATATTTTCTTTTCGTCTTTTGATTTTTTTGCCTCTTTTTCTTTTTCTTTACATTGACGAGATTAGCATTGTCAAGTCCCATAATGTGATGATTGACAAATACAAAATATAATATTAATAAAGAAAAGTTGTATCAATGTTCATGAACTTTATCCCACAGCTTGTGAATTCTTGCCCCTTTAATCACTTTTTCATGAAATGAAATTATATTTGTTATAAAAAAAAAATCGATGTCTAATATTACTTATACGCTAAATTTCCATTCCCCACACATTTATACACCACTAAATATAATAATTATGTATATTTAAATTATATCATTTTCTACACAATATTTGTTGCATATTTGATATATTGAAATAATAGATTTCTATGGAAAATAAAATTATATTTCTAAATTGATATTTTAGAATTTAAATATTTTTTTATATGTTGAGGAACTAAAATTCCATTTTTATATTCGGTTTAATTTTATTGAGTGTTTTTGAAATATAAAATATTTTATTTAAAAAAACATAGAAAAAAATTTTAACTGCCAACAAATTGTAGATATTAAGAATTCTTATACATCAATCAAAATCTTATTTTCAAATATTTTAGTTAGAAAACCCAAATTTAGAATATAAATCTTATTTTTCTATTTCAAAATTTAGAATATCAAAATCTTCATCCATAACCGCTGGAATTTATTTTCATCCATACTTGTACCTTCAAAATATAAAACCAAAAGTATATTAACTTTTATGGTAAAGTTCAATTCAAATAGCCTCTCATGCTATAAAAACTCGAAATAAATGGCTTTCATCTTAAAATTTTAGATTACCAACTGGCCGAAATTGGAGGCCAACTGGAAGAAATTTTTAATATTGAGATTACATATAAATGACTCAATTTTTTAATATAAAAATCAATTAGTCTAAATTTTGCTATTAAAACTAAAATGCTTTTTGGTCCATATATTAGGGATCTATTTGCATCTTTCGGTATAGTCACATAACAATTATCAATTTTTTTTTTTGAAAAAAAATGGAAGATGAATGTTTTGTTGGTCTTGAAATTGGATGTAATTAAATGAATAGCGCAGAATAATTTTAATCTAAATTAATTTATTTAATTAAGTGAATAATATTTGATATGTAATCCTAAAAAAATATACTTTTACTTCTTTTCGTGATCTCAAGTAGTCTTCACTACTAAGTTAAAAACATGCATTCATTAGACAATGTTTATATGATGTTTAACGATGAAGGTTAAAACAGATATTCGGTAAAAAAAAAAGTGATAATTATTGAATCTTTATATATAAGCATTATAATTTTTTTATTAGTACTAATTACATATATATTTATAGAAACCAATATAGTTATAGATGTTCTATTAGTGAGGAAAAATAGATTAATGATTGTACAATAATGGGTACATAAATGTTTTTTTTTTCTTATTCGTAGTAATTAATTACCAATTATATGAGAGAGAGAAAAAGAAAATAAGAAAAAAAATAGTAAGAGAGAGAGAGTTCATTAAAGATAATAATATAATAGGTTATTGAGGTTTGCTTTTCATTGAAGAACAGCTTTACACTAAAAATTTCCCATAGCCCAACTTTATTACTTTAAGGAAACCAAACAAACCTATGAATGGAACACATAAACATATAATAATAATTAATAATCATTAGAATGTGCATCATGACTGCAATGCTCTGTTTGAAAAAGGGTAACGAACTATTTTATGTATACTTTTAGGATAACTTTAAAAAGAAAAGTTACAACATCTTGATTTAATGAAACTATGAATAGGAATTTTACTTGTGTGTGTGTGTGTGTGTGACACAGAAAGAGACAGAGAGAGATAAATTAATTTGCACCTAATTAAGTTAGATAGTGATTATGGTCAATATATACATAAGTTATTTTCCAATTTTCATCATAGCTATTAATTAACTATATTTTATATGCAAAACTCAATATTAAACTCCTGAAATTAATTTTGCTTTTGCTTGTTCCCTTATGGTTTTAATTTGACCTATTAAGTTTTCCTGTTTTAATTTTTTGTTTTTAGGTAGCTATTACATCGATCTTTAATGACTTGATCCAAAGCGAGAGTGACACACATTAATGATAGTATATTAGCATAATACTGATAAATTATATTTTTATAAGACAAATAAATGACCCTAATATTTTATATTTTCACTTGACAGATAAAAGAAACTGTGAAAAATAAAAAATTTTAAAAACAATTATTCCGGTTAAATTTCAAATTTTAAAAACTTTCATCATATTGCTCTTTATCGGTCAGTACTAAAATACAATTCACTAGTGTCGCGTAACTTTTAATATGTGTTATTTTCATATTTCATTTCATCGTTATAAAATATGTAATATGAAAAAAATATAATATGAAGATTTAATATTAAAATAAAAGTATAGGATTTCAATAGAGAAAATTAAAAAAAAATACGAAAACAATTGTAAAATATGAAAACAATGGCTGATGTGGCATTGTAATACATACTATATATAGTAAACATCTATTTGTTAAAATATATGCTATATTCAGAAATAAAAAGATTTATATAAAAGGAAAAGTAAAAAAGAAATCAAATTGTGCATTCTTTATTAATCTCAATCGTCATAGTTGTCTTTTCATTTTTAAGAGAGAAAAAAAAAAAGAAGAAAAAGTCTATTTTATATATATGCCTGAGGGCTGAGGCCCTTTGGTTAACACTTCCGTTAACTTGACCAAAATTTATGAGTAATTTTTTTAATCAAATATAGGTAATCTATATTTATTAAACCGATAATTATTTTTTTTTTAACAAAATTTGCAACAAATACTCCATGTAATTTAATTTCATAAAAAGGACTTGACTCGTTACTTTCTTTTGTATTGCATGCTACGTGTAAGGAGTCTCTAGCTAGTAGTGGAAAAGTGAGTCCATGCATGGTTTCCAAGCTCTTCTTCATGAATCATGATGATATGGTAAATTTTATCTCTTTCTAAAGGAAGAAATTGTATATAAAAAAAGAGTTGTGTGCATCAAAAGCATACAAATATTTTATAATTCGGACCCATGAAAAAAATGTGATCATCTATTATAGATTTATTGACAATGATTTTGATGTAGTTTATGACCTATTAGAAGTAGAAGTTAATCTGGTGGGATTCTACGGACAGAAAAATATTGTAGTTAGTTTGATAATAATCGAGTGACATTACTTTTTCGATCCGAACAAATGAATCTCTTAAATATAATGTAAAATAGATCTTATTTTATCCTTAATCTTATATTTCTCTGTAAAAAAATAGAGAATCGGAGTTTGAAGAAAGGAAAGGAGATGAATTCATTGACCCGCAACAAATAGAGGAGAATTGATTTATTTTTTTAAAGCAGTTTCCAACTCAAAAGAAATTTCTAAATCATTGGTCCATTTAATTTTATTATTCAATAATAATAATAAAAGACACAAGGACCTTCAATTTTCTTTGTCCTCTTTATTTTTTGATCATCATACCACCAATTATGTATCCTATTTACAATGCATGAATATCAAAATAAAATGCCCAAAAGTCAATATAGTTTTCCCCTTCGTTTTTCTACAACAATAAAAATAAAAGTATTTTATTGGTTGGCACAATGAAAAGAAAGTATTTCAAAAATATTATCTTTTTTAATTTTTATTTTCTTTTTTATTAATTTATAAAATAATAAATATTAAAATTTATTATTATTATTATTATTATTATTATTATTATTATTATTATTTCGAAAGAAATTTACATAATTATATATTTTGAAGTAATATAGATAGCAGCCAACTTAATACCAATTGATTTTCACTTCGAATCCAACATAGGATGCTTCATGTTACATCTATAGGTGTCACTTTCTCTTTTTTGTGTGTATATATATATATATATATATATATATATATATATATTAAAAAATAAATATTATTATCAAAATATTAGAAATTATTTTTAGCGGGTCTCAAAACTGATACCTTAAAAGGAGGGAGAGACTCAGCCCTTAAGGCATATGCTTTGGGCAAATACTAGGAATTTTTCAATAGAGTTTCGTTAACTCGGTGTTTAATTTAGTTATGACCGCATGTATACATTTTTTTTTTTGGCAGTGGCTATTTAGAATTGTGTGTCTAAAAAAATCTGATTTAATTACTATAAATTTATTTTTATTTTAAAATAATTTAAGTAAATATAAAATTAATTTGTTCTGCCATTATATTATAAGTCCAACATTCTCTTCAAGTGCAGCGGTAATGACCCAATTATCATGTTCCAATCAACATTTTTTTTACTTAAAAGACTTTTTTTTTTCTTTGAGCCATATACTTAATATTTAATTTACATTTTTTTTTTCAGTCTCAGATTTTTATTCGGATGGTAAATTATTTTATAACTCTGTACTAGAATTGTATGAACTTAAAGAATCACTCTTAATATTTTATTGATTTATTATTATTTCAAAACAATGTAATCAATTTAAAATTAATTTTATCCCTATTATAAATTATTTTTATATATCTTAAAATTTACATGTGAGATTCTGTTCAACAGTGGCCCGCGACCATGCATCCTTAAAAGAAATCAATGGAACCTGAACCTTCACAGACTTACTGATTTGATACTGGAGAAGAAGGCATAGCCCAAGAACTCTATCCTCAATTAAACCTTTGAAAATAAGGATACGTGTATATTTTACATATATTGTCTGTCTTTAAGTTGTCACTGGTCAGTGTCAAATTATTTGAAAGCAAAATGGTCCTTGTATATTCAGATATTTAGACATAATAATTAATAGCTAATGAATGAGATTATAATAAGGATAAAATTATCTCCAGTCTGCTGTTCTTTTTTTTTTTTTTTTAACTTATTCCATCTGACAGGAATTGAAGGTTGATTAACTAACTACTTATTAAATTCAGGATTTCCTTCAAACCCTAGCTACCCTCTCTTTCCTCCATTATTACCTTTATTTTATTTTATTTTTAATTTTAAATAGGGCGGTTGCCGATATTTAATTTTGCCGGTAGTCTCTGTTATTTTCTTCTATTGATTTTTTCTTAATAATATTAGATATAAATTGGATCTATCATATTTGTAGTTTATTTACATTTTTATTAGTAAATCTTTAGATTAGTATTCTTCATATCTAATTTTTTTTTCAGCTTTGTTAAAAGAAAACTGGCTAGAAGTTGAGTTTTTTTTTTTTCAAAAAAAAAAAAAGAAGACCGTCCTCAATTTATTATTATTATTTTAGCTTTGTTAAAAGAAAATTGGCTATAAGTTAATTTTTCTCAAAACAATAGAAGATTGTCCTTTTTTATGAGATCAAGGTTTTTTTGTCTTCTTATATAAAGTTTAGATTTTAGTAACTTCAATATTTTCGTAAATATTGTATTTATTAAAATTTTATAATTTTATTTGTACATTTTGAATATATTGTTTAATTATTAATGAAATTTTATTTTACATTAAAAAAACCAACTATATATAGTTATGCATGATGTATATCAGGTAATATATAATTGCATATGTATGCTAGATGTAAGGATTTGAAAAATCGATCCAACCCGGCCACCCACCCGTAATTTTATTGAGATATTCGGATAAGATAATTAAGTCAGATTTCTTGAAGGACTACATTTATATGGTTGCTGGGTCAAATTTTTTGAGGACAGAAATTATTTATTTGAATTTGGGTATCCGGTCTGTACTCATATCAAAGGTTATTATAGAGCATTCAAAGGCATAGCCTAGCCATACATGTACCTATCGATTTGAGTTATGACTCAAATTCGATTCTCCTTCTTCCATTGTAATTCGGAAGGAAAAAATATATATAGAGGTGGACAATGGTATTTGGTATGCTCTATTATATAGAGAGAGAGAGAGGGGCTAAAGTACATTGTACGTATCTGCAAATTAAAGTAAATAAAATATGTATGATTAAAAGAAAAAAGAAAAAAAAAAGATTTGAGTGTATTTAACTCTTTGGAGCTTATGAATAACACTTAAGCCATTTATTTATATATTTATTATTTAGCCAGTCAACTACTTTTTTTAGGAGGGTATTTGGAATTGCTATTGAATGTTAAAAAATAAATTTAAATTTTATTTTATTTAATTGACTGATTTTTTTATTTTTTATAACTATTTTTTTAAAATCTGTTTTTAAAAAACATCAATTTACCAATTTTTTTTTAAAAAATAAAACACTTTTCAATTTCCAAAATCACTTTTTGTAAACCCAATATCAAATTGGGTTTTAATCAAGTAGTGAAAGCAAAATACTTAGATGATTCATCATTTAATATTATGCAAAGGAGGAGCTTTAAATACTTTAGAGACATGTGTTATGTGTATTATTACTTTAAGAGGAAAATAATTAATTTACAAGAAAGAGTTACTTAACATGACATGCTTTCAAGTTGCATCATCTCATGTAAAATTTACCAAAAGTCAAGGGCACACCATTGAGAAAAGAAGAGAATAATACCCCTAAATGGATAGGATATATAGGAGATGCATAGAGAAATTAATAAATAAATAAACTCATATACTTAATTAATTATACATCCAATTATGATTCATATATGTACAAATTTCAAAGTTGCTAATTTGAAAGAATGGCAAGTGCAAGAAAGAAATGCCCCAATTTTGTTATCTTGAACTTGAATGATAGTCTTTTTCTTTGGGGGACATGCATGATTATGACTAATCAAACATACTCTTTTCAAATTCATAAAAAAATAAACTTAAAACTTGGATTAATTTACTGCTCTGGTCTTTTTCATAGTAATTGTTTAATTAGTACTTGCATAAAGAAATATCCTCCGGCCAGAATCCGGTGTCTGAAAACTCAGCTCCCGCCGTCGTCTCCCAATTAAAGTCAACAAATTGATGTCTTATATCTAGTAGAAGATCCGGCAAGTCGATGAATGTGTCATCATCGTTCCTCGATGGTGAGCTTAATGACTCTTCCGTCTCCGCAACCCGACTCGACTCTTCAATTTTCTTGGAGCTGAAGGCAGCTGCTATGGCGGCGGCTGCCTGAATATCTTTGGGAGAAGAACTCGCCGGACGGGGAAGCTCATGAATTAGCTCCGGGAAATTTAGATGAACGGAATGGCCCTTTATTGTTAAAGCTGCGACATCGTGAGCTCGAGCTGCCATTTCTGCAGTAGGATAAGTGCCAAGCCAAATTCTTGATTTCTTCTTCGGTTCTCTGATTTCAGATACCCATTTTCCCCATTGACGCATTCTCACTCCTCGATAACTTGGATGCCTGCTTCCTGCATTATTTTCATTGCTCTTTTTATTAACCTTTCTGTTTATTACGTCGTCGTTTTTCATTTCTTGATTTTTCTTTGAGCTTCCTCTGTGAGATTTCTTTCTACTTGAAGAAGAAGAAGAAGAAGAAGAAGAAGAAGAAGAAGTGGTAGTTTGAGCTTCCAACTCCATAGATAGGAAATAAAAAATGTGAAGCAAAGACCAGAGCTTAAACAGAATTATTTTCCATTGGAATATATAGAAAGATAGATTTTAGCAAAATAGAAATTAAGAATTTTTAAAGAAAGATTAAAATGAGACAAAACGTGTACATTTTTGTTTATTTTATTATTATTTTTTTAATTATAAGATGTTTGGGATAACTGATAATTTACCTTTTACCAAACAGCTGATATTTAAGAACATGTTTAGTTGTAGAAAAAAAAATTCAAAAAATTACTCTAAAAAAATTAGAAAACAAAATTTCATGTTTAATTATAGAATTTTTCTATTTAAAAAAATTAAATAACTAGTTTTAAAATTTTTAAAATTATAAGAATTATCTAGAAAATTAAAAAAGAAAAACCTGTTTTCCTTGGAAAACACGGGTCCCTTATGGAAATCTGACGACATCGTGAGTTTAAATCTCAAGAATGAGTTCTGGATCCTGAACCTATTGGTAAAATGGCTCTCTCGCCTAATCATTTTATTGTTATTTAAATAATGCATGCTTATTACTATTAGGTTTTAGAACCTATTGGTAAAGTAGCTTTCTCTTCGCCTACTGTATGTAATATTTTTTTTATATGATAACTGTTGAATAGCTAACAGTAATAAGCATGAATTATTTTTTTATTATTTAAATTTTTTATATACTTTGTAACATACTTTATGATTATATTATTTTATGCAATGTTAATATAATACAAATTCAATCATTGTTAAAAAAATTTACAAAATCTCATGTCATATAATAATAATAATAATATTTCATAAAAAATATAAAACAAAATCATTGAAAACATACGCAAATAAACATAATTTCTTTATTCATTTTTCACGTTTGAAAAATAGAAAACAATAAAAATAAAACATAAAATATTTTCCACAACTAAACAACCCCTAAATATTTGGTAAGTTTTTCAAAATCGCAATCGATATGTGTTTGGAGTTTTAAATAATTGTTGTTTAAAAAACTTTATTTTAAAATTTTTTCTCAATAGTTGAAACTTTTTTAATGTAATGAATTTTTTATTTTTTTATTTAGTTAGTCTTATATCATATACTTTTTTGAATAATCATATATTTTTTGAACATTTTTTATTATTATTATTACTATTATAAATAATTAAATCAAATAAGTAATATATTATTTTGTTAAATATATATTATAAAAAATGTATATATTGAATAAAATAAATGATATTTTTATTGATAATTTTATATTATAACAACAATAAATTAATTATTTTGTCAAACAACAAGTATTAATCTGCTATGAACTATTAGCCATATTTAACATTTAAATCAAATGAGGTCTATATTTTATCGTATATATGAAATAATAATTGATTTGATTCATAATTTTTTTACTAATTAAGTATAAATAAGTATTTTTATAGGATTAAAATCAAAATTTGAATTTATAAATTTAACTATATTAGTGAGCTGGTTTTTTTTTTATGTCGATTTCGAATGATGCTTACGAGTGGTTTGGTTTTATTATATATGTACAGTCTATTCTTATGGACCTTGTGGCCTAATACGTGACATATTTTGTTTCAATGATTAAAAGGTGTTTTTATGAAAAATTATAAAATTAATTTAATAATAAACTGTATATATTAAGATAATAATTATCTTATATACCTAACAATTTATAATTCAACTAATTGATGAATTTGATTTAAATAAATATTATTATTTTATATTATAATTCAACTAATTGAGAATCCATGTATTTTTTTATATTATAAATCCAGATTCATATTATATTATAGATTGAATTTCATTCCCATATGTAAATATGTCATTATTTATTTTTTTATATATTTTAAAAATAAAATATTCCATTATTTAAATTGGATTGTAGATACAAGTCCGTACAATAATTTGTGGAATCCATGGGGTGGGCCAAGATTTTGGTTTCAAAAAATTAAATGATATTAAAATCCATAAGTTTCAAATTGAAAGCTGGCTTGGCCCGCTTGGGTTGTTGGGTCTCTTTACGAGTACTTAGCGATGTATTCCGCATAATTTTCTTGTTATTTTGGATGTCAGCTTTTAAGAATTATTGCCTTTTTGTGTCCCTTTTTAACTTCTTCAATTCTTGGTCTGTCCTTCCAATTATTGCGTTGCCGGTAGCTCTATTCATTAAAAAATATATTTAAGGTCTTGTTGGAGTTGGAGAAATTTTTAAAGTTTATAAATTTCAGGTTGTGAAACTAATGGATTTCATAATACATGAATTTCATAATTTATAAATTTCAAAACTATAAATTTTATGAAATTCGTATATTATAAAAAATTCTTTTGTTTAGTTTGAATATAAAATTTATGGATTGATAATGTAATTTTTTTTGCATTTATATTTGGTTAAATAACAACAATTCATTAATTTAATAATTAGTTTTCAATTTTACCCTTAACTAAATAATGATAATTTATCATTAATTAAGTAATTTCAAGTTTTTTATCATGTTTATATTGAATTGTGAAATAATATAATTTAAAGTAAATTTTTAAAAAAATGCAATTGATGAAATTATCATTATTGTCAAATTTGAAGTATATTTCAAATTTTTGACTCAAAATTTTATATAAACTTATTATTTGTACTATTTTTATAAATAAATTATTTCATTAATGTTATTTTTTTAAAGAACTAATTAATATTTTTTAATTCATATTCAAACCAATATAAATAAAATAAGTGAAAATAAAACAAAAAATATCAAATTATTTTTTTTGTAATATTTTTAGGTTTAATGATAGTTATGGAATACTATTAATTTATTAGGAACAATATTGAAACAAAAAAAATCTAGCAATCTCTTATGAATAAAAAAATGGTAGATTTTGGACTTTCTCACATAGGAAGTGGTAAATTAAATTCTTAAAAAGTAAAAGATTTCAGTGTGTGAGAGATTTTGACAATTATTTAAGTAGCAAAATAATAGATTTGATATAAATATATGGATTGTTATTATTCTCTTATTCAAAATTCCTAATTCAAACATATTCTAAGATTTATGCCTTGAAATTAGAATTTACCCGAGAATAAAAAAGAACCTTGAAGTTAGAAATTTAGATTCAAATTTCTTGAATTACATCAATTTGTTTGCTTAATTAATTAAATTATATATATATATATATATATATATATATATATATATATATATATATATATATATATATATATATATATATATATATATATATATATATATATATGCTAATTTTTGTTATTTATTACCAATTTCTTTATACTCTTAGCCCTGACAAAAATGAAAAAAAATTAAAATTAAAGGATTTTAAGTATGAGCTACATTTATGAGGTTGCTTTACCATTGACATTTCTTTGATTTTCATTTTATTATGTTTTTAACTAGTTACTCCACACAAAGTTAGGTTAGCTGTGCTACTGGAAAAGAAAAGTTTGTGCAAGTTTGCAACTACAAAAGAAGCTTTAGGTTGCTTCAAATTTTTTAGAAAATTTTGAATAAAAAAACATATAGAGATATTTTCAAATTAATATTTTTTTTATTATAAATTCAAATTTTAATGTTTCATTTTAATTTCAATTCATACTTTCTCTGGCTCCCTGTCGTTCAATAATGACGAAGATTTGAGTTGACATATTGATTGGAATTAAAATGTGCATTAGCCTATGATTGTTGACTCTTTCATTAACATTTATAAATTGAAAAATGCATGGATGTTTTTTTATACACTTTATATCATATATTTTCTAATTTAAAAATGATATTTATTTCTTTTTTTTTATAAAACTCTAGCTTTTATTTTAAAAATTAGTGACATTTTATAAGTGAAAAGACAAATATTTTTTTACATTAGAAGTATATAATGAAAAGTGCAACAGAAAATATTAATAGCATTTTTCTTATAAATTAATTTTTTTAGTATTATAATATATCACAATTTAAAAAAATACTTTAAATATTTAATTTTTCAGCATATCATGATAGCAAAATAATTTTTTTCCACTAAAATCAATTCTAGCTATCGAAGGTGACTCAACACCCATAGCGCTAAGATGGATGCTAACATGGATTTTTCCATGTCTAGAGCCATATTGGATGACACGAGTCACACACCATAAATCGATTGTCATATATGCCAAGTGGACAATATTAATTTCATATATGGTAATTGAACTTATACTCTAATTACATTTTAATAAAAAAATATTTTTTTTAATTTCTTTTCATTGTACTCAAATATTTAGATAGAACTGACAATTTTAAATATGACATGATTAAACGACATAAAATGACACAAACTTACATATATATAAATTTGAACTGATGAATGTGTGTCGTAACCAAAACAACATATTTATGACACTTACTTATTTAACCTGTTAAAACACAATTGCACATATTTAGATACGATACAAATAAATTGTCAATCTCTATGTTCAAATATTTTATCATTCAATATTCATTCAAAGAATAATTAAAAAAATATCTCAAAAATTTGGATACAATGAAGATGAATTGAAAAATAATTTTATTTTTTGACTAAAATATAATTAGAATATAAATTTAATGAGTGTAAATGAAATTAAATTTGTTCACGTAAAAAGTTTGATGTGACAATTGTCATAAATGGGTTTGTGCCACGTGGCAAAATCTGTAGCCGTGTCCATCATATTTTCCACTGATAACTCAACAAAGGTGGCTAGAAGTAATTTTAGTGGAAATTTTTTTTTTCCATAGCATGATGTTAAATTAAATATTTATTTTATTGTAAATTAATAAAAGTTCAGTGACCATAAAATGAAATTAACTCATTATATGTCATCTTATTATTTATGAAAGAAGAAGCATGCGTGTCACATAGTCAGACAATCAATACGTGATTTTATTCCTAATCGACATAATAGTTCAACATTCTATCATTCAATTGGATAGAAGTATGAAGAATTTACAACTTACAAGTAAAATAAACGTTAAGATTCAAATTTACAGTAAAAATGTTACGATTTAAATTATAATACCCGGTATGTTGGGATTTTTTATTATTTTTTTAATATGCAAGGACTATATAATTGTTTTATTAATTTTACAGTTGGGTTTTTTTCAGGAAAGATTATTTTTTTCTTTATTTTCATCTTTTTATTTTTTATATGACGAATCTCATAATATTTAAAGTCATAGTTGCTACATATCATTGTTTAACAATAGAAAAGGGTAAAAGAGAATGCAGTTGGTGTTCTTATTTTTTAGGGCGTTTTAATTATATGATTTTTATATTTTTAAATGCGAGTGTTATATATGATTGGCAATAATAATTGGCATTAATTAGACTTAAATTGTGTCCCGAATTGGATTTAATGTCCCACTCAAGGGAATTGGATCCTATAACTAAGGATCTTTGATCATTATTTAGTAATTAACTCAATCTCAGAATATAAGGATCTTTAATCACATATAATTAACTTGAGTTACAGAATGGACACGTCAAAATCCCGAGGCTATATTCACGAGCTTTTTATACTGCAGGGTAAATATTTCTGGAAATAATTTATTACACAACTAAATATTTCTGGAATCATACTATTGTATAAAATCCATTTCATTATTACCATTATAAACTAAGAAAAATTCTTTCTATGCTATATATCAAATTACCATAAACTAGTTAAGGGAAAGAGGGGTATATATCATTTCATGATTCCAGAAAACTAATTAGATCAGAAAAATAATGTGAATAAATTATAATGCACGATTCTAGAAACTTCACTGAACTAAATATATGTATCATACTACCAATGAAAATTCATCGGACCGTAAATCATAATATATGGCAACAGAAAATCTATCTGATTAAATAAATTAATTGGTATGCTAATAACTTCTTAAACCATTGTTTATGCTAATATATAAACTAAAATGTCAAATTTTCTTCAAATACAAATTTTTATATATTTATTTAAAATATTATATTATCATATTAAAGTAAATTTTTTATATTTATTTTTTACTATTTAGATTCTGATCAATATATCTTTATACTATGGTATAAACAATAATAATGAAAAAAATCAAATCTTTCTTATAAATATATATATATATATATATATATATATATAAAGCAAAAAACCAATCGATCCTATCAAATCGCAGCCAGTTTAGTCTCTCTCATAATTTAAAAACACGATCATGCAAGTGTTGAATCTAACAAGGAATCTTGGAAAAAAAATTTATAATAAGGAATTAATTTCCATTTGCTATTTCATCAGAATTTCCATTGAACGGGCTGCGTTCATATTCAAAACCAAAATTCTTATTTTTTATGTGCAATGTGCATGAAAATGAAAATAATGATGTCCTATTGCTAACAAAAATAATAAAAATGATTTCCTTGGAACAATGATTGTGGAACAAAAAATAAAAATTCCTAGAACCTTTGTCTAAAATGCGAAATCTGTGTGAAATATCTGTGTCGTCTTCATCATTCCAAATATTCCAAATTGCTATCGTCCGACATATGTACACTGCTCATGCATTAAGTGTACCCAACACAATAATTACTTCCATTGGATGCTAAACATAGGACGCAAAGAAATTTTTACATTCCACATTCATACAATGGCTTAATATCTATCAATAAATAGTTTATTACTGTTACTGTAACAGTGTGCTGACAATTTTACCCATCAACAATTGTTGCTGCTTCTTCCACATATGCTGCAATTCCTCTCTAAAACGATGTCGGTGCTATTGTTAAACACCCTTATACACGCTCCAATTTCTGTCTCATGCTCCGACTTTCTGACCCCATTGGCCCACCCAAACACATTTTTCCTGCCGTGGTAGGTATGTGTGGAATCCGTATTGACGGAAGAATAAATTCTTTGCTTAAGCCTCTTGCGTACAATTTTACCCCTCATTTTTAAAGTAACTCATTACTCGAAATGGCAAACGGCGCCGGGTTCCCTGTCCCAGAATTCCCGCTCTGTTTTTGCCGGATTTTTTTTTTCAGTATACGGACATAGAAATTTCCAACCTAATTCTAATTATATTTTTTATTTTAATTAATTAATTATTTAAATAATTTTGTTACTTTAAATGAGCATTATATTATTATTTTTATTTTAAAAAATTATTAATTATATTAAAATATAAATACTAGGTAGAAATTGGAGCGAAAAATATATAAAAAAGCTGTTTCATTCGAAACGGAATCAGTGAATCCTTTAGCCATCTACACTCATCTCTCCATTCATAACATATCACGGCCTTTTTGTCGTCATAAAATCTCATGCCCTTTTTGGTCTTTACCCAATCCCCTTATTCAGAACCGTAACACCATCTTCTCTCCATTTCACTATCCTCCTATAACACCTTTTTTTTTGGTTTGCCGCTCTTCCTCTCTGCGTCGGTGACGCTTCTACGATCATCTTTCAGTACGAAATTTCTAACGACGATCTCTAATCTTCCTCCCTTCTCTTTTCCCAACTCATATATTGTATACACCATCTTTTTCTGATTCATTTTCCTTTTTTTTTAAATTATATTTGAGGCGAATATGTCAGATCTGCCACAGTGCCTCACGATTTCCATGTAGGGGATGGAAGATTACCAGGGCTTGGATGTGGTGGCTACTATGGTTCCATATGGTGGTGGAGGGATAAGGGAAAAGAAGGAATTTAATCTGAGACATGCGAAAAAATAGGTATGTTTTATTTATGCGGTTGATATTAATAAATTATCAAAAATTCAAAATCTTTGTCATTTGGTTGGTTTTTTTCTTTTTTATTTTCTAGATATATTTTGATAATTTATCTCAAGCACAGATGAATATGGGAAATCTTGGATCTGCATTTTTTTTAAAATTCTTATCTTTTGTTTTATAATTTCTGTTGTTGGAAGTATATACTGTCATTGTTCTTTTTTCTCCCTATTATGCTGGTCTTTTTGCTTCTCTCTGTGTTTTTTTTTTAAAAACCATGAATCCATAATTTCTGTTTTTTTATGCATCTGCTGTTTTAAAATGACAAATGACCCACCAAAAATTTATGATCTCACTAAGCTTCTATTATTTTGTAGTTAAATAATTTTTTTTTATTGATCTTAGAAAATTTTAATCCTACTAATAATAGCTCAAAAATTTGAATGCACCACATAAAATGAAATGGCAAAGCAGAAATTTTGAATGAAAAAGATTGATATTTTAATACGTGAAATATAAAATGAAGAAAAATAGGAAAATGGAAATAAATGAATGAAATGTTCAACGTTTTCCAAAATTGTCTTTTATTTATTTATTTATTTTTATGGTTGCTGCAATTTCTTTAGTTAAATTATTAATATGCGCTGTCTAAATTATGGATTTGACGCCTGCAAATTAATCTAACCATTTGTGTTCCGTTTATATTTGAAATTGCTATGATGCGTTTGATGGGTGCGATTGCTGTCATAAATAAATCTAATTTATAGATTTGTTACTTTTTTTTTTTAAATTTTAGTTATCATTATTACAATCGTGCATGTCATGAGTTATTTTGTGTATTATTATATCTTTGTTTGGTCCAATAAGAAATTGTATTTTTATATGCAAAATGGGTGGGCTCTCACTATTCATGCCATGAATGGTATCCTATATTTTACTGTTATTTTTACCTCACTGTGTTGCTGCTGGAATATTTTAGATATCCTACTTTTTTTTTTTCATACAATTATTTGTTTTGTTTTGTAACTGGGAAAGTGTTTTTAGTTCCTTTAGTTTGTTTAGTTCCTATTGATTTCTTATTTTGTTAGTTCACAAATCTAGCTATAGCATTCCCTCATTTGTGTTTTCCCCAATCTGGGATTTTTTCTATATATTGTCATTTTTCTTGCTTCATCTTACTGTCATTGCTTTATAATTTTTTTTATATATTGCCAGACTGAATCATTTTGTGTTTTTAATATATATATTTGAGAAGGAAAAATCAGATTCGCCATGGTGCCCTGAGATCCCATGCCGAGGATGGATTATTACTAGGCTTTTGATGTGGCGGCTGCTAGGGTTCCATGTGGTGGTGGAGGGAGAGACGAAAAAGGGACTAAAGCTGGGAACATGCGACTGTGCTCCAGGACAAAGGAGATTAAAACAGAAGATGCTTCCTTATGCTAATATAGGTATGTTTTATTTTAATCATACCATTATGCGGTTAAGGTTAAAAAAATATAAAAAATTCAAATCCTATTGAAAAAAATGGTTGGTAGATTAATATGATCTGTTTTTTTTTGCATTCTTTTATGATTATTTTCTTCTGTTTTATAATATCTGTTTATTTATTATTTGAATTATTGTATTGTATTTATCTAATTATTATAGTCTATTTATGTAACGATAAGATTAACTGTTATTGGTGATTGTGTTAAAAAATAATGGGATGATGGTTCCTGTATGCGAGTATAATTTTTGTTCTTTAAAGGAAGATTTATGATATCTTCGTGAGGAGTCATTGATATCAGAGTCATACGTTTGATGAGCTATTTGGATATACAGTTTCATTTACTGCTATTGATCTTTGAGAAATTACTTACATTTCTTGTAAAGATGTATGTTTTTTTTTGGCATTTTTACTAGAGCTCTGACCTGAATAAGTTCCAAAATGTCTGAATAGTTTTGCTCATTGGTCAGTGCAGTTATTCAAATCTTGTATGGTTGGGCACTTCCACCTATCGTCATATCTTGGCTGATTGCAAGCGGTCTAATGGTTTCCTTAATAGATTTAGCACTTCCCCTTGGGCAGTCAGCCATATCTTTTGTGTTTTGAAAGTTAGGGGGAAGGACACATAGCAAGTCAGGATGCAAGGGCAGGAGGAGGAAGCTATTTTGTTGGCTATCCACGTGATGTTTAGATGGATGAAAAGGAAGCAGAAAGGCAGGAGGAGGGAAATAACGAGTTTTGGTCATGGGTAGTTAACAATGATACCTCCGCTAAAATGGGCAACTAGAATGCACCTTATTTTGGTGGATGTCGGGTTGTAAATGAACCGAACTGAATATTAGTGAGTTCGAGCTTGATTCGAGTTTTTATACTTGAGTTCGAGCTCAATTCGTTTAAAAATTATTAAGTTCATGAGCAGCTCGAACCTGACTCCAAAAAAATTCATTTATTATACTTAACGAGTTTAACTTGAGTTTGACTCGTTAATTAAAAATGATAAAAGTTTAAGTTCGACTCGTTAATTAATAATAATAAAAATTCAAGTTCGGCTTGTTAATTAATAATGATAAAAATTCAAATTCAGTTCGTTAACTAATAGTAACAAAAATTCGAATTTAGCTCGTTAATTAATAATGACGAAAGTTCGAGTTCGATAACAAAATATAATATAAATGAATTCTAAATGAGTATAATTGCAAGTTTTTGAACGAATATTTTTGTGAGCGTTAATTTTTAAATGAACACATTGTTTAGTTTTTAAACGAATATGTTTATAAATTTTTAAATAAAGATATTCGCAAGTTTTTTAAACGAAATGTTTGTATGCTGACAAACTATGTATTAAATTCGAACGCGATAAAGTTTTTGAATTTGAGCTCAATTTGTTAACAGTAATAAATGATTTGGATCGAATTTTTTTCGAACTTGCGAGCAATTTAGTTCATTTACCGTATGAGCTATACAGATTAGAAATCGTGACGCGCCTGCCTCCAAGGCCAAGTCATTTTCGAAGAAAACCATCAATGAGTGGCAAATTGGGTAAAAGAAGCAGAGAAAGTGATGTTCCTTGCTCCTGAGGCTGTTGATTGTTGTTTTCCCATTTTTAGGTTCTTCTACAAATATGCTTTAGTTATTTCTAGAGAAGAAAATATTATACACATTATAATTTAATTATGGAAGTGACTATAATTTATTATATTAATTATATATATATATATATATGCATGCTAATTTGATTGCAAAAGTGACTTCTGTTTTGCTTTCTTATTATTTGCTTTATTTATTTTTGAGCTTTTTCTCTTAGTTTTTTCTTGCATTTTTTTTTAATGCAAGGGGTACATATTCTAGTATATAAATACACTCCCAACTTGTCTAAAAACACTAATTGCACATCTGTACATGAAAACTTGTATAATATGTTATGTATACACTCCTAAATTGATATAACCAAAATTTTATATATAGTCAAATAATTTTTTATAAGAATTTAAATTTTTTGATCATTATCAATAACTGTAATTATAAAATAATTATAGTCTTTCTAAGTATCATATCAAATAATATTTTTATCAAATAATATGAAGTAAACAGTTAATTTTAAAAAAAATTATTTTAGTTGTAATTTGTTAAACCATCGAGAGATTTTATGTAATTTATTTAATTGAAAAATAATATTACCATTGCAAACATTAAAGTCCACAAATTTGACGTTACATTCATTTTTAACATTATCATGCGTCATTTAATTGTGAATGTCACTTTCTTGATAGCTGACATCAGAAAGGTGTAATGGTAATAAAATTTCAAAATTCAAGTGTGCAAATAATAAGATGTAAGTTGAGGTGTGCAACAGACGCTTTTGGATAAATTTGAGTGTGAATTTATGTATTTCGCTATACTTGATGAGATTGATTATATTTAGTTTTGCTTCAAAGATCAAATGTTCATGTAAAAAGTAGTTGGAATAAACATGTTTTATCTATAATAATATATTCTAAATATTAATATTTATAATTCAAATTAATATATAATTATATTCAATAGATTTTTAAATATAATTATGTATATATTTTATTTATTACTTAATAAATAATAGAGTTCATTTATTTATATATTTTTAACTTTTAAAATAAAAAATAGATATTAATATTTTATAAAATACATTATTTTTTTATTTAAAATAATATTTTTTATAGAAATTAAAATAATTATTAATAATAAAAATATAAATAATCACATTTAATTTTATCAACTATATATTTATCTCTCTCTTGAATAATATATGTGTTAAATAATAATTTGCGAATTTTCAAATATTATATAAAATATTTTGTAAAATTAAAGCACAACTTTGAATAATGTATGTGAATAATAATTTATGAATAATAATTTATGAATCGTCAAGTGGTATATAAAATTTTTGGGAAATTAAAACACAAGAGCTCGTGTGGGATTAGTGGCAAATATTGTCATGCGATCTCCTAGTTCTAGTATTCAAATCCTGGGGACTCTAATTCTCTATAAAAAATTATTATTTTCTGACCAGTAAACGGATCAGAACTAACAATTTTTTTTTTTAGTTTATGAGATCCTTAAAAGTTGGATACCTTTAGTTATTAGATACTTATAAAAGTTGTATATACATAATGATATATTCAATTGGGTTAAATATTTAATTTTTAATAAATCATATAAATTTGTCCATTTTATTACTTCAAACACTTTTATTTACATGATGCTCATATAACTTATAAGTTTTATTGTCATGTTATCTAAAGCTGTTTAGAATAAAATAAATAAATTTAAGTATTTATGTGATATTTTAAAAAATGAAGGTGTTTAACAGTTTTAAGAGATTTTTTTTAAGAAAATTCTATTAAACCAGAAGGAATTAATTGAAATAATAGAAATAAAATTTCATTTTTGATCCGTATATTTTGAGTTATTTGGGTTTAATCTAATTATGTTTCTCTAATTGTTGCAAAAGAAAAAAATAAAATAAACTATACTCTAATATGATTTAATGATTAGACTCCTCTCAGGATTCTTCCCTAAAAGCTTCCCTTACAAATGCTATGGGTCTTTGGCTATGACTGACTATGCATATTATTTCAAAAGAGAAAAAAGTTTATGAGTTTCATAAATTTAACCATACACTAATCTAATAATTTTAAAAAATTATCATACATGCAAATTCGTAATAATTTATTATTAAATTGGTTCATAAATAATAAAACCATGAATTCCATCTATATTATAACCTTGTCTTGATTGAGTTCTTTCAATATAGAAATCCTCACCACTTCTCCCCATTTTCCTGCTTCACAAAATTAAAGTTCCAAGAAAAAAAATATCCTGTCAGGATTTTCGTGAAAGTGTAAAATTCTAAAAGGAACATTAAAAAGAACAAGAATTTCATACGAGGTAAAGAAATTAACGATTTCTTTTCAGCTTAAAGGATACCCTATTGAGAATGTCAGGAACATTGTCCTGGAATTGTGTGAAGATTTTCCAGGATTAAATTCTGTAGCTTCAGGATTCAAATTACTGCCTGTTAAACCCTGCGAAGAAAACCCTTTTCCTGAAGGTTTAACTACTGGTCTGAAACCTGATTCATCTACTGCTACAGCCTTGGTTTCTTCAAATATTTTGTTGCAAACAGATTCCATCACATGCTCATAGCACTTGTAGATGAATTCACGGTTGTAGTAGAAGAATCTCTGGATTATAGGTTCATCAAACAGGCTTGAAAACACTGGAGCTTCATCTGATGATTCTGTTGGTTGAATTGAATTGTGTTGTATACGATCTAGGCACTGTAATGCTTCAAGAAATAAGGTTTCAATAGTGGTGTCATCGAGGGAGTTTATTGAGCGGTTTAGATCATGGTAGCCTATTTACTGGAGTACCAGCCAAAGGGCAACAGCATTCTTGTTTGATTGGGATTTATGGCCATTGAACATACCATTCTGTTGAAGAGAACTCTTTCAAGTGTGTGAAAGAGTAACATATAAACAAAGGCTGCCTGTTCCAGCCATTTTTGTTTATGGCTAGAGTTTTCAGTTCCGGATTGAGATTTATATGGAAAATGGAGAGCGAAGAAACTGCTAGGGAATTGTGTGAGTTTTTGGGATTCAAAGGAATTTGACAGATAACTTGTGTTGTGTTGGAGAGTGGAGTAGTTACTGTTCCTTAAATTCTGATATTCATAGCTGTGCCAATCCTGAATTTTAATTTCCCACACACACTTGAAAATTATTAAAGTAATAGAAGAGTTAATGCAATTTTAGGGATCAAATAGATCAGGCAAATATTTGACAGATATACAATCACAACATTACCTATGCATTTATTGCATTTGAAGTTTCAATATATGCAGTTGTAAAATTTAATTTCTTTTGATTAAATGCAATAACACTCCCTAATTAGGCATGAAAAACTAATACTAGTACTATCAATCATAATTTTCTTAGACATACAGTATCCAGTAATACAAAATTTTAATCATCAAAGAAGTAGCATATTTTTATGATGTTTCCTTCTAGTAAGTCTAGAGATCATTGTTAATGGGAAAATCCAATAAAAGCTGAAGAGTTGAATCTGATGAATTATGCTCCAATTGACTAGAGCTTGCTCAATACAAAAATGGAGATGAACATGTAGAGATTAATAAGGTCAGTAGTTGCTGAATTAAAAAAGTCTCTGGTAGGACAGCAGCCTTATTATTGATATGTACAGGGCCGACTACTTTTTAATGAAACAAGCAAATTGTTAGTATTCTGCAGAACAGAACACTGTAATACTCACTATTAAGATACATCTTTGGCAAAGAAAATATCATATTTTACCAATGGTACTTCCATCAGAAGATTAGTTTATTGTTGTTTCTACATCGGAAACATAACGGTTCTCTTTCTCCTTGCCAATAATGCACCAGAGGCTTTGCCCTTTAAGCATGCAGTCGAAGGCTTTATTGATCTCAGAAAATGGTACTGAATGCTTGATGATCTTTTCCAATTCAAGCTCCTAAAACACAAGAAATCAGTTAACAATTAGCACACAATCTCTGTTCAAATTCTCTTCAATGCTGAGAATTTTACATAATTGTGCATTTGCTCGTGTAACTTGTTCATGTACTTCTCCACATCTGAAGGGAGATCAGACCGAGGCTTTTAGTTTCCGAAGAAGGTGCCTTTTAAGAATCCTTTCGTTCAATAAATGCAGGGGGTGAATCTTGAAGACTGCATCTCTCATGGGCAGTCCTACAAGGACTGCAACTCCCCAACCCTTGCAATGGCAAAGTTCGCACTTCAAATATTTTAATTGAAGCTCATTTTATATATTCTTTCTCAATCAGGGCAATAGAAAGAGTAGGAAAATTTACATCAAGAACGCATTCGAATGCAGAGATCATGGCATAAGTATTTCCAGTACATTCGACACTTTGTGTACTCCCCCATCAGTCACCTAATTGCAATCAATGAACAGATCGATAAGAACATATTCAGGTGCAATGACTTTACTATAACAGTATCCAAGTTCCAGGGACAAACCTCTTGAACTGGTTTCTTGTGGTCTTCAGGAGTCACAAACTCGGTCGCCCCCAATTTTCTTGGCTGTTCACAAAAAACAGACCAAGTAAAGAGATGATAAATTTAACTCACTATTTGTGCACAGAATCGGGGTTCTTATGTATGATCCTCTTTCAAGAAAAGGGATATTTCACCTTCTTCAAATCTACCCGAATTCAAATCCGCACCTATTATCCTTGAAGCCCCATCAATTCTAGCCCTTTCAGCAGCCTAATCAAATTGAAGCAGAATAATTCAGTTCCATTAGTGAAAAAGGAAATGGTAAACCAGTTGGCACTAAAGATTTTGAGATGCTCACAGCAAGGCCTACAGCTCCTAGCCCAAATACTTCCAAAGATGAGCCCTGTGGAGGCTTTGAAACGTTGAGGGTAGCACCAAGACCTAACAAACGATACCTTAGCAACTTAATTAACAAATCACATAGATACGGAAAAAGCTGCATTCATTTTTAACCAAATGTTTGTAGCTTCTGTACTGGCGCAGATTCCACAACCGAGGATACAGACTTTTTCAAGAGGGGGTAAAGTGTTGATCTTAACAAGACGGCCAACATGAATAACAGTTACTCACTGAAGGTGGATGTCCCAACAAAGTGATAAATGGACTTTCCGTCGATAGAGAACCTTGATTTTCCATCATTAAGCATCATACTTTGTCACTGTCTATCCTGAGAAGGTTACACGTTGCTTTCCTCAGATACGCAGTGAGCACTTTCCTGGCATTCCTTTGTGAACGCAAGGAGAACATGATCACCTGGTTTGATATCTGTCACACCCTGTCAATCAAAATTTCAGGGAATGAAGAGAAAAAAAAAATCAGCTGGACATGCAAAAAAAAAAAAAAAAAAGACTCAAATTAGAATTAAAAATCAGCTTATTGGGAATATGTAAAAAAATATTAAATGAAACAATGTGAAGACTTTGACTTTTGCCTCTTTTTATAAGTTGCAATTCAATTTTAACTAAGGATAGTTTCATTATTTTTAGATTCTGAAACATTTTCAAGATTTAGATATTGTTCCTCCAATGATTGTAGTGCCAAGTATTTCTTGACGAGCTCTAATATGATCAGAATTATAAGTAAACATTTCTTTGTAAAATGTGAGAAACACCAAATCCCTTTGAAACCCATACCTCCATTTCTCTGCTTACTAATATTTTGATTATATACATTTTGTACAAATATTTTTATACAATTACCTTTTTCCTAGAAAAAAAATGCTATAATTTAGCATATCAAGTATCCATTTTCCCATTATTTTATGTTGAATTGCTTGACAAATTATATACAACAATAACAATGAAATATTTTGTGTCTTAAAAAGATAAATTTATTTATTTCAAGAATATGTATCAATTTTCTTATTTGAGAACATTATTATAATTACTTATTATATTTTATTATATTCTTATTTAATGTGTATTATTATTTATAAATATGCGTTATTATTTTTTAATTTTTTAATAATATATTTAGTTGATGTAGAAATATATTAGATAGAATGTGTAATTTTGACAGAAGTCAAAAAAAAAAAAAAAGAAAGGGAAAACAGAAAGAAAAAGTCAAAGTAAAGGTTCTTCCTTAATTCCTCGCTCTACGACTGTGCTTCTGTTACCATCTTAAAACGGCGCAGTTTCTCTGGAAACCTCAGCCCTTCGTATGCTTTTTGATGAGATTCCGGTGATTATTCCAGTCTCGTTCCACCGCAACCGGCGCGGTAAAATCTTCTAACACTTCGAATTTTCCTGTAATGTGGTATTTATCTCTCGAAAATTTGTAATTTCACAGCTTATTAGGTTTTGATTCATTTAGGCAAAAATTAATGTTGCATCTAGAGATTGTGTATTTCTGCAAATTAGTAATTCACTTTATGGTTCTTTTTGATTTTTTGAATTTCCGTTAATGAGTGACTCGCTGAAATTCGTGAGATTCTGTTTCCGTCTATTGTTTTTGGTTTGTCTCTAGCAAATTCTTAGCGTAAATCAAGCAAATTGCTTGCGAATTGGCAGCTGCCCTTTAATTTATTTCAAGCTTCACCTCTTCATTGTAAATGAATCCTCTGCTAGCTTCAGCTGCTTCACTATTCAAAACAGGTGCTTTAATATAGCTCAGTACATGATTGTTCTTCGTCTGGATCATTATAGTATATAATTGGACATGAGATTCAAATGGAGAATTTCTGTGAATTTGTTGAATTGGAATACATAACTCAGCTTACTCAGAACCTGATCTTTTACTTTGTTATGTGTTATTAGATCTCAGTTGATATAGTTAATACCAAGTCTAATAGAAGCACAAGTGGACTGTGATGGACAACATTGTAGACTCTTTAAATAGCGCATACCAGGAATTCATGGGTGCAGCAGCTAATGTGCTTGAGGCCAAGGAGGTTGCTGGTGGCCAGAAAACAGCAGCCACAGATGTTGCATTGGAAAATTTTAAGCAGAAGTGGGAGCTCTTTAGGGTGGCATGTGATCAAGCTGAGGAGTTTGTCGAATCTGTGAAGCAGAGGATTGGATCAGAGTGTTTGGTGGATGAGGCCACTGGATCTGTTACAGGAAAGTCAACAACGGGCCTTCCACCTATCAGTGCTGTTCGATTGGAGCAGATGAGTAAAGCTGTTCGATGGCTTGTTATCGAGCTACAGCATGGTTCTGGAGCAGCTGGTGGTGCAGCTGGGCATGCCCACCCTTCTGCTCCTTTCGATGCTCGGTTTTCTGAAGATGCACCTCAATAGGTAGGTCCATATTTATTAATTGTATTTTCCATGCTTTTGTAGTTTTAAACTTGCTTAGCCTTGCAAAATTGATGGAAAACAATGGGATAATAGCTAGCTAGTGCTTTTCTTCTTGTACCGTTTTGTTTCCTTGATAAATTTTCACATATTTTACCAAGAACAAAATATATTGCTCTGGAAAGATGAATCAGAAATTAGAGAACATTTTCTTTTTCTTTTTTATATTTGTTTTGAGATGGATACCTGGTTCTCAACAATATAGCATCTGGGCTACCAGGGAATTTTCATCTCTGGTTGCCATTTTTTTTCTACTTCAATAATCGGGTGCAGACATATTTGAAGGGTAGGCTTTTATTATATAATAAGAGTTGTTTGAGATTGTTGTTGGGTATCCAAAAAACAGGTTTATAATTTTTTTGATTTAATGGATTGATTTTTTAAATTTTTTATAAACTGATTTTTTCAAATCTGCTTTTGAAAAAAAATATTTATTTACTTATTTCTCTCCAAAATCATTTTTCAAAACTTAGAAAAATTATAAATAATTTTTTTTTTCCAAAAGCGTTTTTTTCAAATTCAATTCCAAATAGACCCATAATGGCTTTGGCTAGATTTTGAACTTAATTTTCTTTGCAATTTAAGTTGGAGATTTTTCCATGAGATGGTTAAAAGTTAAATTCGTAAAATGTAATTTTAATTACTTTTTGTTATGTACTTATTTATTGTTGAAATGTCAGCTATTAGTCATTACATTTAACCTGAAATTTTGCTTAGTGAATACCAAATGGGCGTAACTTGTAAGCAATATCTGGGTACAACTTGTGTTTCTCTCTGTATGTTTATAAATATCATCATGAATAGATACAGCTCATAGAGGAATGTTAGATTATACAGAAATCATTAATTGAATTCATAAATAATTGGCAAACAGTGCTCCCAAATTATATATATAAAACAAACATTAACAGATAGAACCAGAAAATACACTTGATGGGAACTTGGATATTCTTAGAGCAATTCTAATCCTCCATGCGGATAGTGCATCGTAGGCTTTCACCCTTTAGCATCAATTCAAAGGCATTGTTGATCTCAGAAAACTTAACTGAATGCGTGATGAACTTTTCCAATTCAGGTTCCTACTATATTATAAGAAAAACCAATGAATCAACTCAGAATTATATCCATAGCCTGCAAATTTTCATCAAGAGGTATAGCCTACCTTGCTTGTGTATTTCTCCACGACTGAAGGTCGGAACGAGGCTTGTAGTTTCCAAAGAAGGTGCCTTTAAGAGTCCTTTCATTCAATAAATTCATAGGGTGAGTCGTGAAGACTGCATCTTTATGGGGTAGTCCTACAAGGACTGCCCCAACCCTGTCAATGGCAAAATTCCCACTTTAACATTCCAATTAAAGTTCATTTGATAAATCTGTTTCCAATCAGCTCAAGGCAGGAATTTTCACAGATAATGGAAAGAGAAGGAAAATTTACATCATGAACACATTCGAATGCGGAGATCATTGCATCAATGTTTCCAGTACATTCCACACTTCAGTCTACTCCCCCATCAGTCATCTCAGCAATCACCTAATTTCAATCAATTAACTTATCTATCAGAACGTTATTAAGGTGCAATTATAATAATGTGATTGCAGACTAGCTCAAGGGACAAACCTCATGAACTGGTTTCTTGTGATCTTTAGGATTCACAAATTCGGTCACACCCAATTTCTTAGCTGTTCAAAACAAATAACAAACTTAGACATGCTAAATCAACTATTCAAATTTAAAGAATAAGGTTCTCGTTCAAGAAATCAGATGTCTCACCTTCAAATCTGTCCGAGTTCAAATCAACACCAATTATTCTTGGAGCCCCAGCAATTCTAGCCCCTCCAGCAGCCTAATGAAATTGAAGCAGCATATTTCAGTTTCATCAGTGAAAAAGGTAATGGTAAATCAACTTGCACTAAAAATTATGAGATACTCACTGCAAGGCCTATAGCTCCCAGTCCAAACACTGCCACAGATGAGCCCTTTGGAGGCTTTGCAACATTGAGGGTAGCACCAAGACATAACAAACAATACCTTAGCAATTTAATTCACATACGAGATAGATATGGAAATAGTTGCATGCATTTTTAACAAAATGTTTGTGGCTTCTGTACCTGTGGAGATTCCACAATTGAGGGCGCAGACTTTGTCAAGAGGGGCTAAAGGGTTGATCTTGGCTAGACAGCCAACGTGAATAAAAGTATACTCACTGAAGGTGGAGGTCCCAACAAAGTGATAAATAGGCTTTCCATCAATAGAGAACCTTGATTTTCCATCATTACACATCACAGCTCTGTCAGTGTCTATCCTGAGAAGGTCACACATGTTGCTTTCCTCAGATTTGCAGTGAGCACATTCCTTGCATTCCCCTGTAAACACAGGGAGAACATGATCACCTGGTTTGCGATCTGTCACGCCTTCTCCAACACTCTCCACAATCCTAATAGGATTAAAGAAAAGAAAAGGAAAATCAGCTGAATATATAGAAAATTGGATCATAAACAGAATTAAGATCAACATGGAGGAGACTAACTTACCCTCCTGCTTCATGACCAAGTATTCTAGGAAATAAAGGATCTTGTCCCTGAAACAGAATAAAATCCATGGATTCAGTTTGATATTTCATCGTACAACATATCTGCAAACCATATACCAAAGAGACCAGATGCTAATGTGAATATGATTTACCTTGGCTTCCCAGAAGTATATATCAGTGTGGCATAAAGAGGTGAAGAGGATCTTCACGCGAACTTCATTGGCCTGTGGAGGAGCCACCTCCACTTCTTCAATCACCAGTGGCTTTCCTGCTTCCCATGCCACAGCAGCTACACAACCAAAATTTGCATTACTACCAAGTCTAAGCAAAGAAAAAAAAGTACCGAGATTGCAGCTATTCCAAAACTTTTCTTTTAGTAATCCGATTGCAAATGAGAAGCATTTCATCAAATATTTGGTTGCTTATATAAGCTGAAAAAGAAAAAATCCCGCATATATAGGACCAAATTGGAAAACTTATCAAGATTCAATAGTTATTATTATTATTTATCGAAATCAAGAATCAATAGTTAAATAAGAGAAAACATTAATTTTGAAAATGTGGAAATTGGAAAAATCAGAACTTTGAAATATTTTATACCTTTGCAACGTATAACCTGGCCAGCAGTGGATGCCATATTTTCCTTATAATCCAAAAACAAGAAAAGGATTTGATGTTAATACGGAAAAGAAAAGAATTTTGAAACTGATTTTGAGTTTTAAGCTCTTGGTGGGAAATAATTCAAATATGAAAAGGTATTTATAGTCATGGATGATGAATTTTTTTTGAATAAAATATAATTAATATGACAATTAGACATTAATTTTGATAAATACAAGAGGCAGATTCAAAACCATTCCCAGATTTTAATTTGGGACTTGAAAGTTCCTCTGGATTCTACAGTTTCTGCTTCCTGTTTTTGGCATTTTGTTGTCGTTTTGTGTTTAGTTAAATTTTAATAAATTATTTTTATCCGAAAAGGACCCGTATTCATTATTCAACAGCTTTAATAAATTAATTAATCCAACCAACTTTTACTATATTAATATATCAAGATGATGCCACCTTTTATGGGATTTATGGGTGTTACCTTAGTGGGGATTGTACATAATAAAGTGGGTCTTGTTCTCTTGTCTTGTAAACTGTAATAACGAATCATAATTAAGCAAATATTTTGGAGTGGCATCATGATAATTGTTAAGGAAATATTTTGTTGTAAAAATTAATTTTAAAATTTAAAATTTATAAATAATATAATATTTGTATTTTTTTGGGGATAAGTGGCAAATGAAATTTTTGAACTGCAGATACTGTCAGCGGCCAAGGGCAAAATTAAGTTAATAATGGCAAACAACCATGAATGTTTATTACATTTGCCTATTGGCAAACAATGCTACCAAATTATACATACAAAACAAACATTAAAAGATAGAACCAGAAAATGCACTTAATGGGAACTTGGATATTCTTAGAGCAATTCTAGTCCTCCATGCCGATGATGCATCGAATGCCTTCACCTTTAAGCATCAATTCAAAGGCCTTGTTAATCTCAGAAAACTTCACTGAATGCGCGATGAACTTTTCCAATTCAAGTTCCTACAATATTATATAGCAAGAAACCAATGAATCAGCACAGATTATATCCATTGGCCTGCAAATTTTCATCAAGAGGGATATCCTACCTTGCTCATGTATTTCTCCACAACTGAAGCAAGGTCGGAATGAGGCTTGTAGTTTCCAAAGAAGGTGCCTTTAAGAGTCCTTTCATTCAATAAATTCATAGGGTTAGTCTTGAACACTGCATCTTTATGGGGTAGTCCTACAAGGACTGCTACTCCCCAACCCTGTCAATAGCAAAATTCTCACTTAATCCATTTCCAATCAGCTCAAGACAGGAATTTTCACAGGTAATAGAAAGAAAAGGAAAATTTACATCATGAACACATTCAAATGCGGAGATCATTGCATCAGTGTTTCCAGTACATTCCACACTTCTATCTACTCCCCCATCAGTCATCTCAGCAATCACCTAATTTCAATCAATTAACAGATTTATAACAACATATTGAGGTGCAATTATAATAATGTATATTGTAGATTAGCTAGGGACAAACCTCATGAACTGGTTTCTTGTGGTCTTCAGGATTCACAAATTCGGTAACCCCAAATTTCTTCGCTGTTCAATACAAATAACAAATTTAGACATGCTAAATCAACTATTCAAGTGGACAATAAGGTTCGCTTTCATGAAAGCAAATGTCTCACCTTCTTCAAATCTGTCCGAGTTCAAATCAACACCTATTATCCTCGAAGCCCCAGCAATTCTAGCCCCTTCAGCAGCCTAATCACATTGAAGCAGAATGATTCAGTTCCATCAACGAAAAAGGAAATGGTAAATCAACTTGCACTAAAGATTATGAGATACTCACAGCAAGGCCTATAGCTCCCAGTCCAAACACTGCCACAGATGAGCCCTTTGGAGGCTTTGCTACATTAAGGGTAGCACCAAGCAGAGGCGGATATAGGGGGTGGCATGTAGGGGCCACAGCCACCCCTAATTTTTTTTTTTCAAAAATAATAATATTAACATATTTCTATTTTTATTTCCCAACCCCACCTAATATGGAAAACAAAATATTTGCCCCTCCTAAAATTAAAAATTTGCCCCTCCTAAATTAAATTGCTGGATCCGCCACTGGCACCAAGGCCTATCAAACAACGGCTTAGCATTTTAATTCACATATGGGATAGATATGGAAAAAGTTGGATTCATTTTTAACAAAATATTTGTAGCTTCTGTACCTGTGGAGATTCCACAACTGAGGATGCATACTTTGTCAAGAAGGGCTAAAGGGTTGATCTTAGCAAGACAGCCAACGTGAATAACAGTATACTCACTGAAGGTGGAGGTCCCAACAAAGTGATAAATAGGCTTTCCATTGATAGAGAACCTTGATTTTCCATCATTACGCATCACAGCTCTGTCAGTGTCTATCCTGAGAAGGTCACACATGTTGCTTTCTTCGGATTTGCAGTGAGCACATTCCCCGCATTCTCCTGTGAACACAGGAAGAACATGGTCGCCTGGTTTGAGATGTCACTTTGAAAAAAAAAAATTGCGTATAATTGATGTGAATAGCAGAAGATGTACAGGCATAAAATGGGAACCTGCAAAAATTTTTGAAAAGGAAAATCAACCAAACAACTGTCTTTAATGATTCTCAAAGTTCAACCACCACAATAACATTGGATGGAACAATAGGTTATGCTGCTCCAGGTAATTAATTAAATTTTTATTTATAGTTTCAGTTGTTAATATAAAATGGCATGAAATAAACATAATATGGAATGGGTTGCCCATATGAAAAGGAAAACCAACGAAAAAACTCTCTTTAATGATTCTCAAAGTTCAACCGCCACAATAATATTGGATGTGTTAGTTTGATAAAAATAAAGATGAAGAAGAACAGAAAATGCAGCAATAGAGTCCTGCAGAGAGTTGAAGTAAAAAGATCACATTATCATCCATTTGTTACAAACTTATATAAGAACTGAAATAGACCACAAAGATCATGGACCTATAATCGTGCCATGATATGAACATGATCAAAAGAGAAAAAATAACAACCTCCTAAAAATCTAGAGCTAGTTGACTGACATCTCTAATTACAATAAACAAAGATAGGTGGTTAGCAGTACTAAACACCACATTCCTACACTCCACCTTGTTTAGAAGCTGCAAATACCAAAATTTTTTCTTAATTCATCAAATCTACTAGCTATTAGAGGCTTTGTAAGGATGTTTGCCACCTGATTCTCTGACTTACTGTACACCAGTATCACTTCTCCATTCTGCTGAATTTCTCTAATGAAGAATAACTTGATGTTGAAGTGTTTTGTTTTCCCATAAAATACTGAATTTTTTGAAATGGCGATGGCAGCTTGATTGTCTACAAGAATCACTGTGTCATCACTTTGTTCTAAGCTTAAATCAATAAGAACTTTTCTCAACCATAAAGCTTGATTGACAGCTGCTGTAACAGCAATAAATTCAGCCTCTGCAGTTGATTGTGCAACAATGATTTGCTTCTTTGAACACCAAGAGAATATACCAAAACCAAGAGATAAAAAACACCCTGAAGTGATCTTTAATTCATCCACTGAACCACCCCAATTACTGTCTAAATACCTTACTAGCTTGAACTCCTTGCACTTTTCAAATTTAATTCCAAAGTTGCAAGTCTCCTTAACACCCTATTGACTGCTTTGAAATGTCACTTACTTGGACAATGCATAGAAGGTGAAAGAACACTTAATGCATTAAGAATGTCAGGTCTGGTTGCAGTTAGGAACATCAGACAACCAATCATGCTCTTGAATTGAAATTCATCAACTTTCTCTGTCCCATCATTCTTGCTTAGCTTCTCATTTGAATTCATGAGAGTGCTCATGCCTTTGCAATTATCAAGCCTGAATTTCTCTGACATATTTCGTTTGATAGATAAAAATCTCAAAGTCATTATGCTTCACCTTCATTCCTAAGAAGAAAGTCATTTCTCCCAAGCTTGTCATCTCAAAGTGCTCTTTCATTTCTTGTTTAAACTGATCAACAAGACTTAATTTGCTTCCTATCACTAACAAGTCATCAACATATAGTGTCACAATGAGAATATCAGTTCCAACCTTTTCTATATACAATGTTGACTCTGATAAACTTTTAGAGAAATTTAGGCTCTTCAAATACTCATCAATTATGATTTACCAGGCTCTAAGAGCCTGCTTCAACCCATAAAGAGTCTTATTTAAGAGATAGACTTTATCTTCTTCTCCCTTCTTCTCATAACTTTGTGGCTAATCAATATAGATTTCTTCTTGCAGGTAACCATTTAGAAAAGCAGACTTGACATCCAGCTAGTAGACTCTCCAATTCATTTGTGCAGCAATGGCAAGAATGAGCCTAATGATTTCCAGCTTAGCCATAGGTGCAAAAATGTCTGAGTAGTCAACTCCAGGTATTTGTGCATACCCTTTTACAACAAGTCTAACTTTATGCTTGTTGACAGTTCTATAAAGATTTCGTTTAGTTCTGAATACCCATTTGACTCCAATTACCTTTTTGCTTTGATGTCTATCAACAAACCGTCATGTCTGATTTTTTTGTAATCATAAACAGCTCTTCCTCTATTGTTGCTTTCCAAATCCGACTTTGCATGGCTTCTTCACAGCTGGTAGGTTCACACATAGCCACATTGCATCTCTAATACACATCTGTAAGTGACCTAGTTCCTTTAATAAGTCTGTCATCAGGTGATTCAGTTTCACCATTTTCAAAGTATTGGTCTGCTGGCTTCAAGTTTGTGATCTTTAAATTTTATTCCTTTGGCTTTTCTAGCTTCTCATCATTCCATACCCATGCTTATTCTTACAGGAAGTGCACATCTCTACTTACAACAATATTTTCATTTTGAGGATGAAAGACTTTGTAAGCCTTAGCATTAGTGCAATAGCCAATAAAAATCTCAGGCACTACCCATTTATCAAGTTTATCTCTCTTGTTCTATGGACAAATGAGAAACATATACAACCAAACACTTTCAAAACTTTAGAGAAGGTTTATAACTATACCAGACTTCAAAAGGTGTTTGATCTCCCACTGACTTTGAGGGCAACCTATTTTGCAAAAAGACAGATGTGTTTGTTGCCTCAGCCCAAAAACTTCTTTGGTAAATTCATTTCATGTAGCATACACCTTATCATGTTTAGAATGGATCAATTCCTCCTTTCACTTACTCTATTTTGCTGTGAAGTATACAGTCAGTTGATGATGGATTCTTGTTGTCTCACAAAAATGATTGAAAGCTTCTGAAGTATACTCTTTCCCATTATCAAACCTCAATGTTTGAATTTTACACCCACTTTCAGTCTCCATTCTAGCTTTGAACTTGCAAAATACTTGAGCTACTTCAGACTTGTGCTTTAAAAAGAAAATCCAACACATATGGGTTAGATCATCAATAAAAACTGCATAATACAAGCTATCATTTAGAGAAGGTGTTCTTTGGGGGCCAGTTATGTTTGTGCGAACAAGTTGTAGCCTTTTTTATGCTCTCCATGTTGTTTTAGGAAAAGACTTCCTAACTTGCTTTCCTGTTTGATAGGCTCTACAAAGTGAAAGTTGACTTGCTAATTCAAGAAGTCCAATCACCATACCTTTGGACTGTAGCTGCAACAATCCTTAGTAATAATAATGCCCTAACCTTTTGTGCCATAATTCAGTGTTTTTTTCTTTTGTAGAGAAAACAACTTGCTCCTCCTCCAATAAATTTAGAGCAAAACTCTTTCCTTTCATTTTAATTCTAAACATTAGTCCTCCATTTGAATCCAGAATCTGACAACTTCCATTTTCAAAAATCAACTTATTTCCTCTTTCAATTAATTGACTAACACTCAATAGATTCTGATATATTTCAGGCACATACAAAATATCAGAAATGAACTTTGCACCAGCAAAGGTTAGAATGACAACAATTCCTTTCCCTTTGACTGCAACATATTTTCCATTTCCCATTCTGACCTTTGATGAGCTTGTTTCATTTAACTCAATGAACAGCTCCTTGTTGTAGGTCATATGGTTGGTGCAACCACTATCAATCAACCAACTCTCACTTGATTCAATGCTGGTAAAACATGTTGCTACAAACAAATCATCTCCTTCCTCTTGATTAGTAGTCTTGGCTTCTTCATCATATTGTTGGTTCTTTGATTTGCAAATAATTGCCATATGCCCTTTTTGATTGCACTTACAACACTTTGCATCAGGCCTTCTCCATCACTTGAAAGATGGGTGACCTTTCTTTCCACAACGTTGGCATAATGGGTAGGACCTTTTTTGAGCCTTTTTCTTGCCTTTTGCATCTATTGGTACAACATTTGTGCCACTGCCTTCACTTTCTTTTTTCTTACCCTTCCACTTGTTTTTAGCTACACCATGATGTTTGACAAGTAAAGCCCCTTCTACATCTGTATCCTCCCTCATCAATCTCCTTTGCTCTTGTGCTTGTAGAGAATTTAAGAGTTCTGCCAAGGTAAACTTTGAGAAATCCTTGGTGTTCTCTATGGCAGTGATAACAGCCTCATATTTTTCAGGTACTGTAACTAAGATTTTCTCAACAATTTTTGAATCTAAAAACTCAAGTCCAACAACCTCACTTTGTTAGCAATTGCAAGTAGCTTTTCTGAGTAATTATTTCTAGTTTCAGTGTCTTCAATTCTCTGCAATTCAAATTCACTTATCAAATTCAAAATCTTCATACCCTTAATTCTTTTATCTCTTGCATACTCACTCCTTAAATAATCCCATATCTCTTTTGTTAATTTCAGGGCCATAAATCGAGTGAAGATTGTAGGAGAGACAATTGCAAACAAACAACCTTTGGCTTTTGAATTTTTTTTTAATCTTTTTATCTTTATGTGCTTTCAATTGAGCCATAATTGAATTTGTAGATAAGGTAGAGATTTCATAATCTTCTTCCACTGCTTCCAAGTAGGTCTCCATATGCACTGCCCACATTTGGTAGTTTATTCCATCAAATACTTGTGGTATAATTGCTGAAAATTTTATCTCGAATTCCATGGATTCAGAAATAGCACATGCCCCTTAAAGAATAGAGTTCTAATACCATTATTAGTTTTATAAAAATAAAGATGAAGAAGAACAAAAAATACAGCAATAGAGTTCTGCAGAGAGTTGAAGTAAAAAGATTTTAATATTTTATTTTGTATTTTGTATTTTAAATAAATTTTAAAGTGTATTCAATTATCTGTTAATAAAAAAAATATAAAATTAAATTGATTGAGATTATTAATTTTCAGAAATTGATTTATCAATTAAATTGTGTATAGTAAAAAGGCTTAAATGATTATTTGAGTATGAAAATAATTAACAGTTATCATAAAATTTTCAACCAAATACTCTGAATTTGAAGGGAATTTCCCGGTATAAAATAGAATTGATTAATTGAGAAAAATAAATTTTTAATCAATTCAAGTATAATTTTAATATATTATTAACAATATTTATCAGAGAATAAAAAAATAATTTTTTAACTAAATGAATGTTAGCCAATTGAAAATTTTAATTTAAATAAAATAAAAGTTAAAAATTTAATTAGAATAAATGAAAATTTCAAAGGTTCAATGAATAAAATATATATACTTTAAGGATTAAATTATAATATTGTGTAAAAAAAAATGGTAAACTATTGAGCTGCAATTATAAGGAAAAAAAATCTTTAAAGAGCAATTGTTGGATTAATGAATGTAAACGCAATCTAAATTGGAATCCAATCCGTCTTTTGGATTGGATTGGTTTTCAACAAATAATTCATTTACCTTGAGTTAGGTTTGGAGTAAATTTTTAACCAATGCATGAACAACTCTAATGTCACGTATGATGGAATCTAAGGGTGCACGTTGGTGGGGATTGCACTTTTGCTTTTGTCTTGTGAACTGTAATAACTAATAACTAATAGCCAATCAAAATTAGGAAATATATTTTGGAATGGCATCATGGTAATTGTCAATATAAAACAAAACGACACAGAAAAACTTTACCTATCATTTTCCTGGTAAGTAAGAACTTTACCTATCATTTTCAATTCAGAAGGAAATATTTTGTTCACAGTGAAACTTTTCTTTGAAACATAACAAGCTGTGAGACTCGCTTTTTTTTTAAAAAAAAAAAAAAGAAAAAGAAAAAAAAATTCTTGCAATATGTAAACAATTTATCAGTCATTGTTGTGAGTGGGATTAGCTAAGCAAAGCATGCATGGCTGATTTCGCACTTGGCAGATTGTAATTAGTTTGCTTTTACAAGCTTAAGCTTCCTGATTTGATACCAAATTACATGACCCATGAAATCTTGTACTCTGGCAAACTAGCAAGCAACAAGCATCTCATTGAACTAGAGCTCATATCTCTGATTTCGCACGATGCATCATTTTAGCTATAATAGCTCGATGGAGACTATCTGAACAGTTATATTGCCCCGATTTCTCTATTTATTATTTTTATTATTTTTTCCAAACTTATTCTGTAGGAAGTTGCTGCAAGGGAATTCAATAATACAAGTCTGTTGATTCTTTTTATTTGATTCCTTTTTTAGAGTTTAGTATTCTTAACATTTCCTGTTGTATATTGAATCTGTAATTGACAATGCTGTAACTGTCAGCTCACCCACCCAAAATCTAAAGGATTAAAGTGATGTTAATGAAAATGGTACTGAAAGTGTTTCTTAACTGTGGGATTGTAAATTCAAATTCTAGATTTAACTCTGTGAATAGAAAATAGTAAATGATGTGAATTAAGAAAAGAAAAGCCACAACCAGAAGTAGTGAGAGACTAAAAATATTTACAATTATGCATATAATATATATTTTAAAATTCCAAATCAGATCAACTGAACAACATGACACACCAAAAAAAAAAATCATTAACCATGTTCAGACATAACCATAGTGTTTAGTTGTTTATTACATTTTTGTACTGACAAAAGTTGTTGCCTTGTTTTTCATATATCCAACTTGTTAAATTGTGCATACACCATCACCGTCAAAAGATGAACTGCTGTAGGGACTTGGATTCCGGGAGCGGTTCTAGTCCTCCATTCGGATAATGCATCGAAGGCCTTCACCGTTAAGCATCAATTCAAAGGCCTTGTTGATCTCAGAAAACTTCACTGAATGTGTGATGAACTTTTCCAGTTCAAGTTCCTACAATATTATGGCAAGAAATTGATGAGTCAGCACAGATTATTATATCCATGGCCTGCAAATCTTCATCAAGAGGGATAGCGTACCTTGCTCATGTATTTCTCCACAACTGAAGGAAGGTCGGAACGAGGCTTGTAGTTTCCAAAGAAGGTGCCTTTAAGAGTCCTTTCGTTCAATAAATTCATGGGGTTAGTCTTGAACACTGCATCTTTATGGGGTAGTCCTACAAGGACTGATATTCCCCAACCCTGCCAATAGCAAAAATCTCACTTTATCATTCCAATTAAAGTTCATTTGATAAATACCTTTCCAATCAGCTCAAGACAGGAATTTCACAGGTAATAGAAAGATAAGGAAATTTTACATCATGAACACATTCGAATGCGGAGATCATTGCATCAGTGTTTCCAGTACATTCCACACATCTGTCTACTCCCCCATCAGTCATCTCAGCAATCACCTAATATCAATCAATTAACAGATTTATAGCAATATATTAATATGCAATTATAATAATGTAAACTGTAGACTAGATCAAGAGACAAACCTCATGAACTGGCTTCTTGTGATCTTTAGGATTCACAAATTCGGTCACACCAAATTTCTTAGCTGTTCAACACAAATAACAAACTTAGACATGCTAAATCAATTATTCAATTGAACAATAAGGTTCTCTTTCAAGAAAACAAACGTCTTACCTTCTTCAAATCTGTCCGAGTTCAAATCAACACCTATTATCCTAGAAGCACCAGCAATTCTAGCCCCTTCAGCAGCCTAATCACATTGAAGCAGAATAATTCAGTTCCATCAGTGAAAAAGGAAATGGTAAATCAACTTGCACTAAAGATTATGAGATACTCACAGCAAGGCCTACAGCTCCCAGTCCAAACACTGCCACTGATGAGCCCTTTGGAGGCTTTGCAACATTGAGCGTAGCACCAAGACCTAACAAACAATACCTTAGCAATTCAATTCACATAGGATACAGATATGAAAAAAGTTGCATGCATTTTCAACCAAACGTTTGTAGCTTCTGTACCTGTGGAGATTCCACAACTGAGGACGCAGACTTTGTCAAGAGGGGCTAAAGGGTTGATCTTGGCTAGACAGCCAACGTGAATAACAGTATACTCGCTGAAGGTGGAGGTGCCAACAAAGTGATAAATAGGCTTTCCATTGATAGAGAACCTTGATTTTCCATCACTACGCATCACAGCTCTATCAGTGTCTATCCTGAGAAGGTTACACATGTTGCTTTCTTCAGATTTGCAGTGAGCACATTCCTTGCATTCCCCTGTAAACACAGGGAGAACATGATCGCCTGGTTTGAGATCTGTCACGCCTTCTCCAACACTCTCCACAATCCTAATAGGATTAAAGAAAATAAAAGGAAAATCAGCTGAATATATAGAAAATTGGCTTATAAATAGAATAAAGATCAACATGGGAGAGACTAACTTACCCTCCTGCCTCATGACCAAGTATTCTGGGAAATAAAGGATTTTGTCCCTGAAACAGAATCAACTCCATTGATTCAATTTGATATTGCATCATACAACATATCTGCAAACCAAATCGAAGAGACGAGAAGCTAAAGTGAATATGATTTACCTTGGCTTCCCAGAAGTAAATATCAGTGTGGCATAAAGAGTTGAAGAGGATCTTCACACGAACTTCATTAGCCTGTGGAGGAGCCACCTCCACTTCTTCAATCACCAGTGGCTTTCCTGCCTCCCAAGCCACAGCAGCTACACAAACCAAATTTTGCATTACTACCAAAGTCTAAGCAAAGAAAGAAAAAAAAAATTCACCCAGATTGCAGATATTCCAAAAGCTGATCTTTTAGTAATCCAATTGCGAATGAGAAATATTTCATCAAATATTTGGTTGATCATATAAGCTTATGGAGGTTCAATAGTTAAATCAAAAGAAACATTAATTTTGAAAATGTAGAAATTGGAAAAGTTAAAACTTTGAAATATATTATACCTTTGCAACGTATAACCTGGCCAACAGTTGATGCCATACTTCCCTTATAATCCAAAAACAAGAAAAGGGTTTGAAGTTAATACGGAAAAGAAAAGACTTTTGAAACTGTTTTTGAGTTTTAAGCTTTTGGTGGGAAATATCTCTAATATGAAAAGGTATTTATAGCCATGGATGATGAATTTTTTTAATTAAAATCTAATTAATATTACAATTAGACTTTATTTTTAACAAGTACAAAACCATTCCCAGATTCTACAGTTTCTACTTCCTGTTTTTGCTGTTGTTTTGGGTCTAATTAGATTTTAATTTTCATCAGAATTTCAACAGCTTTAATAAATTTACTAATCCAACTGCTTTTACTATATTAATAGAATATTATCATGATGATGTCACGTATGATGGAATCTAAGGGTGCAAGTTGGTGGGGATTGCATATAATACTGAATAGTTTAATTTATTCAATATTATTATTTCTTTATATATAGTTGCGCATGATATATATACAGCTGTTGGCATTTGCAAATGATATCTACAGCCTGTAGATTCTTTTTTATTCTCCTTTTTTGGATTAATATACTATATAACATTTAATCCAAAGTAATGGTTTTTAGATTTTTTACTGGATCACAAATTATTAAAAAAAAAATTGCATATAAAATCACAAGTTTGATGTGAATAGCAGACGATCTACAGGCATAATATGGGAACCAAAAATTTTGAAAAGGAAAATCAACCAAACAGCTGTCTTTAATGTTTCTTAAAGTTCAACCACCGCAATAACATTGGATGGAACCATAGGTTATGCTGCTCCAGGCAACTAATTAAATTCAATGTAAAATTTTTATTTCTAGTTTCAGTTGATAGTACATGAAATAAACAGAATATGGAATGGGTTGATGTCACCTCTGATGGAATTTAAGGGTGGAAGTTAGTGGGGATTGTACATAATAAAGTGGGTCTTGTTTGCTTTTGTTTCTTTAAACTGTAATAACGGATCAAAATTAAGAACTATATTTTGGAATAAGCATCATGATAATTGTTAATGTAAACAAAACGACAGAGTAAAACTTCACTTTAATTTTCAATACAGAAGGAAATATTTTGTTGGTACAACTTAACTTTAAAAGTCATATTTTACACAGTTAAAACTATTTAAAAAAAATGCTATCTTTACAATTTTTTAGGAACAAATGGTAAAGAGGAGAAATTTTTTTCTTTTAACATGTATTTCATTTTCTTTTTCTTATGTATCATATATATCTATATAAATGAAAATGTTACAATTTTTACAGTTTGGGGTGCGTAATATATAATCTTCAAAATTAAGGTATGCAAACGATATTTTAGTATAAATTTAAAGAATGTGTTTATGTACTAAACTTTTTTTGTTTTTAAAGGTCAATGATAACACAGTCAGACTTCATTTTTGAGACGTCAGGCTTGTAGTTGCCGGTTTTGTTGATGGGTTATACTTGCTCCCACTTGACATTTATAATATAATATATCATACCAATATATTATAATGGTCAGATAGCTCTTTAGTTTTTACTGCCTTATTAATACATATAGACTTAATTACTAACTCTTACATTTTCTTCATTCTCAATTTATTCTGTTAAGCAAATGGCAAATCCTTGAGAAATTAACAGACTAAAGCAAAATATTCAGAATCTGTCTTGATGAGAGCATTTGATAAAGAAGAATCAATATAGAAAAACAAAAATAATTATTGAAATATTTACAAAACAGATATATGGAAATGTAAACAACTTGCCAGAATGATTTATTTAGGTTAATTCAATATTTTTGGTTTGACAGGTTTATTCAATATTATTTATTTCTTTATATATATACTTTTGTTGCTAGGCCGCTTTGCAACCTGTGAAACCAATATCCAATGGTTGTTTGCGAACATTTTTACACGATACATATACAGACTATTAGATTCGGTTCTGTTCTCCGTTTGCCGCTCTCTCCCGGAGCGAAAGAACTCCTACTTAATTTAATCTAATCCATCAAACATGTTCTCCTTTTTCCTTCTCAACGAAAGAAGGAAAAAAAAAACCAATTGGGTCCTGAGAAAAGCCAAGAAAAAGGAAGATAAATAAATTGGGAAAAGAAAAGGGAAGCGGAACAGTTAAGGATTTTTATAATTTCATATTAGTCCATTGACATTTTAAGAAAATAACTTATTTGCCGGCCGTTAACTAATTTAACAGTTTATATACCAAACCGAAACCCGTCCATAACCTTGCTAGATAAATTTCTAGGCAACTTTATTACTCACAACATTACGGCATAGTCTTCCAACACCCCTCACAATCTTGCATTACGGAGTTGTTGCTTCAGCATCGGGCGAATATATTCATGGTAGCCATCAGGCACAACAGAATCATTTAGAGGATCCTTCCATGCTTCTTCGTAGAGTTTCGGATATACATTTCCATCATAGCGTCCGAGGACCGAGCTAAGGTAGTGATCAGTGTAGTTAAATGCATCAACTAGTGCAATTGCATTGGGACGGACCTAATCCGAAAATTCAAGCATATTTTTATATGATAAGAATGAGATGGTAAATTTAATGAATCAATATAAATCATATGAAACTAACCTGAGTATATAAGGATCTGAGCTGATCATTTGCAAGTGAAGCTTGCTGGGGTGTGATGCACCCAGTAGAGAGAAAATCACCTAAATGCTTGTGAAGAAGGTTCAAAGCGTAAATGTAGCAGAGATTCTGCAACTGTTCTTTCACCCCTTTTCCTGGTATGTTTTGTTGTAGTTTCTCAATGAACCTGCGATAGAAAGAAAGCTATGGAGTACTACAACATAAAAAGAACCAAAAGGATTGGGTACAGCATCCGCTTTTACTTTCCTATGTATGAGACTTCCCATATTGCAGATGTATGCAGCCTTCCCCTTTCATTTGCAAGGAAACAGATTCAGAGGTCTCCAGGTCAAAATAGTGTCAAATATTGCCCCAATAAAACAAGAGATTTCACAATTCATTCAAATTGTCAAATATCTGGGGTTTCACGGATATTGGGGTAAAAAGAGATTTCACAATTCATTCAAAAATCAGAACTATTTACGCGCTATATTTCAGCAAGGAAAATTAACACCTTCATACAGAACAATGACATAAAAAATAAAGCAAGGACATAGCTAACTTCTAGACACATATCTACTCTAGGAATAAGAGAAACCCCAACAATCGAAATTTCCTGTTAATCTCTAATTGTTTAGAGAGGCACTACAAATTGGAGATATAAAAATTCTAGGATATGAGAAGTAATTATGAACTGGCTGCATAAAGAGAAATAAGCTTACTTGGAAACAACAATCACTTGGCAATGAGCAATTGCAGCTTCAACAAGATCAGCTGAGAGTTCAGCAAAACCTGAAGCAAAAAGAAAAAATCAGTGGGAAAGTGGGAACACATAATCAAATTGATACAAAACTACAGGATGTTTCAGCCTTAAAGAAACCAAAAAAAAATCCTTGACCTTTTTGGCGCCAGGGTACTATATATAAAGGAACCAGAAGGTTTTCCCAATCAAATTCTAACCACTTTTCAGCTCATTTAAGCCATAAAAAAATTTTGGCTAAGAAACCAGGAAAATTAATTTCCAATGAATGATGATAACATCCAATTCTGGTCTCAGATGAATATTGGGGATAATTTTTCCTTGTTCCAGGAAACTAAATTGCTCCAAATTTGACAGAGCGGAAAGCAAACAGAAAGGTGACATGCCTATCCTTAAATCAAGGCCAAGAAGACATACCCTCTTCAAGATTTGAAAACTTGCCAAGGCTTTGAGCACGTGCAACACACATCCTAACAGACCTGGCTTCAAATGCCTCCAATATCACGGTAGGCTTTAACCAATCCTCAGCTGCAATAGAACAAAAAAAATTACCACCAATCTTATTATGAACAGTTCTTCTATCTAATAAAGTGGTATAGCGGTTTCATAAATAATCACAACAGTCTTCAATCTTCATGAATCAATTTTGATCAATGAGCCAAGTATGGCTAAACACTTGAGTTGCCGAAGCTTAATTTGAGATCTTATATGTTGTGCACTATCCATCTACCATCGTTCCATAAACAATCACTTGAATAATATGGTGACACCATGAAGCAGCATATAATAGAGGCAAAAATGATAAAATTAATACCCTTTGTAACACCACAACGACACTGCAAAAGGTCCTCCAGTCGTGCCATATAAGCTGTTGTTCCAACAGGCTTATTTCCAGAACCCAGTTGAGAAACAGTCTTCATGAGAAACCTTGCAACCTGGGGAGAATTTCAAAACAGAATATTGGTAAAAATTTATAAGTAAAATTCCAATTGAAAACCAGTAGCCTAATACTATTGACATCACGTAATGCACCAACAATAAATTCACAGAAACATGAATCCCAACAAGTCCGGGTTTAAGCATGTCCCAAGGTCATCGTAATAGCTGCAAAGTACATATTTGATAGACCTTAATGAACTGTAATGTAATGGGACGAACTTGAAGTTTACTGTCAGTCAAATTTTCATTTGATTACATCCCATCGAATACATTACATCCAACAAACCATGCACTAAATGAACAAAGATGTTGAATTTAATCAGTGCAGAGTAACTAATTTTATCCTCCAAAACAGGCAACAGTTTATGCACAAAGAAGACAGAGAAAAGTATGTTGGGTGTAATCAATCAACTTCAATTACAACTTGCATCTTAATGAAAATACCAAAACTATAAGATGAGAACATTTCATGTATGGCTGGAGCCCTGATGCTGAACCACCAATTGAAATTTTAGGATTGAAGAATTTCTGTTCGTCTAGGTTATATTGCTTTCCTATTAGTGTTAGGATTCATTTCTAATGCTTATGTAGGTAGTATTTATTATTATGGACTCTGTTCTCTTAGAGGACTTTGGATTGAATGAACAAAAATGTATATCTTCAGAAAAATGGTTTTTGCTTGACATTGCTTATTTCTACTTCTACATCACACCCGTAATGCTCTTTAATTGTATTCATGTTCCACAAACCTGTAAAAGCAGCACAACATTGTCTCCTTCATATGTACAGGCTGGAACATAAACTGCAAACAGCTCAGGAAGCCCACTGGCAGCAAGATAACCATGTCCACCACAAAGCTTCCTACACTCTTCAATGGCATCCTGCAGTGGAAATTAACTCCTGTCAATTGAGAGTTTCCATTAACATAGAGAGGGCGGAGGGTGGAAAAAGAGAGATTTGACCAAACCAGACAAAAAGGAAAAGTAGTATATTATTGCAGGGTGTAAATATCAGTAATGATGACATACAGCTGTGGCAGTAGTTGTCAAGGACTTCAGACCAGCAGTACATGCATGAGCCTCAGGCAATGTTGAGAAATCATTGGCTTGCAGCCTCTGGGTCACGTCTGTATAAAGCCATTTCAACCATTCACCAACAAATCTGAAAGCATATGCAGAAGCCAGCAAAGGGAAGAGTCTATTTTGTTGTGTCTTGTAATCAATCACCTAAAAGATAGTAGATAGTCTTTAGGAGGAAAATTAAAAAAACATCATACCAATCAGTAAATAGCAAGATAGTACTCCTATTTTGAAAAAACTAAACAGGCATTTCAAAGTCAAAGCTCAGAAATAAATTATAACTGTAGAAGTTTTTATTGGAGTTTAGGAAGTCGAATAGGTGACCTCAACAGAAAACTTTCAACAATATTTCTGTCAATTCAAGAAATATGGCTGAACAACGCACATCATTTACCAAGAAGTTTATCAAAAGAATAATTCCTCAGAGATTTCATGCAGATCATTTTCCCATAAAGAAAGAATTTCACTGTAATAATAACAGAGAGTTTGATTTAGAAAGATACCTGGGTTTCAACACCATCTTGGGAACCAAATTGTCTACGAACAGCACTATACCTTGTAGCAATACAAGCTGCCCGTGATAAAGCAGTGGAAGCATCAGATACAATTGTCTGTCGCACGAACACCATAGTGCCATAGATCAACTGCCATGGAACATTAGATTTCACACATTTCCCTTCCCTCGTAACCTGCATAACTCTGCAACATTTGCAACAGACTTCAGGAAAAATGGAAGGACATTATGAAAAGATGCAGGAATCAACAGTTAGAAAACTCTCCAGACAATTTATTGCAATTTCTTGTATTGGAGGCTATTCAAAATAACCAAATATAATTATATAAAACAATTTAAGAACCCTCAATCCTCTTGGGGTGAAAAGAATGGGCTAACAAGAACAAGAACAAACCGCATCAACATTTGATTCCTTGGGATGCGCACATGATCAAATCTTAAAAGACCATTGTCCATGGAATTGTATGCCCCACTCCCAAATTTCATTCCAATATCACCAACGGTTATGCCTGGAAGAGGCATGTGATCATCCAGACTCCTAAGCTGGACAATAAATCCTGGCATTGAATGTTAGAGCATAAATATTCAGCAGTCCGATTTTAATACTCAAATTTTTAAGCAATGGCCATATGTGCATACCATGTACTCCATGTTCTTGACCATCAGTTATGAGACGTGCATAAACAACAGCATGTGTGGAAACTTTACCCAATCCACCAGGCCACCACTGCAAAAAGAGCAAACGTTTTCAATGAAAAGATTGAAAATTTTAAATTATCCACTGTTTCAAATTTCACATTCGCTGTAAATTTCAATCCCATGCATGACATAGATGTGCAACCAATTAAACATTTATGTAGTGCATGACATTGAGACGACTATTACATAAAAATCAAAGATTGTATCTTAAGTAATCTGGCAAGACTCTTATAATCAACAGTTACTCACTTTGCTTGAACTCAAAGTAGGACTATGAATGACAAATTCATCAGTCTCAGGATCAAATGTTGCGGTGGTTTCAAGCCCTTGAACATTGGAGCCATGACCAAGTTCAGTTTGTGCATAGCAGCCAATTATTTGCATCTTATATGCCAAAGGCAGCCACTTCTGTTGTTGCTCTTCAGTGCCTTGTCCTTTAATTGCAGGGACAAACATGCCCTGTTCACCATGAGAGAGAGAGTATTAGATGGTAGATACATACTGCAGGTACATTTTAAAATGTAGTTTAAAAAAATTAACATGGAAAAGATTTACTTAACCTTTTAAAATCAAATTTCATAACTTATCTTGTATATAGAGATTCTAAAGCACTTAAATACATATAATATGCATATGGAAATAAGAATGCTAAACATGCAATAGAACTTACCCAGTGAAGATCTGTATATGCAGGCTCATCCACATAACACCTTAACCTACCTGCCTCTTCCTCTGCAATAGTGTAACTTACATGATTAGATTGTAACCAAAAAAGCATTTAGATATATACACTGACCCACATTATAGACGCACCAGAAAGGCGAAGCTCAATGATACGTTTCCATGCATAAGCTGCTTTTCTCAGAGTGTTTTTAAACAGTTCCTTCCTGCTTAGCATAACCCTGTTATCTTTACGAAAAGCCTGGAGAAAACATGACAAGGACGAATAGACATAATAAGGATAAGCACGAAGGGCAAAAGTTTGCTCCCAAAAGAAGATGGGGAGGTATCATGGTCCTACTAAATCTTGTTGCTGAAAGGGAGAATTTGGAAAAGAATAATAATAGAAAACACGTCCTAAACTTAGATGCTCTCAAGACTAAAGCTTGCACCCAAGCGGTTCCATGTCTGAGATTATCACCATTGCGCCAAGCATTAAATACAAATTAGGACCAGATTTAACATCTCTAAAAGATTTTCTCAAGGAGAAAAATCCTCAGCAAGATGATCAATCTCTCAAAAAAGAGCATAAGTACCAAGATGTGGGCTCAAGAGCTAGTAAAGACTCGCTTTTAACAGGATGCATTCCTGTACTAAAACATAGCTAACAATCTGACGTATACAGGAGTAAATTTAAAGTCGTACACTAATATCTTATACAATCAATTTCAAGGAAATAACAAGCCAAAAATTCAGTCAAGTAAAATTTAAAAATTCCAGGAGCGAAACGGTATAGAAATCAGCTAGGCTGAAAAATCTACCAAATTCCACACTTTCAAGTAACAAATTCTAAAAAAAATTACCGGATCGCTGGCGACGAGACGAGCCACGCGATCAGAGACTTCGAAGGCGTGGCGAGAACCAGCCCAAACGATCTTCATCTCCTCAACATCAAACTGCGCCTTGTTCCTCTCATCAGCCAAGTGATCCACACCCTCCATCTTCGATCGATCAGACCCAAAATCACCAGATTCAAAAATCACAGGCTTTTTCAGTAACTACTAATCTGGAGAAAGTTTTTAGAACAACAAATCTAAAGGACGTAATAATTATAAAAAGATGGCTGCCTTTCAGGATATTGAGAGGATGTCGATAAGCTCGGTTCCATTACCTGATTACCATTCTTAAATTGGGTTTCCCGATGAAATTTTCAATCACTGACGTGGGCCCATCGTGGACTCATCGCCCTTTTACTTTTATATTTCCACGTTTTAAATAATCTTTTTTTTTCATTTTCTTATATCATCCATTTCACGAATCATTAAAATTAATTAATATATTTAATTTGTATGGTGATAAAATCTGTAAGGTGTTGAATTCGTTTTTTTTTTTTCATTTATTTACTCTTGGAATTCACATTTTTTAAAGTCATCTTCTTTTTGGACTGCGTTATAACTAAATTAATATTATATGTATTTTTTAGCTCAAGATAATCAATGGAGTATATAGTCAAAAATTAATGAAAAATTAGGTGTAACCACCTCATGCCGAAATCTACTCTTTCGCAAAATTATTTAAAAATTTAAAAATAAAATTTGATATTAAAATCAATATATTTATAAATCTTTACTTTTCCTTTAAAAGTATAGATAAGAAAAATACAAACATATTTATTTTTAAATAAAACTTTTAAAAAAATAAATTTCAGAAATTCATTTACAGCATAATAACAAAAACTAAATGAACAATTACAGTACTTGAGAGGTTGGTTGGTCCACATACTCTAATGTTTATGGAAACAGCCTAAAGATCACATATGAGAGCAATGTCATTGTCAGCATTTACCTTGCTAGATGATTTCCAGTCAGAGCCAGAATTTATTTCTTCAAACAAGAGTAATTGACTAATTGGTAATATTTATTTTAAACCCTTGATTGGATGTTCCATCCACCTCATGAAAATCCAAATTTTTATTAAACTTAATTTAATTTGCAGTTTTTTTTATTTAAAAAAAACTTCATTACATAGGGAAGGTCGATACTCCAACAATGATTAAGTGGTGATGCGAATATCAGAATATTCAGATCCTATAATATCAAAATTCACGCTGGCCATGAATTCTTTAAGATCTCTTTTAAGTTTTTTTTTTTTACTTAGATTTCTAAATGGCTAAAAGACAGTGTCATATACTCTCATTTTCCACCAAACCTGCAGTTGCCATTTATAACCTAACAAATAACAACCAACCATCTTGGGTACAGAAGTTGTCATAATTATTGCAGGAAATGTTGAAAACAATACGTACAAAAAATTAAACCTATACTAAAACTTTTAAATAGTTTGCATTACTATAATGCTATATCAAGATAAAATTGTCCAGAAATATACTGCAAGAAGCATGTTAATATCTCAATGTAGCAAGCCACCTGTAAAATAATGAAAAAATAATAATAATAATAATAATAATAATAATAATAATAATAATTCTCCCTTTTGCCAGCTGATACGAATATCAGCCAAGAACGATCAGTACCTCAGTTCACAAAAAGTTGAAATCTTGTGTGTGGACTGAATCATCAAGGATCTTAGCCGCAAAATATGCAAGTGGAAGGCTCGGATTATCATGCTTGCATAATGGGATTTAAAACAACCTAGTTCAAGCATAGGTCCAATGACTGATTTAGCAATAACCAAATGCCATGTCAGAGTAAGACTATAACTTTGTACATACACCAAATTTCCTCATCAGTTCTATACTTTCAGCAATAGTTGATCCAGCAGTCCCAACAAAACCAAGTGAGGCACAAGCACAAACACTCTCCTCTACATATAGAAGTATGTCAGGCAATCTCTGGGAAGAACAATGCATCTTCGTCTTGCTCACTCCCTTAAGATTTTTCGGAACAGATCCAAGCCTCAAGCCATGTCCCGCAGCCACAAGTCTATTTGCCGTTTGCATCACCAAGTCATCTTCTTCTCTGAGAAAGTACAATTTAAAGTGATCAGAGTCATTAGCCAAATCACCCAAGTAACTTCCAGTCCAATTTTCTTGAGGAAGATCAGTCATTACAAAAATGTTAATACGCTGAGGAACTGTGTGCTTTAAAGATTCTAACTTTTGTTTGAGGCCTAGAAAGGTAGCTTTCCAATGGTTCTTAAACTGACCATCTAACAATCTCAGTTGGGCACAGAGAAAAGGAGCCTTTATGGTCTCTAAAGCAAATTTTTTCCCCGCTCTTAAGATTTCAGGTGCAAAGGGAAGAAATCTACTTTTCTGAATCAAAGATTGTATCCTCTGATCTCTCTGTGCTTCATGGATATCCATATATAGCTCCGAACCTCTATATGGGGCAGTAAAAAGGCTTCCAAATGCCAGAACTGTGGCTGATTCAGCTTCAGAACCTGGTCCAAGGGTCTTGTATACATCACGGTGTCTCCTTACATATGTAATGTTCTTTTTCTTCTTAAGTTGCTCATCAGGTTGAAATAAATCTAACGCTCCATCTGGTTCACCATTCTTGTAAGTCCAAACTGTGGTTCTGCAATCTTCATCCACAGCATATAAACACTTATCAATGTTACCATTAAGCCCAGATAACACAGAGCCGCAATGCCCAAGGCTATTAAACAAAGAAGTGTTTGTATTCCAATCATTCATGCAAGTGGCATCCATATTCACACTGCACCATAAGGATGCAAAAACCCTGAAATCTATGGCTCTAACGGATGAAGGCAACAGTGATGAAATTTCAATGATGTCACTCATGGAGACATACCTGCAATGACATGGCATGTACAACAATTTCAAAAAGGGATAATACTAATACTCAATTGAAATAAAGAACATTGTTCACCAATTATCCAAAAATGGGAAAGCAAGCAAGCAATATCATATTCAAGCTCCAAACTCCAAATATTTAGCATTCTTTCATCCACAGATCGGACTAAACAACACACAGAGCTCCTCTAATCACTGTGAATTGATTTCTCAAGAAAAGAATTTATAATCCCAAGTTGCAACTAATACTTCTATATGGATTCCACAAAACAAAAACTATCACTCAACAGAACTGAATAGCAATGCTAATCCAAATTGAGCTGAAGATTAATGATCTCACACCTCAACCCAGCATAAAGCAAAAATTCTATATCCTCTCCTTTTACAATTTTCCCCTTCTACATTTTTCTCATTGATCTAGAAAAATGAAAAATAAAACATTAACTGAAGTACTTTCTTGCAATCAATTGATTAAAATGCTAAACTAAATATAGTCTTCAGAAGCATTAAACGTTAAGGAAACCCAATAAAACACAGAAATAAAAAATGCAACTTCTTTTTTCAAAAATAAATAAATAACTGAGTACGGTGAATACATACAAATATCCGCTATCTGCATATGCGCTTATGCTAGAGAGAGATAAAGCCCACCAACCTCCTAGTCTTAAGAAGCTCAATTACATGATCCCAAAAAGAAATCCTGATTTCTTTAGGCTCCAAGACCCTAAATTTAGGGCAACTACCAAGAGCAACGGCGTGGTGATCAAGAATCGGAGGTACAATTAACGTTCTGTTTAAAATTCCGGCCATTCGAATAGCATTCTTGAACTCCGATAGCTGGTTGCTGAACCCACTGTGCGGTGAATACCAAAGGAATTTCTCTCCTCCAGTTAGGATCTGGAATCTGCTGCATTGTGGGATTTGGGGATTTAGGGTTTTGTGCAAAAAAGAATCAGAGGTTTTAGTGTAGGACGTGAAGAGGAGTAGAAAAATGAAGAGTGTGAAGACAGAGATCAGTAAGATAAAGCGTGGAGATCTGTAAGAAACTGATGGTTTTCTCTTGGCCCAGGATTTGGTCGTGTTTTTGTGGAAATTGAGAACGCTATTCATGGCTTCCTCTCAAATTCGGCCAAAACCGACTGTACAATTCCTGTATGTTCTCTTCAAGTTTAGAAGGGAAAGTTTGAATTTTGGGCCGTTGGGCCTTGCGGCTAATTCATTAGCTTTATCTATTTAATAATCCTTGCATCGCAAATTATATCATACAGGTACCCTTAGCGATGTGCCGGTTGGAAAAAATTAAAAATAAAACGGTGTAAAATTATATATATAATTTTTTTATTTAATTGAGTAATTTTTTTAATTTTTTATAAACTGTTTTTTAAAATTTGGCTTTTAAAAAAAATATCTATTTATTTGTTTATGTTCAAAACTAGTTTTAAAACTCAAAAAATTTAAAAATAAAAAAAATTCCAAAAACGTTTTAAAAAAATGTAATGTAAGTCAAATTAGGTATTTAAATGTGAGAATTGGCACACTATTCTATCCGGGATTGCACAACTAGACACAGACTGAGAATGATCAATTGAAGAAAAAAACATCAGATCGTTAAACAACAATGAGTGAGAAATAACATAATATTTAACAAATTAATATTAATTGTTTTCGAATTAATTTGGGTATCCTAAATTAAACTCAACAACAATCTAATTAATTTGGGTATCCTAAATTAAACTCAACAACAATCTATGAGTTGTAGGGTTGCATGGCATTGTTTGAAATGAATGCGTTGTATATCATAGACTCATCATCCTATGGTCGACTATGATTTTTTATGGGAATAAATTGTTGAGCATCAATTCAGATTTAATATGTATTTTCTTATTATGCATAGTATGACAATACTGTTCAATTCTCGGGCCCAATCAATTTATTATGCGACTGTTCATGCTTATTAAATATAACATTGACGATTATTTAAAAATATTGGTTGGTGAAAAATAAAATAAGATAAAAGTAAATTATGTAAAAGTAAATCTTTTGCTGTGTAATGCTAGCAATTGTTTAATGTTTTAAATCTTTTGAATAATTGATTGGTGGAGATAAAAAAAATGGAAACAAAAAATAATGAATTTTTCATTTTTTACCGAGTAATGAAATGATAAAATGAAATATTATACAGTCATTTAAAAAATATTGACTATCATTGCATTTCTAATCTTTTATATATAAATACACTAAGAAAAAAAACTCAGCAGAAAATACTCTCATATTATTCATGAATTTAGGTTTAATTCACAATTTTTTTGGTAATTTATACAAATATTTGTTGTTTTATGCAATTTCTTACATGAAATTCATGTCATCAATTTGGAAATAAATAAACATCACCAATTAAATACATGAGTCATAGTAAATTAGTAATCCAATTAATTTCATAGGCTTTAGTCGTACTCATATGATCACATGCTACAGCTATGGGCAACAAATTTTAGCATAATATGATTATCAATGAAGTAAAGCAAGAAGATGAAATTTGTATGATTCCCCATCATTTCATGTTAACACGAAGATGAAAGAAAATCCTACTTAAAATGACAATACACTTTATGTTTATATTTAATATAACCACAATTTGCTCAAACATGTAAAATTCTATAAAATATCAAGCAACTCCATTACGAAAGGCCTTCAAAAGCTAGGTTATAATTTAAAAAAAAAAAAATTTGACACAAAACACCAAGTGAAATCTGAAGGGGAAAAAAACACCACCGCTGCTACCTAACCATCACAACCACCATCACTTGTCAATACCAGCAGTGTTGCAACCACCTTCAATATTAATCGTGAATAAAAGAATAAAGGAGAAGAGTACATCCATCGAGTCTACAACACATTATTATACAGATATAAGACCGGTTTGATATTGAATTTACTAAAAGTGTTTTTTTTTTTAAAAATTATTTTTAAATTTTTTGAACTGTTTTTTAAGAGAAACAGATAAATAAATATTTTTTTCCGAATCAAATTTGAAAAAATCAATTTATAAAAAATTAAAAAAATCAGTTAATTAAATCAAAAAAATTATAAATCTGATTTTTCAACATCTAACAGTAATTTTAAACATTCTCATAACATCATTCCTTAAGGTGTTTTCACATTTCAAAACAATAGATAGATATCATTTAAACAAAAAATATCAAAACCACATGTTATAAATAACTTGTAATAAGACTTGTGAGAGAACTAAATTAGCATCACATGATATAAAAAGAGAAAACTAATCGAATACAAATTTTTAAAAAAAATCAAAACCACATGCTGTAAATTAATATCTCATTATATTATTACTATTTTTTATAGGTTGTTTTATATAAGAAATTTTAAGTGAAGAACTAATGTTACCTAAGCTTGAGATAGAAAGAAAATAAAGAAAGTACAACTAAAAAATACAAAGCACTTCTGGAAAGGATTACTATTTATAGATATAAAAATATTTTTAAAAAATATTATTTTAAAATTTTTTTAGTTTTAAAACTGTTTTTAGAGAGACTAAACCCTAAACAAATATTTTTTTTAAAAATAAATTTAAAAAAAAAAACAGCTTGTAAAGAATTAAAAAAACAGTAAATTAAATTAAAAAAAATTTAAACATATTTTTTCAACATCTAAAAAATCAAAAACAAATTGAATAAAACAACCCAAATGAACTAAAAGTCTTTTCTAGTTACATATCGAGTCAATGTTTGTGAAACAGGATGCTCAGTATTTTACAATAGTTAAAAAAATGCAATAGATGTAGAAATGAAATGAACCAAAACAACCCGAATGAACTAAATTTTTTTTTAGTTACAGAGATAATCGTTGTCTGTAAAAAAGCATATATAGAAGATTACAAAAGTAAAAAAAAAAATTATAGGACTCAGATTTGTTTCTGACTGAAATCTTAATTCAAAGATATTACATCAATATGGACTGTTGGATCATTTAACAGGTGTCATCACTAATCTTCAGGGTGCATGAATTCAAAGAACCAAATAAAGTTAAATTAACCCCTAGTTAAGTTATATTTAATAGTGATAGTATGTTGTAGAGAATAAATTTTGCAATTTGCAGATCAAAAAATACCAGGCCAAAAATTCATGTTCAACTAACCAAAGCTCCAACACCAACGAAAACCTCTACAGAATTTATTTATTTTTTAAATGCAAATGAGCAACAACAATGAAAATTTCTAGAACTACAGAACTTGGTAGATCGATAAAAAAAAAATAGGCAAAAACACAGGAAAAATAACAAATAGAATTTTAAAAAAGTAATAGAAAATTTAAAGTAAAAATATATATTTTGAACTTAATATATGACGGTAAATACATAACACAAAAAAATGAAAATAAAAAAAAAATAAGTATTAAAAAATGCAGATGGGTCAAAAGAAACTGAGTATAAAAAATATTAGACCTGGAATTTATTGAAAAAAAAAAAACTTCTAAAAAACCACTGAAATACCAAGCAATGTGGCATTATAAAAGGAAAAAGTAAACATAAATGAACCTTATTTAAATCCAAACTTGAATTGAATTTTCCAAACCCAGTCACTGCAAGTTCTTCAACAAAAAAAGAAAAAAAAAAAAAAGAGAAAAGTGTAAGGATAAAGCAGTATCTACGGTATAATAAGAAATAAAAAAATAATATAAGAAGAAAAGGTGACGGAAATGCCATATCAAAACAATGGACGTAATTTGGATGTTACGTGTGGGAAGTTAAGAATGGGTAGAAGGATGAGAGCTGGGTTTGGGGAGAGTTTAGGGATAGGGTTCTGAAAATTGGGTTTGACCAAAGAAGGAAAATAAAAAAGGGTAAGCACTGTTAAAGACAAATATATCCATTTTTTTTGTCTGTTGCATATTCTAGATGATTAGATAATAGGGGTGTAATGGTAAATAACATATCAAAATGTGAAAATATATTTACATCGTGTGGAATAAAATCCCTACCATCTGCCAACTGCTCCTGTCAAATATTTTTTCAATACGACGTCGTTTCTCTGATAGGTGTTTTGTGACTTACTGTAAGGGCAAGGTTGGAAATCCCTACCTTCTGCTAAATGCACTGTTATATATATATATATATATATAATTTGATAAAAGATAAATCTATAAGTTATAACTGACAAATTTATAATTTCAAAATGATGAACATGCAAATTATAATTAATAAACTTATAAATTTAAAACAATGAATATGTAAGTTATAATTAATAAATTTATTTTATATTCATTAGTTTACCAAAATCTAATTTCAGAAACATACACACTTTTATAAAGAAAGAATTTTCATAATACAATATGAATATGAATTCATTATATAACAACCATATTTATATTGGAAAACTTTTTCATAAAAAGAGAGAATAAACAAAAATAAATTTTTTTATTATTTCTCTCTATTTTCCTAGAGGAAGGAAAATATAATTTTTTTATCCTTATTCAAAAGCTAATAACTAAGGAAACAAATAATAATTTTATCATTTTTCTTTCAATTTTCATATTTTATCTTCATTTTGGAAAGAAAGTGAAAGGTAAAAAAAAAGATTTATTTTTCCTTTCCTCCTTACTTTTCTTCTCTTCAAATAGAATAACGTGAGAGAATACTTCCTTATTTTATACTATTATTTTTCCTCCCTCCATATTTTCTTTCTATCCAAACATAAAATTAATTCTGCAGATTTATTTTTCCTCTCCTCCTTACTTTTCTTCCCTTACAAACAGAGTCAAGTGAGAATTTTTTCCATTATTTTTCCTCCCTCCGTATTTTCCTTCTATCCAAATATAGAATTAGTTCTGATTTTTTTTTTTCTTTTTGAAATATTTATCAATTTTTTTTATGAATAATTGATAGTTATGAAATAAATCAGACAACTTATACATTTCTAACCCTGTATTTTAGTGATTTGTTTATTGAGTCCTTTTTCGTTTTTTCCTTGTTCTATTGAATTTTTGAAGTCTAATTACATAACCATTTAGTCCTTATTTCAACACTACACACTACCAACAGATTCAACATAATAAATCACAAAAATATAATAAAACTTTATTCAAGAACTTAATATAATAAAGCTTTATTCATTTATCACTGATAAGTCCAGTTGAGATTGGGAGAAGGGAGAAATTCTGCCAAAAGAAAGATTCGCTAAAGCTGGGAAATGGAAATGGCGACCTATGTAACTTCAACCAAGTGCTAGGTTTATATTGAGTAAAAGCTTAACTAGGTGTAGGACGCAATTAATGGCGATGCAAAACGTTAACACTAAAAAAGCAGCAGAATAACAAACAATATAAATTAACACAAATGTTAAAGATTCAAATAATTGCTAACAAAATGTCAAAATACTACAGCCTATGAAATGCTACATACTTGAGCAAACTAATAGTACTTTGGAAAGAGGAAAAGAAAAATTACTAAAGGATCCCACAAACGAATATATAATTGAACCCCGAACAGACTGCATATTATTATCTTGTATAAACATTAACCTGTCAAGCTCACTAAGCACTGAGCCAACCTACAATCTCATGTCTGCAAAAGCTGCCTTTAAACTGCATGGATTGGGCTGCTGCTTGAGTTCATGCTGGAAGCATTAGAGCCTGGATTAGCATGAAATGCAGATTGCCTAGATGACCCATCAAGCAATTTAAGGGAAAGTGAAGACGGGCCGGCATCACCAATAGTTTCTCCTAAACTCAGTTTAGACATGCCAACTAGCTCATCAACATTGATTGGGCTTTTTGAATGTACTGCTGTTGGCTTGAGCACCTCATGCGACTCCCCCTTCATACTTGGCTCTGCACTGTAGCTTGACCACATTGGAAAGGAAAATGGGAAGAACGGTGGGAAGTACGCTGGATACATAACTGGGTAAAAGGACTGTGAGCTATCTTGCTTTGAAGGAGCAGCTTCTGCCTCATTGGAGTTGGCAGAATCCATCGATTCACATTCTTCGTCCAGGGGAGGAGGCGTAGGCAGCGGATTAGGATCATCGCTTAGTGTTTCAGCCTGGGGATGATCGACAGACAATAAGTCCTGTGAGAACATTGGAGTGTCAACAGGCTGCAAATACAATTCGACAAGAATGAAATATACATCAGATAACTACAGAGGGAGAAGAATTGGAAAACCCAAAAAATGGGGGAAGAAGACAGAGCTTCCACTTTCAGAAAGAAAAAAAAAAGAAATTGATGATATGTGGTCCATTCAACAATAGAGTAACATTATCACAACTAAGTTTCTGTTAACACTTAAAAAGGCATCTAAAAATTCCCAAGTGAAAATGTTAAATGAATATGATAAATGCTTCCACTGGACAGGAAATTCAAATTCTCTCCACAAGATAGAATTGTATGACTCTACACTGTTTCATATATACTAGTCCAAAGAAATGTTGAGTTGTGGCTCATATTACAAGAGAATTATACTGTTCTCTAAAAGATCTCAGTAAGAGGGATTCAGCTCGGACGGCAGCAGCTTCAACAGCCTAGGGGTATTGGGATAATTAAAGAGGCAATTCATAATTGGGAGTTTTCCCATTCCTAATCGTAAAAGGAATATAGTACCCTGTGTACATGTGCGTGTGTGCAATTGTGATATTTTGCTAACAATAAAAAGGAACATTAAACATAGTTTTCAATCGAGAGCAGCGTGTGTGGTAGCACTTGCATAATCAGTTCATTTCAGTATGGAAGGAAGGTGGGGAGAGGGAATGCATGGCGCATACCTCATCAGCAACTATATCAAACAGGCTGGACCGTCTTTTCCTCCTAGAGATATTGCTTTGCCTGATGAAATATTTTTGCGCATGACTAGCCACCTGAGTAGGTGTCCTTGATATAACATAATTGCGTGCAATTCCACGCCAATCACCTTTACCAAGCTTCTGCAGACCAAGTAAAAACATCCTATGTTCCTCTTCAGTCCATGGAACACCTACAAAATGATTTAAATCATTCAATAGTAGGTATATATGCCACACAATATATATATATATATATATATATATATATATATAAGACCAATGATGCTTGATAGATTCCAAGATGAACTTTGAGCTTAATTGGTACTAGAGAAATATCACCTCTGCATAATAGACTTGTTGGCGAAAGCGTCTTATTTAGAATTATCCTATATTATGCTTCATTTGTGCATAAATCAGAACAGGACAAGCCAACCCACAATAACCCAAATTGTGAGGGATCACCATAATAGATAATTCAAGTTACCACTTCAAATTAATGTCATATTGAAGGCTTATTTTAAGAAATTGACATTCCAAGACTTCATTGTGCAAAATACATTTATTTTCCTTAAATAAACATGCATCTTTGCAAAAAGCAAAACAATCAGTTGACAGTTACCATAAAATAGTGTCAAGATTTCAACAACCTCCATTCCTCAACTTTTTGCCAAGGATAAGTGGAATGTGAATTAACTCATACAGACATCAAGTACCAATATCAGTTTTAAAATCTTGCATCTATGCACATATGTGCATAATCACCTAACTATACTTGGAAGGCTTTTGGATCAAGAGTATAGGAAACCTTTGCAATCTTTGTTTGATTGGAAGAATTAATTACTAGCATATAATAAGGACCGCTCATCACCTAATTTTTACAATCCGACATCAATTTAAAGCCAGGGAGAAAGATATTCCCAGTTACCATAACCAGTTGATCCATCTCAATCACAAGTGACAAAAGATCAGGTTTTTTCTCAGATAATTAATGCACAGCATAGATCAAAAAGCTTATAAGATTCTTACAATATCCTCCTACCTTTCAATTCTTTTAGAAAACTACAACTTGCACATTCTTATACCAATATATATATATATATATATTTAGACTTTTGTTATGGCCATTTCATAGTTTTTTATCCGTAATGTCAAACACTTGCTACTAACCTTTCTTTTCTTTCAGAAAAATGCATCCTTGAACATTCTAATCCACTTTAGTGATACAATTCAAAAACAAAATATAGGCAGAACTGAGGCATATCATAATTTCTCAATATATATATATATATATATAAAATCTAACCTTTCTTTCGCTCACGGCTCGAAGAAGATCCAGGAACAAAATCCTCAGAAGCGTAGCCGTCAGCAGCGTTGCCGTGATCAGGGGTGTCTCCTTCAGGGGATCCCGGGTTGTTGGAACCGGGTGCGAGGACCCCACCCTGGTTAGCCGAACCAGTATAATGGCTCAAATTGCCCATACTAGCGCTTTTCCGGATCGACCCGTCGGTCAATCGGACCCCGAAGAGCTTGACCCCGCGGTTCGGGCAAGTCCGCGAGTTGTGGCCGTTGTGGCTGCAATGTGAGCACCGCCTGGTCATGGCTGTTTCGGGTTCGGATAGAACAGATGGGGAAATTTATTATGATCCGGATCTAAAAGGATCCGAATTACATGGCCCGATAAACAGGCAATGTTTTCTTCTCTCACTTGCCCTGTGGCTTAAGCAGGTGAGAGAGAAGAGAAAGCGAGACAGATGGAGAAAAACAATATCCTTCTATACAATCTACGTAATTTAGGTTATCATTACGGATAAATACGATATTATTCGATGCTTTGCGGAAGTCTGTCCAGTGATTTTTAGCCGTTTGATCAAGTCAATGAGAGCGAGACCGCGGTTGACCAAGATTGCGCAAGTCATCCCAATAATGTTATCAATCTCTGGATAATTTGGAAAATTCAATGGCTTATTCAAAAAATAAAAACTCCAAGTATTCATAAATAACTCTCAAATTCTACGCCCTATAGTGTATAATTAACATAATTGAATGGGATGAGAACTCTTCAGATATAATTAAAATTATCTTCATCCTAAAAATATAGTCTATTTTTTATTATTCTAAAAAATTCATTTTATTTTTTAAAAATATAATTAAATTTTAATTTTTTATTATATGTCTATTTAACGTGTCTTATTATTAATAAAAATAAGCTAATTTTTCAATAATATAACTAATTATTTTTAAAATATGTTAGACAAATATATATTTCTAACCATACTAACTAAAATTAGATAAATATATATATATATATATATATATGGATTAAAAATTGAGTTTGTCATTTTATGAAGGGAGTGAATAACAATTTTTACTTAAATAAATCAAATATACCCTCTTATACTCATTTAGTGACAATTAATTGAGTTTTTGCTCCTAATGATCATCCATTGAATACTGAATTTTTTTAATTTCCATGTTAGATAACTCAAGATAAAAATTTAAAGTTAACCATTAAAAATTCAATAACCAATTATTTAACTAAATTTAAATTTAAAAACTCACTCACTCACTCTTTTGGAAAATTTATTTGATAGAGTGGATAAATTTAAAATTTAGATAAGTATGCAACTTCAAATTCTATCAACATATACATTAAATTAATGTTATATAAGTTAATAAAATAGTATAGATATCTTACAGTTTTACCAGATGTATTATCCAATATGAATATGATTATTCTTAATATATAATTATAGTAGACTGAAAAAAAAAAGTAATGTTATCTAATCAGAAACTTGGAACGAATAGATGCTAATTATTTCCTTCCAAAAAAATAGATGGATGCTAATTATTTCCTTCCAAAAAAAATAGATGCTAATTATTGTCCATTGAGTCTCTCTCTTTTTTTAATTAATTATAAATATATAATTAGATATATAAAAAATATTATTGACTCGGTTAAAAATAAAAAGAAATTTAATTAAATTGAAATTTAGACAAATAAAAATTCAGAAAATAAGAAGTAATTCTACTATTTAAGAAATTTTTTAGAAAAGTATATAACACGTGTACGGTGAGGGAGCTTTATAAAAGCGTATCAAAATCTTGGTCTAACATGGAGGCAGCCCAGATAGGTGAGATATTGTCCGGAAAATAAAGTTATATTCTCTTTGACAAGTTTCTTTGGAAATTTATTTATTTTATTATATTTTGAATTGAAGTAATATAAATAAAATAATAAAAAAATATTTTTTTATTTATTTGAATAATTTTATTTTACATATTATTTTATAAAATAATAAATATTTTACAATAATAATTAAGGATAAAAAAATATTTTTATTAATAATAGTGATATTATTTTCTCTTCAAAATAAAAAAAAATAAGGAGTAAAAAATAAAAATTATTTTATCTCCACTTTTTTTTTCTTGTCAAATAAGATAAAGTGAAAAATAATTTTTTATCTTTTTATTTTCTTTTTCTATATATTTTTTTATATCTAAATATTTGAGGGTGAAAATAACTTTTATTTTTTTTACTTCTTTATTTTCTTTTATTTCAAAATAAGTTAAAGAGACAATATTTAATTATTTTCCTCCCTCTCATATTTTCCCTACTCTCAAGCTCCTACAGTCCACGTGGATATTGGTAGTATTTATAATCAAGTAGTTGAGTGTGGCATATTCTACAGTATAATACCACATGTGATTTTTTTTTCTCCTAATAGTGTGGCCGTTTATTTGTTTGTTATATAATATAAAGCTGATCCATCATCTTAAGATTAATGAAATATATTAAATACTATATTTTTATTATTTTTTATTTTGAGTGGGCTCTAATGACCCATTTTAATTTTTGAAAAAACAAAAATTATCATTTTAATTTTGTAATTTTTTTTCAAATTGATCCCACTAAATATTTTTAATTATACATTTTAACCCCATTTAATAAAAATTCTAATTATATTTCAATTTCATTAAATAAAAAAATTTGATTATAATAAAATTTGACCCTCCTGAATAAAAATTATGATTACATTCTGTTTGAAGTATTCTTTTGATCACACTTCATTTCTTTCTCCTTTATATCCAAAATTCTCAATTCCCATTATACATTTAGGTTACTAAAAGAAAGTGATATTTTGATGTAATTACTTGAGCCAATTTGTTAGCAATTGAATTTGTTATTGCATTGTATATATATATATATATATGAGCAAAATATAACAATAATACAGTTAATAATTTGTTTTACCAAAAGCAGTAGAGTAGAATGAGGGAGGGACAGCTTGCTAATTCTTGATTCCTTGATAGAGAGTGGCCACGTGATCGTCTACCGCTTATTTGTACGGCCGACATTAATCCCACCCTCAGTTGCCAGTTCTACCTGCTTGATGTTCACGTGTCCCATTTGCACACCTCCCTCGCGTTTGGGATCAATTTATTATTTATTTTTTTCTTTATTTTTTTAATTAAGAAAACGTGTTTTAATTTCTAAATTCTAATTATATGAGTTTACCATAACGGCCCATACACCTCGTACTTGAAATTAAAGGAAAAAATTACATCTTAGACATTTTTTATTAATTTTTTTTTTTACTCCGGTTTTTTTTATTTACATTTTTACTTTTTCCTTTTTCTTTTTTTTACCTAATTTACATTTTTTTCCGAAAAAATGTATAATTGAAATCTGATTTCGTTAAAAAGTTAGTTTTAAAAGAATTTTTTATGACGCAAAAAATCTAAATTTGGATAATAAATTAGGTATTTATGTCAATTTCCTATCGGAGGGCTCAGCGTGGACACACAAAAAATATTCAAATCCAGTTATGGATCGCGTTGGAAAAGAGAGAAAAACTCATGACTATTAGTTGTTTTTCTTTTTAATTATGAGGAGTCTAATTGAAATATGAATTTTAGATCACATCATTCTAATCATTTGATTATTATTACTAAATTAAAACTTATTAATTATCATACGATTAATTTTATTATAATAATAACAACAGGCCAAGTTCCAAAAGACAACCAAATGCTAAGTTGAATGAAGTGATGAAACAATATGATCTGAGAGCATAATGCATTAATCAAATTTGTTGAGCATTTTCACATTTATATGGTAACGTGCATTAATTCTTACACAAATTATATTATATATCATAGACCTTATGCATTATATTTTTTATTTCATTAATTGGTACGAGACTATTTTTTAACTAGATATTTATCGTGTTCTTTTTTTTCTTATTCTTTTTATTTTTTTCTTTTCTTCTTATTCATAGATATAAAAAAATTATGTATATTTTAAGTCTTTTTTAAGATAGAGAAAATTTTTTAATTTGTATATTTAATTTTATTTTTAATATTTTTTGAATATTATAATAATTGTTATTATTGTTTGGGATTAAAACATTAATTTTGATTCTTTTTTGTGAAAAAAAATTGAAAATTAAGATATTTGAACTAAAAATGAATAATATAGAGAGAAAAAATTGTGTTACTGGAGGTTGAACGTAATGTATTTGGTAGAAAATAATGAATTTATAAATATCAATTTGCAAGTTATAAACGATAGACATATAAGTGATGAACCTGCAAATTTTAAATAATTAATATATAATTTTTATACGATAAATATGCAAATTTAAAATAATAAACTTGAAAATGATTAACTTACAAAATATAAATGATAAATCTGTAAGTTTTAAATAATAAATCTGTAACTTTTAAATGATGAATCTATATATTCAAAATGATAAAAATGTAGCTTATAAACGATGAACATATAACTTTAAATTATAAGTTAAAAAGGATGAACCTATAATTTATAATTAATAAATTTATAAGTTCAAAAATAATAAATCTATAAATTATAATTAGTGAATCTATTTTATATTTATTAATTTATCAAAATTCAATTTCGTAAAACTGTGCACTTTTATAAAGGAATGAGGTTCAACCATAATTCTCATTCCTCAGCTCAAACCAATTAATAGCTCCATTAAAGCCTAGGACTTCAGCCCAACTCGTTTCGGTCAAATTTTATAAATCATTTATCAATTTAATATTAATACATAATAATATCCCTCAATTTTAATTTGTAACATTAATATCTCATAATTTTAATTTATGTAACAATAATATCTCTTTTACTTGTTTTTACTTATTTACAGGTTATTTTAATGATTAAACATTATATTACTATTTACTGAAATACATTTGATGAGTAAACACTACATCACAACATATTTGATGGAATACATAATTTTTTTTAAGAAATTGGGCTTAAATATTTTTTTTTCTTTTTTTTAGTTTACTAATTTTGATAGAATAATATTGTAATAATCACACAGTATGATAATTTTTTTTAAAAAAAAAAGAAAATCATCTTAGCACAATTTTATAAGTGCAAAAACTTCATTTTAAATATAATTCTTTAAAAAAATTATATATTTCATGTAGGAGGATACATAATCATCAAATGTATTTGATATAAGCTATAACGTGGTGTCTAGTTATCAAAGTAACTTGTAAATCTATAAAAATAAGTAAAATAGACATTTTTTTATATGAATTAAAATTGAATAATATTAATATAATAAATTAAAATTGAAAGATATTATTATGTATTAGATACGGTATATAAAATTTACCCACCATATGAAACCTCAACCCGCTACTTAAGTAATTTTCACCGCGAAAGGGAAGAATTTGTGAATAATATAATTCTATACATGTTAATGTTATTTTATGATATGCTCAGTCAAATGAAAGAAACAATTAAATAACCAACAACGTAAGTTAATTATTTCGGTGGACATGATTCACTGCAACAGCTTTCAACACATAGGACTCTACAATCTGGGGTTGGATCAAAGAAGAATGCTCCCTGCAATATTTTTTTTAAATAACAGTTTCTTCAATGCTTAGATTTATAGCCAAAAATTACACTGCAACATAAAGGGACAAGGAGATAAAAATTATTACAGAATATCGTTGTCGCCCTGTTGGTATCACCCTGTGTAAGGTCGATCTAGATAAGAAAAAATCTCGTACGAACAAAAATTATTGAAATTTTGGTAATGTAGACATGTAGAAAAAAATTTCTGAGATTACGTGTATTCATAAATTTTGTACAGTGAGATTTAAATACATAGTCTCGAGTGGAGACCTGCAATCTATGTATAAAGACGTTTAGTTTACGGAGATGGACATGAAAACTCGAAAAAAAGAGTTTTTTTGGTTAAGAATTTTTTATTCAAAAGTTCTTTTTAACTAAAAAATTTCAATTTTTTAAAATTATTTTTTTGTGATTAGGGTTTTTTATTTTTTTCTTCATTTTTTAAAAAAGTATGAAATAATTTTTTTTAAAATTTTTATTGAGGTTTACTTATTATAATAGAGACTTTTTTAAATTTTATTGGGTCCATTTATTAAAATACTAGGTCTATATTCATTATATTGTAACTATAATAATAACTTTTGAAATTTTTAGGGAGTCCAATAACCCACTATTTGAAACTTGCATCCGCCCTTGGAATTTTCTGATGCACAACATAAAATCCTAGTAGAATATCAACAACTACTTCTACAGTCAAATGCCACCGATAATATTTATAATCAAAATTCATTCCTAAATGACAGTGTTGATTAAATTTTATGAAGTTGATCATTCCATTTACAATTTATCACATATGATAAGTTGAATTGTTAGGTTTTTCGACTATTTGAAAATATGGAGAAGGATTTAGCGTCATAGGCTCACCCTTTTAGCTGCAAAATATCTTCATAAATTTGCGGTTGCCTGAATTTTTCTCTATAAATTTGTTTTCACTAAAAAAAATACTTAATAAGATTGTCATATATTAAAAAATGAAATTATGATGAAGAATGGGAAAAAATAATAATAAGTGTATACTTGAAAAACTGACACACCATCTGTAGTTGGAAGAGTGATCGTTCCATAATTTGAATTGAATAAGTATCGTATATTTATTCATTAGATTGCCCCATTTCACCTATAAATTGTATACATTTCTTTTTACACAATCTCTTCAAAAACCCTTTTAGCTGCAGGGTCTGTTTCAGATTTAAAAACTTGGGAAATATGCTTCAAAATTTAAATATTATGCAAAAACACAGAAAGCTTCTTATTCTTTTAGCATTTTCACAAGAAGTTATGATGATTCAGCTATAAGAGTGGGCATTAATTTTTCTTGCCTTTCAATGAAGACACCATGACAAATTATATGAGAAATTGAGATGAATTATTCATTAACAAAAAAATCATACAAATTGAGGAAATCTGAATAGCGTAAAAGGTGAAGAAAGTCTTCTGGTGCATCCAAGGCTCTTATATTCTCAAAGGAATTTTCATTCAATTTCAAAGCTATATCAATCAAAGAGATTAATCTTTTTGCAACAGACCTGTGGGGGCAAAAGAGCTAGCACTAAGTAAAGAATTCATACAGTCAAACCATTTTTTGAGTAAAAAACTGTCAAGAAAATGAATAACTTTAAAGGAAATCCATTTGAAGTCATAAGAAGAACAAAACTTATATAACTTTAGAATGATAAGACTCCATTGTGAATCTCCAAGATGGAAAAACTTTTGAAATTTCATAACAGAAAGAACAACAGTGGTAATATTTTTTTATGCTCAATCAAATAGGAATATTTCATATATCTCATCAAAACAAAACCTTCTGAAGGCCATTGATTGATGTCACTTCTTTCTAGAGGCCAAATGTAGAAGTTTTCCTTGCAGTCACTTATGTAGTATTTACAAAGAAATGATATATAATCAATGATTTTTCCCTATCCACATTCAAAGAACTACCCTAAAAAAATTTAAGCACATAGAGTAGATGAAGAAGAAGAAGAAGAATCAAAAACCTTTGGGAAATGAAGATGGATCAAGATTATCTGCATACAAAGGCTAATAGCCTCTATGTTCCTTGCAAAGTTGTTTCATCTTATCGTCTATTTGGAGCAAAAAGAATTTCCTTCTCTCTTCAAAAACTTTTCCCATCACTACTCCATGATTCATAACATAAAAGAAACAATTTTCAATATATCAAAGGAATTTAATTTCACTAATTTTGTGTATGTGTGTTGTATGTTATGGGCTTATGGCAATGAATTAAGTATGCACAAAAATTGAAAGGTTGACGAATAAAATTGACAGTGAAAATCCTCTCTTGTGAGGAAAGGTCAATGATTGAGAGTTTTGCAGCTTCTGCTATTAAGTTTTACTATTTCCTCATAGCTTAAAGTCATGAAATTTATAGTGCACCATGTTGAAGAAAATACGTGGTAAGTTCAATAATTTTTAACAAGATCAGTAAGACTAAATTAAGAAAATTGAAAAAGAAAATGTGTTTGTATATATTTCATCTCTGTAAAAGCATGCCATTATATAGAATTGGGCTAAGTGCTATCTTGATCTATTTAGGAATACAAATATTTATAGAATTATGATCCTACAATTACTCTATACTGATTGTTGATTTATAGCTTGATCCATGATTTGCTCCATCACATCAAGATATTGATCACTTTGGTTGATTTTCTTTCCTTTAATACTTCTCTTCAAGTTGGAGTGTGAATGTCTATGACACTCAGTTTGTTGAGATGCGTATGAAATGTTAGTGACCACAACGATTTTGTAAATATATCTGATATTTGATTTCCCGTTTGCATATAAGCTTTCTTGATTTCTTCTTTTTGAATTTTCTTACAAATAGTATGACAATCTAATTCTATATGTTTTGTCCGTTCGTGATACACTGGATTTGCAGTAATGTAAAGGGCTACTTGATTGTCACAAAAGAATCTTGCTGGCTTATGATGTGGTACATATAAATCATTCAATAAATATCTCAACCAAGTAAGTTCTCAAACATCTATTGCTAAGGAACGGTACTCCACTTTTGTTGATGATCTGGAAATTATTGTTTGTTTCTTACTCTTCCAAGACATAAGGGATTTTCCAAGGAAGATGCAATAGCCTGTTATGGACTTTCGAGTAACTGGACAACTTGCCCAGTTGGCTTCACAATATCCAATTAGGTGAAGTGGACTATTTGATGAGAATAATAATCCTTGCTTAGGAGTTGATTTTAAATATTGAAAAAGTCGATGAACAGCCTTGAGATGATGTATCTTAGGTTTCTGCATGAATTGACTAAGTGTATTCATTGAATATGTAATTTTAGGTTGAAAAATTGTGAGGTAAATTTGTTTTCCAATTAGCCTATGATCTGCTTGTTTCAGTTAGCACTAAATCGAGTTCTATAGGAATGGTGGCCAATTTTGCTCCAAGTAACCCAACTTCTTCCAATATATCTAGTGTGTACTTTCACTGAAAAATTGTAATTCCCTTATTAGAATGAGCAACTTCGATGTCGAAGAAGTATTTAAGTGGTCTAAGATCTATAATCTTGAAACAACTAATGAGAAATTGCTTGAGATCATTAATGGTATTCTCATTGTTGCCAGTTATAACCATGTCATCAACATAAAGTATCACAATGGTAATTGAATTTGCATAAACTTGTAGAAATAGTCAGTAATCAGTCTTAGATTAGTGGAACCCAATTTTTTGGAGTGCACAAAAGAAGCATTGGAACCAACTATGAGATGTCTGCTTAAGCCCAAAAAGTGAATTGTGGAGTCAATAAACTACATTATCTCCCTATCGACAGTAACCTAAAACAGGTAACATGTAAATTTATTCAGTTAATTCACCATGAAGTAATGCATTTTGCACATCCATCTGATGTAAAAGCCAGTGACAAACCGCAACAATAGCCAATAAGCAACAGACAGTAATTAATTTGGCAACAGGAGCAAAAATTTCTCTATAATCAATCTTTTTACATTGTGTGAATCCATTGGCGACAAGCCAAGCTTTATGGCTTGTGATTGTACCTTTAAAATGGTATCTGATCTTAAAAACCCATTTGCAACTGATGGGTCGTTAACTATGAGGCAGATGAACCATAAATCAGGTTTTATTATCCTTAAAGGTCTGAATTTTAGAATCCATAGCTACAATCCAATGGGTATCATGATAAGCTTATTCATAAGTTGTTGGCTCAACCAATCGAGATATGTTATGTACAAAGGAACAATGTTTATCAGATAATCTCGAGTAAGATACATACATTTGCAATGGATAGCAAATGATGGATGAGGATGTTGAGGAGACATTAGGACCGAGGATAACAACATGGTACATTTGGAAATCTCAAAAATGAGGAGGTGGCTGGGACGCGAGAAGAATGACGGGGTTCAGGAACTACAATAGGTATTGAGTCTGGTAGGGGTAGAATGGTTGGAGTGAGAAATGATGCAGTGAGAGATTTTAGGTTAACCGGCATTGGGTCAGCTGACATTGGAGAAAGGGCTAATAAAGTGATAATGTTGGCGAGTCTAAGGCGATGTGAATAGGTCTGTAGTGGTGTTGGGTTAGGATTGGGTGAAAGAGGTGATTCGATGGGAGAAGGAATGGGTGAAGAATCCAGTATTAGGGTAACATTTGGGGTTTAAATGGATAAGGCTAACTAGAAAAATTGGGTTTTGGAAAATGATTTAAGCCTCAAAGAATGGGTAAAATTGGATTGTCATATTAATTTTCTTATGGAAGTGTATAAAAGGGAATATTTGTTCATAAAATCTGACATCCTAAAAGGTGAAAAAATTTTGTTTGCAAGGTCATAAACCTTGTATTCCTTTTGTCCAAAAGGATATCCCATGAAAATGCAACAATAAGCACGAGAATCAAATTTGTTACTGGAAGTAAGATAGATGGCATAGCATAAGCAACCGAAAATTCGAAGACTATAATAATTTGGTGTAATTCCATGTAAAAGTTCATAAGGAGATTTATGTGAAAGTAGAGGTGTGGGTAGGCGGTTAATAAGATAACAAGTTGTTTGTATATTTCTTCCCCAAAAATGTAAAGGTCAATTGGCTTGGAATCGTAGGACACAAGCGACATTTAAAATGTGGCAGTGTTTACACTTAATTACCCTATTTTGTTGAGGCGTATGAGCACATATATGTTGAAAAATAGTACCACATTCATTTAAGAAAAGAATGCATAAATGTGAAATTCACCCCATTATCGGCACATAAGATCTTAATGTCTTTATGAAATTGAATTTTAACTCAAGAGAAAAAGGATTTCAATATAGATTGAGTGTTAGATTTAGAACTCATAAGATGTAGATAGATTGAGTGTTAGATTTAGAACTCATAAGATGTAGCCAAGTAAAGCGACTAAAATCATTTACAATGGTTAGAAAATAATAAGCATCAGAATGTGTGTGAGTTTTGTGTATCCTTCAAACATCATAATGAATCAAGTCAAATGGTACAAGTGTTTTTATTGAACTTGAAATGAAAGATAATATAGTTTGCGTAGCTAAAGGGCAAATCTCACAAACATGTTTAGAATTAAAAATAAATTATGAAAAATATTGAGACAAGTTATGAAGAGGAGCAGGAGATAAATGTCCAAGGCATTGATGCCAAATGTTAGAAGTACAGGTTATGTGGTTGACAATATGAAGATTTTGGCTTAGCGTAAGATAGTAGAGACAGATCTTGTGTCAATTTACTCACAGATATTAAATTCACATGAAATTTAAGCACATGAAGAACTCCAGTAAGAGACAAATCTGGTGGTAATTGAATTGATCCAACATTTTCAACAACAGCTTATTCACCATTTGATAGTCCAATAAAGTTATGAGGTGTCTTAATTTTATTGTGGATAATGTGTTACATAATCTGTTGCTCTACTATCCACAATTTAATATAAAGATGAATGTGAATTATTATTACAGCAAGGTGCGAATTATTATTGTAATTGGGTGTGAATTTACATATTGTGTCTGCAAGTGGTCAATTGTTACCATTTTTGTTGTGAAGCAGAGCTATGATCTGTTTGTATTCTTCAATTATAAAAGTTGGGCTTAGATTTTTATTGGTTGGTTCCTTTTTTATTTCAATATTGTTGGCAGCTGCTTTTCTATTTTTGGGTTTTACATTATTTTCATACCATTTGTGGCCCACTGGAAATCCAATTATGTAAAAATATTAATTCACTAGATGTCCTTGATCACAGTAAGTACAGACGAGAAGAGAAAGTAGTTGCTTGTTGTGTTGTTTTTGTAATCTGCATAGCATGAGATGTTGGTGGTATTTCATGGAGAATTGCAACATTCATCCTCCTTTCTTGCTGAAGGATTAAGCCATGAACTTTCCGTGTTTCTGGTAGAGGGTTCATCTTCAACATTAATCATTGAACCTGCGAATAGGACTCGTTAAGCCCCATTAGAAATTGCATCACTTTTTATTTCTCTTTTCTAACAGTAATTTTATTCAACATGACACAGGAATATACGATTGGTTCTTAATAAGATGTCAATTCATCTCAAAGTCTGTTGAGTTTGGTGTAGTAAGCCGAGACTGAGAAAGATCTTTGATGGTACTCTGCAATTTCTTGTCGAATTTGATAGATTCTGAGAAAATCTATCATAGAGGTCACTCCAAATTGTTGTTACCGTAACTAAAAAAATTACACTTCGAGTTATGTCAGGTTGAATGGAATGAAGAATCCAATATATGAAAAGATTGTTGCAGCATTTCCATAATGGGTATTTCACATTAGTTGCTAATAAATCTTTTAAAGATCCATCAATAAAGCCAAGCTTATTCTTGGCGCTAAGGCTGAAGCCCATTGAATGACTCTGTTCCCCGTAATTGCGTCCATCCAGCGGTTTGTATTGACCAAAATAAGTCAGGGTGTGTCTGAATAATGCAAGGTCAGAGGATCAGATAACGTGATTCCCTTTTCCTTCGTGCCTTATGTTGTTGATTTTTGTTTTGTTAATTTTGAACTTTCAATTGTATTAATCATGGTAATATTTTGGGATTATATTTGTGGAGGAAGGTGTTGAACTAGAGACACCAGAACTAGGCTCTAATACCATAAACAAATTGAAAAAGAAAATGTACTTGTATATATTTCATTTCTGTACAAGTATGTCATTATATAGAATTTGGTTAAGTGTTATCCTGATCTATTTAGGAATATAAATGTTTAAAGAATCATGATCCTACAATTACTTTATGCTAATTGCTGATTTATAGTTTGATCCATGATTTGCTCCATGACATCAAGATGCTAATCACCTTGGTTGATTTTCTTTCCTTTAACATAAATTAAAGCTTATTGATTATAATTAATTTATATTCCAAGTATGTGCTTGTTGTCATATAATGATTTATTTGATGCATATACTTTTGTATCATATATATTATCTCTGCTTCTGCATATAATTGCCAATATTTTAATAGATTATAATAGAATACGTAATAGAGGTTTCATTTGGTGATTCTCTAATTCTTGCAGACAACTTTAAGAAATGGACAATCAATAATTTTGTTTTGTTTTTTTTTTTTATCTCAAGAATAAGAAAATGTGTCTACCAAAAACCAATAAATAGACTAATAGGCACACACACACTTGCAATCTCTTCACTAATAATCAAAGGGAGAAATAGATTTCACGTGCAACAATTCATTACATTAATTACACCTCAGAACCGCTTCTGTAAATCTTTTTTTTTTTTTTTCTGAATGCTTGTGTAAGTCAATGGTAATTGGGGCTTCAGTATATTTATCAAAAAACTACGGTATAATTAATAGTTTGAACAATTTATACATTTATACAATGCAATAATAAAATGTAAAGTCAGCGTTCTAAATTTTATCCACATGCCATCTCACCCGAGCTATCAAGAGCCATCTGCATTGGCAGAATTCAAACCCAGACGAAACATAAACTCAATCAATTGATAGACAATATACAGCATACTTGAGAAAGAAAACCAATAAGCTAATTTTTTTTAAAATTCTTCTAGATAGTAAAATATTTATTTATAATTATTTTATTCTATAGAAATAACCCATTATTTGTAATTTATTATTTTTATTATTATTATGAAGAGAAGATGCATTGTTCAGGAAGGCAATATTTCAGGTAGATGTGTTGATGTACAGAAGCAACATCTCTTTTCACACAATTAATTGAACCATAAATTTAGAAAGAAAAAAAAAATCAACAGCAACAGCAACAACATAAATTTGGATTATTAGGAACCTCTCATAATGCAACGTGTTATTTCATAAGTAATCATTCACTTTCTAAAATTTCAAATTTGATTTTTAGTTGAATTTCAACCCTTCTGTATAAACATGTGCTATCATGTTAATTTAAACATGGAGAATCTGAATCCTCCGCTATGAGCCATAGGTAAGCCTCAACCGCTCTTTCAAGTAGTCCCCACTTCGAATAGGAGGAAATCTGCAGACACAGCCCGTAGATGTTATCTTCATATTCAGTCAAAAGAAAGAAAATTCTTGCCTGTATTGCTTAATAAACTCCAAAATTAAATTGCACTATAAAAATTTTAGATCTTGAAATCTTATTTTTCTACACGGGATATAGCAATTAAAAAATAAAAAATCATTAAGATACAAGCTTTGCAAAAGAGATCGAGAAAGATAAAGTGCAATTTACCCACTAAATCACCACGTTTTCATTACTTCTATCTTTGAGCAAAGACCTAATAGAACATCTATGATATAAGAATAATGTCATATATTTCCATAAGTGACCTACGACCCAAACGTGCTTATGATTATATTTCTAAAGCAAGCATAAAACATGATCGTTGATTTTTCCATGACCTGATGGATTCATAAGTGCCTAACTTTCAACTACTAGGTTGACAATACTAACCATAAGAGCGAAAAAATGTAACAGACCAAGAATACCTTTGGGGACATGATCCACTGCAACAACTATCCAAACATTGCACAATGCAATCTGCATTAGGATCCAAGAAGAATGCCAACTACAATATCATAACTCAAAAACTTTAGGATACATCAGAAAACCTCTGGTGAAAGATGCTTCAGTGTAAAATGGAAGCTTGTTTAAACATTTTACAAGAAAGGAACTCTTCCACTTTGCTGGTGTAAGGCCACGGACAGGTCATGCTCAACAGCATTTGAAATGATATGTTGTGAGTTGATACAATATGTTTTCCGAATATTATTATTATAACAACAACATAAAAAGAAGGATGTTGCTGTATGATGTATGATAAAATAATTATTTCATTCAACAAAGTGCGAAATGCATTACAATTCTTACACTCTCTGTAAGTGGAAAAGTTTCCGAGTTTAGGGACTTCAAACTTTTGACTTTTTGCACAAAGGACTCTACTATAAACTGAAATAAGATCAGAGGCAACTTTTTCTTCCCATCCATATGCCAAAAACAATTAACTTAACCCGAAGAGTTCCTTATTGGCCAATCCACCAAATTAACTATACCATTAACTTCTTCCATAACTAACTGAACATGATAAAGGCATCCCCTCCGGATCAATCTATCTGATATAATCTGAATATGGAAGTACAGCTAACAAGTCATAGCATATCACAAATCTATGATGTACTTACAGGTTGAACTTGTGTGCTAAGTTATGCTAAGTTCAAATTATAAGAATCTAGACGTAACAACAAAAAAAAAAGTAAAGAAAGAAGCAAATAGATAATTACAGAGTAGCGCTCTTGTCCTGTTGGCATCACTCTGTGTAGTGTGGACCTACAAATGATTGACACAACACAAACTTTAGAACTGAAAAGAAGATAGCAAAGAAACACCCTATCACCATAATTTCCCTAATATATTTTATTTCCATCACAGTAATTGGAACATCAGAGTAATAGCGTCTAACAAACATCTAAAAACAGTTGAAGGAGAAAAAATAGCAGTAGAATAGTAATTACCGAAACAAGCAATTAGTCCACCTCTCCATCATGTCCCCAATGTTAACTATGAAGGCCCTGCAAGTTTCAATTTAGAGATCTAAGGCTGCCTGGATTATAGAGCAACGTTCTTTTTCATTGACAAATATTGACCTGTGATGCGAATTAGACTGTGCCAGACAAAATAGTAAACACATACACTTGCCTGCAAAAAGTTAGTGACACCCTTCACATTTTTGGCATCCACAGCCAAAATTCATTCTTATGCCATAGGTTAACATTTGAACATATTTAAACAGAAAAATTCCAAGTTATTGTATTCATCAATGTTATTCACCTTCTTTAGACTGCCAAAAGGCAGCATTAAAGCCATTCTGATCAAATCATTTTCAAATTAATGTCAATTTTGAACAAACTAAAGGCACTTCCTCCTTCCAACCCTTCTTTCATATGCATAATAATTTGCCAATTTGCTATCACAGTCTTACCCACTCAAAGGTAACACATCTTCCCAGATTTGTGGTTTCTTGAATTTTTCCCTGCAAACCTATTATAATTGGGGAAAAAAAGAAAAAAATAAAATCACATATTCATGGATTTAGCTCCCACTCCCCAAGTTATGAAGGGAAATTATAACATTAAGCATCAGGAAACTAGGAGAGAGAGAGTAATAGACAGAGATGCACATGCCTGAAGTCCTGGCACACCGTCTGTCACCAGAAGAGTGACCATACCATAGTCTGAATGCGCTGAAGCACCAAATATTTCTTCCTTGGAATGCCCCAGCTCACCTAAAAAGACACAAGTTTCCTCTCAAGTGAATGGTTCAGAGTCCTTCAGCCTGAGAGATATTCACTAAAAGATGTACTTGTGTAAATGTAGTATCCTAATTTGGTACTCATTTAAAAAAATTAGGTCGGGTTTGGATCATAACGTGGAGCTTTGAGGTTGTAATGTTGTAATATAGAGTAAACAACCATAGGAGATCCTTAGAATGAGACAGATAGCTTATTCCAATTACAATGGAATTTATGCTAAAAATCTTAACTGATAGTCTAGATTGAAGATGATCAATGTAAAAGAAAAATGCGAGGTTAATCTTTAAAACTCAGCTGCAGAGGCAGGCATGTTGTCTAAAATATATTTCACAGTAGGAGCTTTCTTATAAACCAAAAAGACTCGGATAAAGAAATAAAGAGATAAAGCAGATAGCTGTCTAATGACCATTGCAGACTGCAACATCACTTTCCATATATTCCTGAAATGCTGACATCCTGACAGATTATTTTAAGAAGGAGAAATTGACATAAAGAGGCCAAATTGAGCCCACCTGGATAATGTATGAGGCGAAGAAAGGATTCTGATTTGTTCAAGGCCCCTATCTTCTCAAAGTAATCTTTAACCAAATTCAGAGCCAAAGCAATTAAAGAGATGAGCTGTTTTCCAGCAGACCTGAGGTAGAATCTAGCACGATGTAAGAAACTGTAGCATGCTATTACTAAGTCCCAAATTCTCCAACATACAGGTTATTGGCAATATGGCACGCGTGAAGATGCCACAAAATGAATAATCTACCGAAAGCTAGCTGTACAGTTACAGCGAATTACTGTCTTATACAGAACTTCCAATAAAATATTTCTGTTTCATAACAATTTTTACAATTTTACAAAGTAATGGAATTAAGGCATAGAGACCAAATTTGAATTTACAAAAAACAATTTTCAAATAGAAGGAGATAGGAAGCATAATATAAAAACACGCCAACTGAATGATGATTGAAATCAAAATAGAAGACAAAGGGCAATCATGCAAATTATTGGTCACTTTTCAAACTTTTTAGCTATAATTACAAAATCCACGTTAAAATAAATAAAAAGAAAATTGAAACTTGCAGAACTTTGTGATAGTAAGCCTCCATAGTAGGTCTCCAGGATGGGAGAACATCTGAAATTTCCTAACCAGAAAAACAACCTAAGTAATGCTCAATTTCATCAAGTAGACTAACATATAAAAAAAGTGCAGTCTCCTAAAGAAAAATACAAACATCCCAAAGCAAGCCTTGCACGTGTACAATACCTTGTGAGGGCCACTGGTTGAGGTCACTTTTCTCAAAAGGACCAATATAGAAGCTTTCTTTTGAGTCACCTGTTTCAATATCAGTCACTAGAATAAACTTTGTCCTTTCCTTTCAGTTTCTGTATATTATAATCATAGTATTCTAAAAAAACAAAACAATATAAGCATCCTCATATCATAAAATTACTTTATATTATCATTGAAGAAGAAGAAGAATTGAAAACCTTTGGAACTGGAAGAAGGATCGAGATTCTCAGCGTACAATGGGGTGTAACCTCTGTGTTCCTTGCGAAGTAATTTCATCTTCTCATTCAGGGGGAGCGAGAAGAATTTCCTGCTCTGTTGGAAAACTCTGGCGAGCAACTCCTCCTCAACTCCGTGATTCACAATGTAGAAGAATCCATACTCAATACATGCCTGAATTAACAATCATTTACAACTAGTTTTTAATTTAATTTTCATCAGTCTACTCTATATTGATTCTTGGTAGAAACTAAAAATGCAATATTCAGGTCAGAGAAAAGAAGAGAACAAAAGATTTAGCTGATTATATACACAATATGAGAAGGTACAGATAGAAAGAACGAAACCTGACGGATTGAGTTGGCGGTAGTGAAGCAATCCGGTGAGGATAGGTCTATGATTGGGAGTTTCGCAGCTTCTGCCATTATCGTTACAGTCTACTAAGGTCGCCGGAAGTTTAAGCAATCGCTACCGCTAGTACTTATCTGAAGATGAATAGTCAATGATAGGCGATGAGTAATGGCTGTTTGGTCGTATCACGTGTGTACAGAAAAGGCAGTGGTTTTAAATATTTTTTTTTTTCATTGAAGCAGTTCCAAATCAAATTTGAAATGTATTATTTTCTACTTTTTTTCAAAAAAATAATCTAGCTAAAATAATTAAAAATAGTATAATATTTTTATTTTTATATTATTATTTAAAAAATTAATCTTCATAATATAAAATTATGAAGTCAACAGCATGAACTTTTTCTCGTGAGAATTGCATGAAAATTAAAAGAATGCTATATGTCATCAAAAGAATAAGATAAAAAGGATGGTAAAAAAGAAAAAAAAAAAGGAAAAGGAAAATATCATAAAAATCCCTTGACCAAATTTTACTATTATATCTAAAATAACTTTTACTAGTATATGAATTTTTATTTTTAATACAGATCTAATTTCAGTTGATCGGAATTTAATTTAAAATAGAATTTTTTAGAGTTTGATAATTTTTTACACGATACGATTAAACGATAAACACTTAAATATATATGAATTTGAACTAAATTGATATATATTATAACCGTATCAATACATTTATAATAAGAAAAAAACTATGTCAGATTTTACCTAATTAACTTGTTTAGACATTATTAAACACATTTAAAAATACGTAAAATATTTAATAAGTTTAGTATTATTCAAAATATATAAAGTATTCAAAGATATTGTAATATTTTTAAATATATATAATATAATTTTGTATATGAATAAATTTATTATATATTATATAAAAAATTAAAAATTAATTATATAAGTATATGTTAATAAATATTAATAAATTAATTGTATAGCTATTATTTATTAATTTACATTATATTAATTTTGTAAATTTTCTTTATTAATTGTTTTGTAGAATATCTTATGAGGAAATTAATTATATAGCTGTTATTTATTAACTTATATTATATTAATTTTGTAAATTCTCTTTATCAATTGTTTTGTAGAATATCTTATGAGGAAATTAAATTGGCTAAATCATGATCTTCAATTTCACCATATATTTCAATTTGTAGTTTTTTTAATAATCTATTTATGTAATAATTTTATAGTGTGAATTTTTTTATTTACAAATTATGTTTTTTTAATATAATTTTTATGTCTAATCGTGTCTCGTATCGTATAATATGTAAACGTTTAAAATATTTAGTTAATCGTATCTCATATAGTATAATATGTACGCATTCAGATACATTTATTTAATAGTGTCTGAGCGATGTCAACATATATTTAGTCTAATTGTATCGTAGACATGACACTGAACGCTCCATCTACAATAACACTGGCAGGACGATAATCGTACTTATGCTATTTATATCCACATGCAAGCCTGAAATCAAACGGGATCCTAATAAATTTTTAGTCGTTAACTTTGAAGTGTCGTAAGAAAAACTATAACTTTTAAAATCCAAATTCAATTGGCTTTCAAATTCAGATCAATTTCGAATTGATCTATTTTTTCGAATCAATTCAGACTGGTTTCAAAAATTTTAGAAGCGTGGCACCTGTATGAACAGGGACCGAGTATCTCGCACATTTCCCTTTCTCCGGTCGTTATCACTAGCTGAGAATGGCTCGTAAAAGGATTGTTAACTCCAACTCAGCCAATCAGGCGTTGAGAATGTTGAAACAGAGAGAAGACAGAATAAAAAATACAAAAATCCGGGAAACTGTCAAAAGGAAAGCAAGAAAATCTATGTAAGATTTGAATAACTCAAACATGATACAGGAATTGTTGCCAAAGTCCAGAATCCTCGTTTCATCAACAGAACAGAGAAGAAAATTAGATGACCTTAATCTAGTTTGCAACTACGACTCGCGGTTCGTAACTATGAATCAGTATATGGTATGATTATATACCTCAGGGAAACTGATGCTTTAGCAGTTCAGCCCTCTCAACCAAAAAATTATGGCTTTCTCTAGCTGCTTTGACGCAAAAATGAAAAATTCTCACTGTTTCGCTGCTAACTGATGCTGCCATCAAAAGTCCAAACCGCCCATTTACACTAGGTGCCATCAGTGGGCATCAATAATCTTCATCTTCTAGCAAACCTACTTCTTCGAACTCCTCTTTTGGGAGTTGTATGAGAAGCTACTCCAATAGCTCTGCGCAGATTATGCTCCCCTTCCTCATCACTGGATTCATCAGATCTCCATCTTGGCCCACCATTCATGTTTCCTTCATCCCTCTCTCTACCACTGAAATGTCAAAGAAAACATACATAAAGTAACAAAGAACTGGAGCATCAATTGCGAAGAAATGAACCCAAAAGAAGCGCAAGTGAGAGAGAGGCATCTCTTAGCAGAACAGTATAATAAGCAATGAAGATAGATATAAAAGGATAGGGTGGAGTAAGAGTTCGGAAGGTCATATATATTTTACCTCAAACTAATGTCCATTGGATCAAGTTCAGAAGACACATTCCAAGATCCATCATTTGACCTATAGTAATGGGTCCTTTTACTAAACAACCGTGCAGAATTATCAGGAAAGCCATGGCTACCACCAGACATAGCAATTGGATTAGCTACAACCTTGGGACTCATATTCAGGAATTGCCCAGTGAACCCATTTTGTTCCATTTCTGGAGAATCTTTATCATATTGACCATGATGCAAGTGGTTGTCAAGACGTGCTTTCAATGGAGTTATGCCAATATTCTTTAATGGTGTAGCAATCACTGGACTCACATGAGGAATCCCAGAAGTTGCAGTTCCATCATATTTGTCATTCTCGTGAATGCTGAATTGTAGCTTCACTCCTTTTCCTGTGCTTTTAAATAACTTTTCCTGGAGAACTGATGAAGAACCATAGATGCTAGGTTCAGCGTAAGGTTTGTTAAAAGATCCACCACTTATTGGAGTTTCAAGAAGTGATGATTTAAATGGAGTTATATGATCTGTCTGCTGAACAAGAGAAGTAGCACCAGATGAGGGCCTCAGTAAACTGCTCGACTTTGGCCGCTGCACCATGGAAAGATCAGATTTTGCTGGCATGTCAATTTGTTCACCAGAAATATTATAAATCTCAGGCAACAGTTTCCCAGTCTTTGCTTCCTGCTGTTGAACTTGTGGTAGTAACTCGATGGATTTAGCCTGGTTAAAGGACATAAAAGTTTGAGAGAGTTATAATAAGCATAATAATATATTGCAAGCATGTGCCATGAGCTTACAAATATTCTTCAACTAGCATCATTAAACAAAATAAATAAACAAATAAACTTAAAAAAAATTCAACTAGGACTCCCATTAGCAGGCTGGTACTCCAACAACAAAATCAGTCATTTATAAGAGTTTACCAAAAGTCACATTTTAGATTCTGCTAAAAATCTAGTTCACTACTGTCTTAAAACGAGGCCAAAAATTAAAAGTAAAGTACATCAAATTTAAACCAAAAATATTCTCCAATTCTTATCACTCAAGAGTTTACCAAAGGTTACATTTAAATGTGCATTAGTGAAGCAATAATATTACTACTGGATAAAATCTCGTCCACCATTGTTTTTAGATTAGACCAGGATTAAAAATGAAGCAAATTGAATTTAAACAACAAGCTTTCTCATTTTAAATTTTTGTATAGGATAACTTGACCCCTCAAATGCATGGCACAATTTTAACCAAGTTTTACAATCTTACAACAAGTCCTGTTCTCCAAGTACTGGCTGATCTCATTTTGGATAAAACTTCTTCACTGACAGAGTTCTTTGAAATGGAATCCTGCTCCATACTTTGAAGTTTGAGATCAACTTGGCATGCTTCAGCATATCGGTAACGCTAGAAAAATGAAAGAACATGAATCAACAAGTTATCAGGAAATCCATGTGTAATATCACAGAAACTAAGAAACTGGAAACTGTTTTAAAAAGTTGGATGTATGGAAGTCATTATGTATCAGTAATATCATCTTCACAAATTACAACATAACATCTAATGAGAGCCTGAGTATCCATACAATTGAGAAATTTTGTAAACTGACAAAATGTAATGACAGTTTTAAGATAATTTACAGTATATGTCAACTGAAAACAGGATGCTGTCGTTTTCTTGTTGAACAACAGTAGTTTATCAAACTAAAATTCGCTGTTATTAAATGGCCAAAAAAGAAAACAAAGTTGAAAGGAAAATTTGTATCACATAAGCAATTTTTACAATCACCATCATAGGTCCATCAGTAAGTTGCAATTCAAATGCCCAAGTATTCATCACCTAAGCATGCTGAAAGTCATGACAATCACCATTTCTTAGAAGTAAAAACCATGAATATGAGCACACGACATGAAATTTTCAAAAGAAAATTAACTAATTCTATAATTTGTAATTACCTGAAGATAAAATACAACGAGAAGGCTTCCAATGGTTGTTGAAGGATCATGGATTGCACATTCTAATAGACATTTATAGATATACTTTTCCTCATCTGAATTCCAAGGCAACTCTATCATCCGATCTACCAATTTGTGCTTGATGCAAAGACAACAAATTTCAGTCACCTGTATCTCCACCCAATCCTCCCAAGTCCTGCGGTCACCATTAAGATCATGGGAAGAATCCTCAGGTAATCCATCCTTCCACTTCTTTTCCTTAACTTTGGTGCAGAGCATCCTCTGATGCATAAAAGCTTCTGTCAGAAGACCACACTCAACCCTCACCCGAATAGCTGTAACAGCCTCACTTATTGAAATCATTTGTGATCCATCATGCCCAGACCATCGCAAAACCATCAGAGCCATCTCAGGTACATCCCTTTCTAACAGCACTTGAGCAATCTTAGGATGAGTTGATGGGCCTGAAATCTCAGGAAGCAAATGACAAGCTTCCTAAGCAATATATATTTGAATAATGATCAGTACAAAAAAATTGAGATAAAGTTTATATCATAAAACTCAAAGAAGTTTAAAAACAAACTCAGAGATCAAAAAGTATTGACATACTTAGGGTCTCAATACTAGAAATCTAGACCAGTGGAATACATTGAACATTGTCGACTTTTTTTCCTTATGCATAATGTATTTTAAAAATAATCATATGCTCTCCACCATTTTCTTTAAAATTGCTGTGGAGTTTTTACCAGTTAGACAATGCAATTTCCAACCATTTTGCTAAAACAAATAGAACTCAATTAGTTATCTTAATTTCAATATAGTACTTTTTAACCATAAATTAGGATTAAATACACCATCCCCTAAAAGCTGTTCTGTTATATTCCATACCAATAGGCAGCAAGGCTTCATTTGCAATTCAAGTAATAAGGTGCACTCCTTTCTCTAGACCAGGTAGTAGGTGCATTCAGTTGCCACTTCCTAGAATGCCTTCTCTCTGATTGTGGATTGAGCATGGAGCCAGAAGGGAAAGGGAGATGGCAGTTACAGAACACTCATGTTCTGAAAGTAGATACGGCATTCATGACAATGAGAATAACATCTCAGGATATCCAAATTACTTATCCCTATTATCAGGCTTACCCTCTATCAAAAGTAGTGGCCTCACAAAATTGTTTCAAATTCCATCTACTGCCTTGATCAAAATAAGAAATGGAGCCAAATTTGAAATACAGCATCAACATAATTATGTCTAATTACCTTTAAAGCTTCAACTGTATGGTCATCAAGAAGGTAAAAGACCAGCGATTCAAGTAATGCATGTCTGGTAATACCAAATGTAGCTGCAAAGTCATCAACAATGTGCCTCCAAGTTTCATCTGGCATTGTCCAATGCCAATCAAATAAGTAATAAAGTAACTACTTCTATGTTAAAGAAATGAAAGGGCAAAAAAAAGGTTCTGAAACTAAGAATATATGCAATCGTCAAGAACATGTGTGTATACATATTAGAATAAAGAGAAGGAAAAAACATGAAAAATTAAAGAGACAAAGGATACAATGGCTTGCTTTGCAACAATCAAATCGGAACTTCCATGTAAGAAGAGCACATCAACAGCAGCTCGAAGACTTTCAAATGGATAGTATCCTATCACTCCCTCTATCTTAGCCCTAAAAAAAGACCCACGATCCTTCTGCAAAGATGCAAGTTTTAATTCCTCTCCAATTTCTTGTACAAATCCTTGCTCCATCTCAAGATTTTCCAAAGCATCTTCAATGAACAATGAACCACTCTGCATACTGGAATCAGCAGATTGATTTAATACATCTGGCCATGAACGTGTAATTGCAGCTGATTTCCTTTCACGAACAACAGATTGCCATGATGAAAATTTAGTATGACGGGACTTCACATTCTCCAAAAATTTGAGTCTTATACACCATTTCATAATCTCCATATGCTGAAATAAAGAATAAACACCAAGAAATAGCTATAAGCTACAACCAGAAAGAAACACTATAAGCAATTTATGGTTTCATTCAGACCTGCAGAATTCAACAAACCATAGTAAGTTTAATCCAAATTCATGATCTAAAAATGTACAGAATAAAGTAGCTCTACATACTCTAATTTCTAGTTTAAGTAACTTTTAACATTAAAGCTTTTTGAAATCAACTAATAAAGAAGTGCTAGAAATCTGAAGTACTTTAGGAGAATATTATGACAATTCAGAAGGGTAAATAAAGTGGTACTAAAAGATCTTAAATAATAGATCTAAGAAATGAATAAGGTTTAGGTTTAAGGACAAAATTAAGTATTAGTGAAGGAACTTTGAATCTAAAAACAGTAACAGCATTCTGTTAACAACTTGATCTTTAACATAAGCAACCAAACCTGCTTTGTCTTTAAAATGCTCTCTTGAAGAAGCTGCAAGTCATGAAGCTGTGCTGATAGATTACCCTTAAATGACGACTCCAAAACTTCAAGCACATCAGATAATCCAGCCAGATGCACCGAAAGCTTGACCAGAAAATTCAATCTAGTTTTCATTTCTTCTGCATCAAGATTGTCTTACAGAAGAGTTAAGAATATATACTCACTTAGCCAGATACTTAAAAAATATGCAAATAATCAACTAAACAAAGTTAAAACACGATCAGCTACATACAAGTTAAAAGGATACATATCTCTTGAAGTTCCAATACAATGTTTCTGAAGGTCCGCTTGCACCAATCCTTCACAACAACTTCATCCAACAAGAAAGCAATGACAGGATCACTAGACACAGCACTTTCATCCATACAAACATCTGTAACATCTGTTAAATTTCTGTTAAGAATTAACTTTGACAAGTGAAAATACAGTTGTATGAGATAAATTCTAAATTTTTCTTTCCCTTTTTCAAATCCTCAGGAAATGAGAGTAAATCAGGAGGAAACATGAGCTTGTAACAGTGCATACTTCTCAAGCATATGAATTTGTAACAGTGTCTAATTCTCAAGCATAAGAGTGTGCAGCAGTGTCTACTTCTCGTGTATCTCTCTCATTGCTCTCTTAGTTGGTTCAAATATCTATGTACAGAATTCGAATGCAAAATAAAGGTGATGTTGCCATATCCAGGAAACTGCCTTTTCAAGATAAACCAGAACAGCAATACAAGCACAACTGAAAATATTATCCAAGATAAAGTAAATGCATAAGGTTTCAATTTAGTAAAGTAAATTCAATAAAGGATACAGTGGCAAATCAAAGAAACCAAGTTGTTTTCCATAGCAACATCAAATAAAGAATAAAGCCGCTGGACATCAGCAGTCAATTGATCGTCTCCATCTTCTTTCTCCTGAAATCTTTCATCACACTTTTTGGAAATAAGGCCAGCTTCCATGCACTCATAGTAAAGACGAAGTCTGAGCCTATTGTTATTCTTTGGGATGGGAATTCTACAAATTGGGCAAAGATAACATCGCTGACTACATTCCGGACATAAGGAAGCATGCCCACATGAAACTAACACATTTTGTACATAGCGTCCGCAACTTCTTAAATCTCTAGTTGCCCGGCAGTGCTCAACCTTGGCTTCACTGCACAATTCAAGTAAATCAACAGATGCCAAGTGTTCCAATGCTTCCTGAAATAAGAATTACATGCACCTGTAATTTCTCATGAAACAAATCACTGGTCAAAATTCAGCAAGTGATACAATTAAAATTTTGACTGCAAAAATTTTAACAATAAACCTCCAAATACATATATCCACATTCCCATGAAGGCAAAATCTGACAATAGGTATCTAGAAAGGAAATTAGAATTCTCTTTGATGCTTTGACTACAAAAACTGGATACACGTACACCAGGAGTTACATATCAAATTCTAGATTCAAAAGTTCTCAGTGCTTATTTTCAACCTGGTACCTAGTTTTGAATGATTCTCCAGTTATCCATATCACATACTCAACGTAAACCATGCTACTTGCTACTTGCATCCGCAAAAGCAAACAGAATTCTGTCTTTCTGTATACAGCTCACAGTATCACATTCAAATCTGCAATTAAATTGAAGTCAAACAGAAGCACAACTTACACAGTAGTACTCCCATTAAACCTGTGCCGTCAGAATCAGATAACTACATAACCTTCTATCTGGTAGTTAGTTCATAAATCTCCAAAGCAACAAATTTGTATAAGTTTTATCTACATATTATTACTCTTAACATCTGAGTTTACAATTATCAACGAGAACTAAATTGAGTTCATAATTTTCTCAATTTGCTTATTCTAGTTACAAAAAAAATTAAAGAACAGCCCCATCTTAATAAAGAGAGGAATAAACAAAAGTCACAACCAATTCGAGACTCTATTTCATTAAAGAGGGCCAGGTTTTTACACATCAACGTAAATCAGATGATACAAAATAGTTCGGTTCAACTGTAGATAAACAGCACCTCCAAAAACAAAATCAAAAAAAAAAAAAGAAGAAGACCAAGGGCCTTTCGTACACATCAAAACTCTTGTAGCCTTTCTAGCGAAATTTACCTTTGCTAGCTCAAAAGTGCTACTTAGGTGGGAGTAAGCACTACCTAAAACCCTAAAAATGCAGTAACGGCTAGGGTTTATAAATGAGTTCACAATGTTTAGTTAATGAGCAGGAAAGGAACTATGGAGTACGTACTTGAACAGCCCGGCTACTGTAGTTAGGTTGCAGAGGCTGAGCCAAGGATCTAGCAGTGCTACCACGATCACGGGCGGTGGACGGTGAAATCCGACCGTTGGTGTTGATATGGTTTCGCTCCATCTTTTTTTTTTTTTTTTAAATGCTTTTAAAACCTTTAACTAAAAAAGAAGTGAGTGTGAAAAGGAGGAGAAAGCGTTAAGGGCTTAAAGGTTAAAAGAAAGGTGGTGCCACCATAAGCGCCGCTAGAGAGAGACACGGAATTCAAATTACAAGTCTGGGATTGTGCGGTTGCGATGTCGATCAGTTGATCGCTGGTTCAAGATGGGTCGGGTTGGGGTTGGGGTCGGGTGTATTATAAAATTCAAATTAATATGCTCTATAGCCCAGCCCAACTCTCAAGCCTTCAGTTCAAATATAATGAGCTGGGTTGATTTTTCTTGGCCCACAAAGTCTTTAGCAGCTGCTACGCTATCTTTTAATGCAAATTATATCTATTCATCATATATCATAAACTCCGATTCAAAATCACATCATATTATTTTTTTAGTTAAATAATTCACATGTGTGATGTATTTAAATGCAGCATATTTTTATTGTTCAATTTTTTTCTTTCATCTTCTTTTTATTCTTTTTCAAAGATAGAGAGAAAAAAAATCTCTACCTATTCTAAATCAGTTTTAAAAAAAAAAATTTTTTAATTTGCATATTTAATTTTTTTTACTATTTTAGAATATTTTCGTTATTGTTATTATTACTTTGAGATGAAAAATCATTAGTTTTTAATTTATTTGTGGATAAAAATGGTTGAAAATGAACATTTAAACTAAAAATGATTCATATAAAGAAAAAAAAATCGGATTTTCTGGATATTGAAAATGATTAATTTATTAGAAACATACAAGTTTATAGTTTTAAATTTATAAATTTATCGTTTATTAAAATTTGTAAATTCATTATTTAAAACATACAGATTCATCATTAGAAATTACAGATTTATCATTTTGGATTTACAAGTTCATTATTTAGAATTTTCAGGTTCGTTATTTAGAACTTATATATTCATCATTTATGATTTACAAGTTCACCGTCTATAACTTACAGGTTCATCATTTAGTACTTACAGGTTCATAATCTATAACTTACAGGTTCATCATTAAAGGTTCATCATCTATAACTTACAGGTTCATCATCTATAATTTATAGATTCATAACTTAGAACTTACAGATTCATCATTTAGAATTTACGGATTCATCTTCTATAACTTGCAAGTTCATCATCCATAATCTATAAGTTATAGGTTTATCATATAATACTTATAGATTCATCATATATAATTTTCAAGTTCATCATTTATAAATTCAATAAATTTTAAATTATATAATACGTATATATTTGACCGGCATTATAATTAATTTGAAACGCCATTTTTGACTTGTTAATTTTTGAAAAATACTCAACATACATTTTCCATTATCATATATATTGATTAATGAATTAATGTTATTAATTATTATTGATATAACATTTTTTTATTTTGATATTCAATTAATCCTACATCAGACATGTCATTTTCATTAATAATACAATGATAATTGTAAAATATAGGATAAAAACATTTTAAAAGAAAAAATTATGCTAGTCTTCCAATTAATATAATCCGTTGTTTCTGTTTTCGAATTTATTAACTTAATCAATTTTTCTTACCAATTGAAAGGAATAACGTGTTTTCTTTATTTCACACATGTGAAAGATGTCAAATCCATAATACAGGATAAATCCGGATCAATAATATAACAATTCACCTTTTGACTCTTTTCTAATTCTCTTAGTTTTTGTTTTAATGATTTCAAAATAATTAAAACGAAATTTAAATTAGAAAATTTATAATTCTAGAACAAAATCACGTCATTAATTTAAAATTTATTATTTTTTAAGAGTTTTAATTGAAATTTTTTAATTAATTATGAAACATATAAACTTATTTAAAATGACTCAATAAATACCTAAACAAAAAAACTCATATATACTCAGTTGTTATATTTTCTCAAGTGCGTAATGAGTGCATTTGAAACAAATTTAAAGTGTTTAATAGGTTATAGGGCATTTGGGTTGTTGTTTGATGTAAAAAAATAGATAATTTTTTTTTTTACTTAATAGACAATTTTTTTATTTTTTTATAAATTATTTTTCTCAAAATTGCTTCTAAAAAATATTTATTTATTTAGTTCACTCCAAAATAAATTTTTAAAAATTTAAAAATTAAAAATAATTCTTTTTCTTCAAAAATATTTTTTTCCAGATGCAGTATCATATAAAATATAAAATATAAGATATTAAATAATTTTTACAATTCGTACACAAAAGAAGACCTTCATTTATAGCATTTCGCTTTTGAATTAATGATTGCTAGATAGAGGTTTTATTGAAGTTTAGAATTGCATTATGTATTTGAGCCACCATATATAAATTTATTTCCTTGGTTTAACACAAAATAAACTAAATGATCAGAATTAGAGATGGCTTAAGAAGCAGACTAACACCATAATTCAGAAGAATTATATATTAATAGTGGTGACAACCGTACATTGTGCAACAATATTGGGTTACAGGTTTCTAACACCATAAGAGTATTGACATGGTCTTACCGCGTTGGTAAGGGAAAGAATGCTTGATGTTGAGGGCAATTGCAGACAAATAGCATGCATGATCTAACCATATGATAATTAATAATAATTATTATGTCATTAATCAATTAGATTGGTGGAGTCTCCTCCTCATAATCAAACAAATCAAAATTCCAATAACTTCAAATGCAAACCATGTCTGTTGAAATATCTCAAAGCAATCATCCTCATTGTTTAAAAGACAATGAGAATGACTATTTTGTAATATTTTTACAGAGTCAGTAAAAAAAAAAGTAAAATTAAAAAATAAGAAAAAAAATGAAAAATTTATGACATCATTTTTTTTCAAATAGAAAGAATCAGTCCAACGGTGTACAAAATATTAAAATTTACTTTTGTACTGAATTATTCTCCATTTCTAAAAGGAGACAATGAATTTTTAAAAAATAAATAGAAAAGTATATGAAGTTATATCAATATGTCTGACATTCTAAAAATAAGCATATTAAGTTACAGTTTTATCTCGTGAATTCACAAATTCTTCCAAAAAAATATCAAGCTACCTATAAAAGGAGAATTTTTCTCACTTAGAAGGTTGAATTCCAAATTTTATGTTATTTATATCAATGATATTTTAGTATTTTTTGAATCAATTGAATAACATTTTAAATATCTAAAAATATTTTTCTACATTATAAAGAAAAAATGATTTAGTTGTTTTCAAAACAAATATCCCTCTTTTCAAAATACAAATTTGTTTCCTTGGACATTAAGAGATCGGGTACTCACATTGAAAGATTTACAATTTGCTATATATTCCAAAAATCAATCACTACATATACATACAAATATAAATTGCTCATCTTATTTTTTTTTTCTATTTTGGGTAGCTCATCATTATCTTATTAGAGTATTTTGGTAGCATATTTTGATTGTTTCTCCCATTATTCATAAAAAGTGAGTCACTCGTTCCTATATATATATATATATATATATATATATATATATATATATATATATATATATATAAATCAATATTCCAATTTGATTTGAAATTAAAATCTCAAATAGAGCATCAAAAGTCCCAATTTATATTGGAAATTTGGAATATAATTAAAATTTGTGTAAAAATTATAAATTTAAAAATTGATTAAAAATCTTTCCCTTTCTTTCTTTTTTTTTCTAATTTTTTTAACACATCAATCACATTTTCGTTTCTGAGTGGTTTTTTGTTGACTAAATAATTTTATATACCAATTGATCCACCTCGTGGGTACTTCTTCTAAGGAAATATTCTTACTAACTTCCAAATGTTTACCTTCCTTGTTAGAATTGGAAACCTCCTTCAACAGAAAAGTATTCCTTGGTGGGAGGTCAAACACAACGACAAAGCCATTGGAAACAAAAATAAATAAATAATTGGGAATATATGCACACTTAAGCATCTAACATTGTTTGGACGAAACCTCAATTTTCCCTTCAATTATAAATTATAAATTGATAGTCAAAAGACTTTCAAATCATCTGAGTATAAATATAACATATATATACACACAAAAGTCTCACTAGAACAGGAATACAGGTGTCGAAGGAATAGGAAAGTATAATTAGTTACAGATACAATACAATTAGAACAGGAAATAGAATCCGAGTAAATTCCTTATTACAATAGATTCCTTATCACCCTTTCTGCAAGTTGAACTGGAAGCAGAAAACATAGTCAACTAATATAATTTTACAGTACGACATAGTGAGATATTGAACTTCCAGGTAATATTATAGCATTACTAGAATATCATTTAAAAACTAAATTAATGGGTGGAAAGACTATAATTATAGCATTACCGGAAATCGGAAAAAGACATAAATAGAGAGGAAAATGGCACTACCGACACATTACACACCTTATCGGTTAATCCACCAAACCGACAAAACAATACGTCTCCGGCGAGTGTTCTTCTTTGGCACAAACAAGTGTCTTTCCACTTTCTCGCAATGATTTAAAACTTGAAAAAAAGTGCTAGATTGAAGAATAATTAAACAAATCCCCACATTTCAACGCGGTACAATATTCAACATAACTGCACCTGCACTATGGACCCACAAACTACCATTTTAGGATGCGCCTAATATGCCACATATCACAATTTAAAAACTTTTATTTTAAAAAAAAAAACATCTCACATTTCTTTGTTAGAGCATCTTTCGTCCCCTTTCAAAGCAATTTCGCAATTAAATGGATAAAAAAATTACTTACAAATTTAAAAATAAGAAAGATAATTTCAATTGTTTAAAATATTCAAATGGTTCCACTTTTTTTTATATAATAAATTTAATTAAAATAAGTAAATATTATTTATTAATATACTTAATATTAATTATAATGAAATTAATAATTAAGCTATTTAATTAACTAAATTAATATAATTAATAAAAAAACTAGTTTAAATAATATAAATATAATTATTAATGAAATTAATATGAATATATTTTTTAATACAATTATGTAGTATATAATATAATACAATGATAATTAATATATTATTTTCTTTTTATAAATTTTTAATGCTGGATTTTAATTAAATTTTATTATAATTTTCTATGTCAATTTTTTCATAAATGAAATATTGTGAGCTTATTTTAATTTTCATAATTAATTTTTTAAGCAATTTATTAATTTTAATATTAATTAATAATAATAATAATAATAATTCAATTTATTTGACAATAAAAAATATAACATTTTAATTGTTAATGATGAATATTATATATTACAATATTAAATGGGTATTACAATTAAAATTGATATTAAAATATATTTGAAAGTATAATTAAAATTATGTTAATGTGGTAAAGGGACCATAATTGTGTGGATGTGGATGCTCTTAGTATTATGAGCGATAACAAAATAGATTTTGTGGTGAATTTTACCATCCTATTTCCGATCCCATTTCATTTTTTAATGAAAAAAATTATGGATTCTCATCCCCATACCACGGGGGAACTTAAAACCGATCCACAATTTTTTTAAAATTATTTTTGTTAATTACATAAATTTTTAAATAAAAAACATATTTTTATTTTGAAAATAAGTACTATATATTTATTTTATTATTTTTAGAAATGAATTATGTTAAAAATACAAATAAAATTAAATATGTATGTGTGTGTGTATATATATATATATATATATATATATGAGATATATACATATTATCCTCTCCCTATTCGCCCGTCACATAAAATTTTGAGATCGGGATAAAACATGATAATAAAAAAATTGTCTAATTTCAAGTGAAACCGTAACACTCTCTTACCCTCATACATCACAGTCAGGTAAGATGATGTCACTAACTGTCTGTATAAACAAACTTGTATATATATATATATGTGTGTGTGTGTGTGTATAAATCATTGTGAATATGAACATATCAATTTATGTAAATTAACATATGAATATATCCATATACCCATCTCTACTCACAATTTTATGTATAATACGATACATTCATATCTCATATATGCATAACAAAAATTTAATTTACATATTTATTTTTATACATATAGTTCACATGACCACAACTGGTCATAAATATCTACAGACTATTTATATGCATATATATATATATATAAGTGGTTACAAAAACAAACTAATCATGTATGGGTGGTTGTCACTGCTGCTCTGTTCCATTTGTGGAACTTATTGGGCTGACGGCACTCTTAGATAACTCGCCTAGATAATATCTGCATGAGAGAAAAAAATAAGCTTTTGCACTGAGTTTTACTCAATTGTGCAATAACATATAATAATAATCATTTTAAATGACTATATATATATATATATATATATATATATATATATATATATATATATATATATATATATATATAACTGAAAATAATTGAAGTTTTTTTTCCATAAAACAATATATTATATAACATTTATACTTGTATAAATAAACTGGCATAAACATTTTCGATAAATGAATGTAACAGTAACACTTTTTGAAATATAATTTTTTTCATGTGTATATCATTAGCATATAATTAAAACATAATATTACATTCATTTACTAATTAAAATTTTTATCAGACTCATATATTAAGACGTCATAGATCAAATCCTAGGGAAACAAGATATACCGTCAATAGACGGAAAAATCAGGGTCCAAGAAATCCACAGGACCGGAATCAAATCATAACCCTTCAGCTGATATAAGATAACCGTAAGATCAATCTCGATCCAAGATAATCACGGGATCGATAAATATATATATATATATATATATAATATGTTTGGTCCAAGATAATCGCAGGATTATGGCTAAATCATAACCTCATAGTTGATCCAAGATAACCACAGGATCAGTCAATACCTCTGATAACCAAGATAGCCACAAGTCATGGATTTTCTACCCTATTGGCATACCAATAAATATTTGAGTCAAGTCTAGGCTAATAAGTGAACCAAAATATATTGATTTTCATAAAATAAATAATTAAAACTTACATTTATATATATTGCACAAAATTATTCTCAAACTCATTTATTTTCATTTCATGTATTATATAAAAATCAAATTTATTTATTAATGATCAGTATTATAAATAATTGCACAAATTTAATTTATCGTCTTGCTACGTCTGTAGACTTTTTTCGTTTGTCCGATGTTGACACTTGTATTAAAAGTGTGCCTAATAAAATTATATTTACTATCAAATATTTAGAAGTATAATACTCTTTCAAATAGCGAAAATCTATTTATTTCTAAAATTTAATTTAGCGTCACTCACATTAATTTACGTTTTTGTATTTTTATTTAATATAAATTCCACGTAGTTAACATATTACCCAAATCTCAATAGCGTAGCACGTTTATCAATATAAGCGAATTGTTCACAAATCCCAAAAATTTTACAGGTTTAAATTTAATATTTCCAATAATTAACTAATTTAGTCAGCCATTAGTTATATTTTATTTATATATATATATATATATATATATATATATATATATATATATATATATATATATATATATATATATATTCGGATTCTTCACATTTTGGTTTTATTGTCTAAATAAAAAAAAAATCCAACATCTACAATTTTATTCAAATAGTTTCGGATCCATGAGTTCAACCTGCTCTATTTAGTCCAACACCATTATTATTATTATTATTATCACCTTGATTCCTTCACAATTTCCAATCGATACAACAACTACAAATGAATAGTCTTAGATATAAATTACATAATTAATAAGGTAAAGGAAAAAAAATAAAAGGAAAATAAAATAAAAAAAATAAAGAAAAAGGAGCTTAGATGTCTCGGGCAACATAAGAAAAAAATAGATTTTAGCTCCCTCCTTGCATCAACTCCCCGTTTACAATTAATAAATATACAACTTCATCACAATGAGTAATTTAAAACATTTAATCTAGAGGAGAGTAAAGAAATTGATCAAGAAAAATGGAGGGTAAATATTTTCGGTCAAAATGGAACAAAATAAGAATTAAATAAATTTTTAACCTTTATGCAACTTTTGAACCCATGGCCTCACTTTGTTCCTTTTGGCCTTCTCTTCACTATTACTTCATATACAACACTCCCAAATACTTCACCTCACTTGATAGAACCAAAATCTTTCTTTTTTTTTTCAAATATATATATATATATATATACACACATTTGCTTTGGAATGACTTGATTTTTATCACCAAATGACCTATTTTCTTGTGTATTGCATACCCATGGCTTAACTAAATGTTAATGGTAAGAAATTTGCTAAAAGAATAGAGATAAGGAGAAGATATGTCTCGGTTTGAAGAGAAAAAAACATGGCCAACCATCAAAGTGATGAAATGAACGTTTTATGATTTTAATTTGTAGAAATACATAAGTTTTTGCAGATTGATTAAAGAAGTTGATTAGCTTGCATGGCCACCATGTGGCACGCATGCAAGGTAAATCAAATTTTAATTTAATTATTATTATTATTCACTTAATATATTTTTTTTATATTTGCTAAATCTCTTAAATCCAAATCCAAAATAAACTAATTTTTAATAATTAAATATACTATTATTTATGAATTAATTTTTTCTACATTTCGATATTTTCGGTTTCAAAATTGGAATATCGGAGCAAAAATCATATTTTTCTGGGTATTTTTACAGTACCGTAAGTTAAATTTTATCTCCTTAATTTGGTTGTTCTAAACATTTGAGTTTTTATATCAAATTGTACTTGAGAGTCCGCCTTAATATTCTTTACGTTCTGGTATATTTCTTTCACGATTTTCTAACAGTGCAAAAATCGCATATTTTACCATCAGACGTCATTTTCATCGATTTTTGCAAAAATTTCAGCATTACATATTTAAACTAAAATTTTTCATTTATTCTCGGCTCAATTCTGATTCCACACGTGCACGATTTTTTGTCAGTCCGGTGCGTCTGGTCGCGAAACACTCGTATTGACCGTGGTCTAAAATGATGAACGTGACAGAAATGCCACAAAGACAAGTTTAATTGTCATTTATAGTATACATAATAATCATGATTATCTTAATATTAAGTTATTATCGAATTAAATTATTATTCTTATGATATTGACAGATTTTCAAATGAAGTTAATTTTTTATCATTTTATTATCGAATGAGATCGTTTTGAAATTTAAATTATCAAATCAAATCAATTTTTAAATTAAAATTTCAAAAAAATAATTCCATAATTGAGATAATCAGAAAAACAATATAATTTATTCATTATAATATAATAATTGAAATCAAATTTAACTTTTATAATATAAATTTATGAATTTAATATACAGCATACAATTAATCAATTGCTTATTTGAAGAAACAGCAAAATATATGCAGAAATTAAGTTTAGTGTGTAAAATTTATAAATAAGTGCATATAATTTATTTGGGAAAAATACGAAAGCTCATTATTTTTTTCCATCTTTACACATATTGACTAAAATTATTATCATAGTTTTTATAAAAAAGATGATAATTAATGAATTTTGTTCAACTAGTATTGAATTTGATCTTAGAAATTATAAGTTATGAATCTCAAAGAAAAAATAGTAATGCAGTTCGAGCATTAGATTAAATTTATGAATTTTTTTAAAAATTAAATCAATCATAATATTTTTTTATATATAAAACAATAATTATTATATACAATAAATCATGAAGTAATAAAAAAATTCAAAATTTGTAAAAATAAATAATATATAAATAAATTATGCAGAACATCAACAATTATTTAACAATCATTACAGATATTTAAAATTACGGTTAAACATCTAAAAAATAAATTTATAATTTTTTAATTTAATTAAATAGTTTTTATTTTTTTAAAATATTTATTTAACTGTTTATTTAAAAACAGTCTTTAAATTTACAAAATTTAAAAATAATTTTTTTTTCAAATCGTTTTTTTAAAGTCAACGCGAAACGGGCTGTGCGTATATATAAAACCCGTGAAAGCTGGAACTGTTCAAATTACAGTACTATCATGAAAGACTTCGACAAAAACAGCATAATTTTTAAGTTTTTAAGGCTATTTTGGTCTTTTACTCACCAACCCCTACCCATCTACCTCTCGTTCATTTCTTACCTCCTCATTCATTTCTTTCAATAAAAAATCTCTCACAAGTTTCACCGCCGCCCCCCTCCTCTCAATTGCACCCCCTACCTTTCTTCAGCCCGTCCGCATCGGTAGGCTTCCCACCAGAGTTTGATGTCGGCTTATGCAGTTTTCCCTCGCATGACGGTCATCTCCCACCGTTGAGCGCAGGCTAGGTGCATCCTCGCTACTCATGGTACGCATTCCCTCTCCGATCAAGGCAAGAGAGCGACCCAAGTTCCAATCGTGGCTCCTATATCGAGAGATAAGAGCTTTCGGGGAGTGTTCTAGATATGTTGATTTGTTATCATCCTTGACTTTTTTCAAATAAAATTTTTGAGATTTTGTTTTCTTGGTTTGGAGATGTCCATTTTGGGTTCAAAATAAATTTCGAACAATTTTAATTTTGATTTTTTCTTTGTATTCTCTGTATGCATAATTTTTTTTTATTTTATGCATAATTTTTTTTGCATTTGATTCTTTACCTAAATTGCATATATTCCTGATCTACAATTTGTTGCATTCATTTGTTTTTTTTTCTCTACTTTTTGGATTTTGAATATAGTCAGATCCAAAGTCTATGTTGGACTAATTTTTATTTTTATGCATGAATATATTTGAATTAATTTACATACCTGAAATTTATGCCTAGAATATAAATGTTTGCTGTTATTTGGATTGATAAATGATCTAACTTAATTAAATTTTATGTTTTTAATTATTATTATTATACAAGTTATGATTGGAAAATATTGGAATTAATTAGACCCTATTATGGCCGAAAAATTGTGGTGAAAGAAGTACTTGGACATGTTTGTTATGGTAGCTGGTGTGTGCGTAATGGTATGCTAGAAAAGTAATTGGATAATTGTAACGTGAGAATATAAATCTTGAGTGTTTGAGAATGAACTGTTGTGGTTTAGAGTTGAGTAAAAATTAAGCAACTGGAGTGGAAAATAAGAAAGCAACTTAACTTATTAATTAGCAAGTAATTAAATTTGTATTATTAATTAGTTGGTGATTTAATTTGAATTAAATAAAATACAATAATTAGTGACTACAAAATAGTCAAGGGTGATTTTCGTTTGTTCCTTTTGGTCAACTAGAGCTGTAAAATAATCATTTTCTCCAAATTATAAAATCAATGAGATGATTTTTTTTCTCCTTATAATCGTCTGCCTTCATTTTTTGCTACCAATTATGAGGTTATTTTATTAGACAAGGGTAGTAACATTTTCTTAGAAAAAATTAAATAATTAATTTAAGTGTTTGAAGATTGGGAATAATTAACATTAAACTATTAATTGCAGTGTTTCTGATTTTACCTTTGTGGCTGTAATTTTCCCTTCAAACTTTAATCAAATGGCGTCGTTTAGACTTGAAAAACATTGCCCCTAACACATTTACAAAATGGTCTCATTTGCCACTTAATAGAAAATATACTCTAAATTGGATTTTATGCATTTAAGAAACTTGATACTCAGAATTTTAAAATTCTTTTAATTGCTTTTTAATCTTATCTATGTGTCAAGTATATATTAATTTAGAAGATTTAATAGGCAAATCTCATCATTTAATAAGAGATTTGTTAATATATAGACATATCTCATATAAGATTGGGTATGATATTATTCATATTTCATTCATTTGATATAAGATTTGCCAAGATATGTTGTTAATTTGGTCGTAAGATCTAATGCATTTAATAAATAATTTTGTAAGATCTTATGCATTAAAGAAACTTGATATGTACAATTTTAAAATTCTTCTAATCTTGTTTAGAATATTTGCTAGGAAGATCTCATTTATTTAATAGAAAAATTGCTAAATATTAAACGTATTTCATTCATTTAATAGATTATTTGGTAAAATATAATGTATTTAATAGAAGATTTAGTAAAATATAATGCATTTTATACAAAATTTAGTAGAATTTTATGCATATTTCATTCATTTAATATAATATTTGCTAAGATATGTTGTTACGTTTTTAGCTATGCACATTCCTCTTTAGTAATTACTCTCTTTTTAGTTGCATAAATTCTTATCATTTAAGTTAAATTTCTTTGAATTTATTTGGGAGTTTTTTTTTTCTATTAAGCCATTTGAATAAAATGTATTGATAACAAATAGGATATCATCCTCTCAAATAAAAGTGGCCAACTCTTAATATAAAAATAGACGCACCTCTTGAGGAATAACCAGTAAAAAAAATCATGTATTAAATAACTATATATTATTTATCAAATATACATATATATTTACTAATCAATAGTTTTTAAAAATATAATATCAAAATAATTTGTTCAATATCTAGGATTGATCATTGCTCATCTAGTAAAAAAATAAATGAGTGATATTATTGTTATATTTTATTGAGGTATTCATTTATTCCTAATTGTTATAATTATTAATGATTTATATTGTTATATTTTATTGAGGTATTCATTTATTCCTAATTGTTATAATTATTAATGATTTATATAATATAGTTTACATAAAACACATGTTATTAACTCATATTTATTATTTATTTTTTTACAATGTTGATATAAATATATATATATATATATATATATATAACTGCTTCAATTGTCAACGCTCAATTTATACAATCCACTACTTCTTTTATGTTTTTTAAATTATATTAATAATAACGAGTAATGCTAAAACTATCAAGACCACATTTTGTACCCTTTGATTTGAATTAATTATTACTCCAAACAATACAAATTTTTATTAAATATTTAAAATTTTATATGTGTTTAATAGATACTATATTTACTATATATATATATATAGTGTTTATAATGTATTAATCTATTAAATATTATTTACAATCGTCCAACATTTTTTCCAATCCGAAACTAGTGTTGCTCACACCTATGATATATGATTGTCTGATTTTTTTCATAAACGACCCCCAGAAAGTCTTAATATATATATAGGTGGGTCCCATAGTGTGGGTCCGCAAGTACCATATAAGTGCCACGGTATCAACTGCAATTGCAAACAGTGGACAACGTGGGAAACGTGTACGATACCTGATGCATACAGCAATAACGTACACACGCCCAAACAAGTGGACAACCCCTATAACCTAATCCCATGGTCCCCCGCACCATGATGACTGAATCCAACGGTGAATATACACAATCATATTTATGGCTTCAAGCACCAAATATTAAATTCTCCATGTGGAAAACCAATAATATAATCCACCAGAAATTCAGAATAGCAATGAACTATTTTCCTATTTTATTCTCATTTAAATTATTTAGGTCATTTTTAACTGTAAATGGCAAATAGAAAATCACCTTCGTTGAAAATTTTAAGATTTTTTAAATAATTCATGTTTGAATTTTCACTTTTTTGTATTTGATAAATAAATAAATAAATGATAAATGGGTCCAGGCTTGTACTCAAGTCAAAATAAATCGAATTATTTTAAATTTAGATTGAATGTATTTAATTTGAAGTAGGATTTTTTTAAATATTTTATTTATTATTTTAATTATTTTATAAATGATATAAATCTTAACTTTTAATATTTTGGTATTCACATAAGAAAAAATAGAGAATATATGTCACCTAAAAAATTGAAGAAGGTAACAAACATTTCTAAAAAAAATTACATATCTATTTTTTAACCTAGTTCGATTTTTTTAAAAATAAAATTTAAATAAATCCACCAATATCTTTTTTTTAAAACAAAATTAGAATCTAAAAAATAAAATCCTATTACTATAAAATGTTAAAGTTTCTTTCCAACTTTAAAAACATAATCAGTCCTTTTTAACATTTTTGGACCTATTCAAAATTCAACTATCATGGCATTCATGTTGCTAATTGCAAATAATTGGCTATTTTTCCTATGGCATTGCAATAAATCTTATGCCTTGATATACCAATAGAAAAAATAAAGAATTAAATATATTTTCTATATATACTATAGTTAATTAAGAATATTTATAAAGATGCTCGCCAAAAATAAAAATAAATTATAAGACTTACGCAAGGAATTGGACTTAGATAATACTTAAAAAATTTATATTTTGAAACTCTTAAACTTTTTGTATTTTAACTATTAAATTTCTAAACTTTGATATTATCATATTAAACCCATAAATAATTATTATTTTCTACATAAAATCCTTATTGGATGGTAGAGACGAAATTAATGTCAAAACATTATTTAATATTAGACTAAGGAGATGTGTTGGGATTTTTATTGGATATTAAAAAAATAGATCTAATTTTTTATAAACTATGTTTCTCAAATTTGCTTATGTGAAAAGTATTTATTTACATATTTTTTTAGAAACAATTTTTAAAATTCAAAAAAAATAATTTTTTTATGAAAAATATTTTTTTCCCAAAAACTATATCAAACATGGCCTAAAATGGATATGGGGTGCCTAAAATAAAACTTGAATCCATCCTTTTCTATTATTTTTTGTAATTAATAAAAAATATCTAACATTGAGATTCATTATAGAGAATGAACAAACATGTCAAATATTTTGAAAAATAGATTTATAAGACTTAGGCATCATATTGTTATATTAATTAATACAATACTTATTATGACAAGAAAAAAATAATATAATGTGTTATTTTCAATTAAAAGTATTCGTGGTAAATTGGTATTATATTTATAAATTTGTACAAAAATTTTACGTATATGTATATAAAACAAAATTAATTGGATATGTTACCTTATTAAAAATTTAAACTAGAATTTGTTAATTATTAAAAAATAAAATAAAATAAATTATTTTATAATTAATTAATGTGGGATATATCACGTCATTTTAGTGCAATTTAATAAAAAAATTCATTTTCAATCCAAACACCATTTTTTATACTAAAAAAACTATTATATATATATTTTTTATAATACTTTTATTTCCTAAAATGAAGGGTAAAATAACGTAATTACAGTGTCATGTTATATTTGACGTTAGACTGTAGCCATATTATTTTTGGGGGCAAATTACACTTATAGTATCTTAACTATATAACACATTACATCATGGTACCTCAACTTCAATTTGAAATATAAAATTCTCTGATTTTTTTATTTTATAACATGAAACTCTCTAACTCATTCTCCATTAGGTTACTTAACGAAACACTTACATGAATTTTTTATATCATTTCACAATTTCCCACATGGAAATTTTAGAAATATTTCTCAGTTTTGTGTAAATTAAATAGGGTAAAAATTAAAAAAAATTATAGATTTAAGGTATTGAGCAATTTTATTTCTCATTTTCTGATAGTTTTGTTGGCCAAACGAGGAGAGAACTGAAGAACAACCAAATTTTTTTTAATTTATAAATTAATTTTTATAAAATAATTTATTTGTTGAAATGCTCCCTCCAAGTTACACTAGTAATATAATTGCATGATATGCCTTGCATTTTTTTAGTCTTCAATTAACATTGTAAGGAGAGAAAACTCATAACAATTAATGTAAGAAGATTTTTTTTTTATTTTGTTATAAATAGCCAAGACAAATACGGTGGGAGTTGTTTTACAAAAAAAATTATTTTGTACGCTAAAACAAAAAAAACTAAATATTTACAAAAAAATTATTTTGTGCGTTGGTTAAAATGACACAATAATCCAACTAGTACACAACTATTTATCCGATCAACACGACTAGTCAATCCCTTAAAACTACCTTATATCTAAAAATTTTTTAGATTATACCTTAAAATTGTAATTTTTTTTTCAACTACCATAGACTAAAAAAATTTCTGAAATTCCAGCTAATCAAACTTTTTACAACATTTCTTCTTTTCTTTTTTTCCCTCTCTTCTCTCAAATTTAAAATTCTAAAAAAATCTCATCACCTTTTTCATTCCCAACCCAATTTCTCCATTGTCATGTTTGTATCCTTTAGATCCTCCCCTCCAACCTTTACTAAATCATTTATCTCACACAGACTCTCTCTTTTTCCTCCTTCTTCTTTTCCTCATCCTTTTCTCCGCAGCTTCAAGTTTTGCAAAATAAAGGCTTTCAAAAAAACAAGAAATTAGAAGTGTTGGTAGATCCAGATATGGAGAAACATTACGTTAAACAACTAATCCAAGTCACGTTACTTTGAACCCAAAGCTCTCCAATGAAGTGGCCAAAGATGTTAAAGGTTGTGAGAATGCTTAAAGGTGATGGACTAGCAAAGAGGTGGGAGGAGTCGCAAAAGGTGGAGGTCGTCCACTAAGAGGTTGATTTGGCTCCATCACGGAGCTTAGAATGGATCATTGATTTCACTGAGAACCTCTATGCTATAGTATCATCTAGTCCAATATGACAGTTTTCAATTTAGTTGACAAAAAAATATATAATTTTCTAGTTTTTTAATTTTTTGGCTCTTTTTTAATAGCAACACTCTTCTTCTAAACTAAATCCCATTTAGTTCTTTTTGGAGCTTAAAGTTAACAATTTATGCATATTAATGTACATAATAGCCCTATTGCTTTTTTTTGGATGAGTCATTGCATAGAATTTTCTTTATCTCTTAATTTATATTGTGCATTTTGAGATATATATAATAACTTAGTGTTAAGATTAATGGAAAATTTAACTTTATGGGCAACATTTTACATAGAAGAAGGAATTTGAGTTTTTGAGCCGGTGTTTCAATTTTTTTATTTTATAATTGTTTGATTGATGATAAATGAATAGAAAATGAAAGAAAATATGTGTGAGTTTTTAATTTTTAAAGTTTCAAAGAGAGAAAAAAATAAGAAGGGAGGTGATGTGTAAAAAATTTGATGAGATGAAATTTACATGTGGAAAATTGTGAAATGATGTAGAAAATTCACATAATCGTTCTGTTAAGTAACCTAAAAGAAAGCGAGTAAAAAAGAGTTTTGTGTTACAAAATTAAATATAATATAATTTTATGTTATAAATTGAAGTTTGGATACTTTGATATAACACACTATATAATTAAGATACTGTCAATGTAATTTATTTCTATTTTTTTTGATGAATATGATGCTGGTTTGAGATCAAATGTATATGCTATTTTTATCTTCTTGTCAAATCTAGTGTCATTTTGGTATTAGATTGAAGATGTACTTATGTTTGGAGCTAAATATATGTGAGAAAATTGGAATATAAAATTTATAGGATTGGAATAACGTCTAAAGATGATAAACTATTTAAAAATTGGCATAAAATAGTCTAAGTAAATATATATTTTTTAAAAGAAGTTTAAGAAAAGATAATTGTCTAAATTATTATAAAGGGTACTTATATCCTATAAATGAGGGAGTTAAGAGCTCTCACATTTGGTAGTTATAAAATTGAAGTACTTTTTATATCAATTCAAATAATTTTCTATAAATTTTTTCTCTTAAACTAATTTTTTAAAATGAGTTAAGTAAAATGTTAATTTTTAAATTTTTTTTCTTGCCATTTAAGTTTTGAATGAAAAAATGATAATTCTTCATAAATTTAATGGTAAAACGCGAAAATTTAAGGGGGTTCAAAAATGATTTTTGTTCCTATTATTATTACTTTTAGTCTATTTGATTTTTTTTTTTTGAAGAATAAAATTAAATTGTGTTATAAAACGACTAAATAATTAAATAAGGGAGGAGGAACTGCAACTTTTGTTAGGCTAGAAGAACCGCTGCAACCTCATTCATAAGTCCCTCTCTTTCTCTCGCCTTTTCTCTGCGCACCACCACCACCACCGCCAGTCTCCTCCTCTTCTTCGCTTTCTTACATTCTTTCTCTCTTTAGCCTTCACAGTCTCCCTCGCGTATACATACACACAACACAGATATTATACATATATATGTTTGTATATATCGGTGCTTCTTTCAATGGCCACAGCACCAGTCAAGCCTCAGCAGCTCCACAACTTCCCCTTGTCCCTAAAATGGGGCCAGACGGCCACGCTCGCCGCCTCCACCACCAACCTCCATAATCGCACCGCCACTAGCCAACGACCCACGTCTACACTTGCACCCGACTCCGAGACTGAATCCGACCCTGAACCAACCACAATCCGGCATCATCCCCGTGTTGGATCCCGTTCCGCTCGCATCCATCGATTTTCTTTTACCTCTTGCTCTACCCTCTTGCCTAAACCGAAGAACCCATCAACGGAGAGCCCCCACAAACCAACAACCTTATTGGAAACGGAAGTCGCGGAGAAACTGCATAAGCAAGTCACAATTTCGGGAAACAACAACGAAGCTGACGGGGAAGGGGAAGAAGGAGGAGGAGAAGACAGGCAAAAACAACAAGAAGAAGGGAATTCGAGGCCGTGGAAATTGAGGCCTAGAAAAGGGATTTCAGCTACTAAGAATGGAGGGGAATTGAAGGAAGCGGCGATGCAGCACGTAAATGAGCAAAGGGAGAGGGAGAATACGCCGCAGCTTCAGCCGAAATCGACGAGATTGAGGGGATTCGTGGAGTCTACAGGGGGAGGAAGCGGCGGAGTGTTTTTGGAGAAGAAGGAGAAGAGGAAGTTTTGGATAGCTCTGTCAAGAGAAGAGATTGAGGAGGATATTTTCTCCATGACTGGGTCGAGACCTGCTAGGAGACCCAGAAAACGACCCAAGAATGTGCAGAAAGCGCTTGATGTAAATGATCTTTATCTCAATCTTTTGCTGATTTGGGTTTCTTCTTGTAATCTCGCTCTTAATATACTCGATGTGTTTGTGTTTTTGTCTTTGTAGAATGTTTTTCCCGGTTTGTGGTTGGTGGGGACTACAGCTGATTATTATAGAGTTGCTGATCCTCCTGTGAAGGTTCGTCCACCATCTTGATTTTGTTCTTCTGCTCTCTTCTTTGCCAAAATGTTAATAGGCAATTACTACGCCCATCTTGAAAATGTTTGTTTACTTGCTCATTGAAAGACTCAGTGTAATTTTCGTTTGTTGGCTAAGAGTTATTTGCTCTTTATGCAGAGGTAAATATGGATCATCAGATATTGGGAATTTCCTGAAACGCTGGCAGAGATTGGAGGAGTTGCTCTTACAATACAGAGGATTCAATTTGAGGTGTAATCAGGGAATTCTGTAAAAAAGGGTGGAGGAGGTAATCCAAATAGAAGGAAAAGAAATGTGACAATATGTCATTGTTTTTGTATGCTCTATGCAGGGGCATAATTTAGTCTGTTTTACTTTCAGTGGTAGTTTTAAGTTGTCCAACATTGACAGCAAGACAGCTGAATATAGAATTTCATTGGATTTTGGGAAGAATTCGTGTGAATTATCTAATATATCGATTACTTGCCATTTCTTACAGGCTTCCCTACATCGTTGGGGGGCAGAGTAGCAAGCTTCTTGTTTGTTTGAAAAACTTAATTCGATACATGATTTCTGATTGGATGCATAGCTTGCTTCCTTGTTCGGGAAGGCCACTTTTCCATTCAATTGAGCTTCAGAAAGCCAAATTCCTGACGAGTTTGAATGCTTAGATGTTGATTTATTTTCCATTTTACTTCTTTATATTGATAAGTTGCAACTGCAGTCAGAGTTTTGATACTTGGGTGCAACATCATGACTGACGATTTTGATGCTTGGTTCTGGAGTTTGATATTCTACCATGGATTTTTTGTTTACGTGTGCAGTTGGCTTAAAGCAGTACCAAACCAAGTCAATGGTTATTTGTTCTATTGACTTCCGTATAATGCTATGTTTCACATTAATTTTTTCTTTTCTAATGCTTTTGCTTACTGAAGAGTGTTCATATTCCTGTTTTCGTGACAAGTATGGTTTCTCTATGCATATATGCTAACACATTAGAAGGATTTCCTAAAGCTTTAGAATGTAGTGAGGTTCTTCAATTTTTGCATTCAAATCCTACAGGTTTTGTTTCTCAAGCATTTGCATGTTTTCATGAATTGGAGTTTATTGCATCTTCTGTTAAGCTACTTATGTTTGGGGCTCAACGTGAGTAGAAATGGTTAGCTAGGAACAAAATCTGATATTGGAAAGTTTTTCATATGAGCCAACTATATATTTTGTATGTGAAGTTCTGCAGCATAAATGACTTCTCGGGCTTTAATGGAAGTGAAGAGTAGCCATATTCAGTTTGAGAAAATGTCATCAACTTTCATAATTAACTGGTGGCTTTTCTTCTAATTCTTACATTTCTTTGTGGAAACTGGAAAAGAAGTAATTATTGAAGAAATCTGTGTACTGTTTGGAGCTCATTTCTTGCATCTTTCTGTTTGAATGGTGGATAAGAAATCAATGCATGTGATGTTATGAGCTACTTGTTAGCATTTACCTCTTTGAAATTCATCGTGAGTGGATGGTCTTGCCTTGTAAACCCCAAAGCGCTTTTCATGTCTTTCACATGTTTGTTGGATATTTGTGCTTATGATATGGGATATGGGCTATGGAATAAGTGCACAGAGTGCTTTCATTGAGAGTTTATTCAAACATATCAAGCGCAACAGTTTGGGAAAGTAAGTTGTTCAGTTCAGGTCTGTTCGTTTTTGAGATAGTTTTCATATTGGCTTGGTGGGAAACTTGGTGGACTTTCTACTAGGATATCATTGTTATCCTGTTTATACAATCATTCTAGAACTATAGTAGTACCAGGATATCTTTGGTACGATATGTTGTCTTAGTCTTGTTTCTTTCCAAGGCTGACAAATTGTGGATTCTCCATGGCTCTGCATTACTAATAAGTGAGAAGATAGGCACCGACGGAATTCTACCTGGGTTGTGGACTTAATTTTTTTTCAGTCACAGAACCTTCATCTAGCTGCAAGTTGCATTTAGGGATTTCAAATGTGTCACATGTCTTTTATATGGGTAGTGATAGCCGGTATTGGCACGAAGCTTGAATAGGAAGTTCGACTATCTACTTTCCACCTTTGTGTATAACTGTATATACCTTGAACTTGAATGATACTGAGGCGGCGGAGAAACGGAGGAGGAGAAGAAGAAAAAGAAAAAGAGTGTGTGTGTGAGAGAAGATTTAGTAAATGTTAGAGCGGAGGATCTAAAGGATACGACCATAGCAATGGGGAAATTGGGTTGGTAATGAAAAAAGTGATAAAATTCTTTTAGGGTTTCAAATTTGAGAGGAGAGGGAAAATAAACAAGGGAGGTGATGTGTAAAATGTTTGATCAGTTGGAAATTTGGAAAAAATTTTAGTTTATTGAAGTTGAAAAAAGAATTTACAATTTTAAGGAATAATCTAAAAAATTTCTAGATATAGGGTAAGGTAGTTTTAAGGGGTTGATTGGTGGTATTGACCGGATAAAGAGTTTGCATCATTTCAACTGCACAGAATAATTTTTTTTCTTTTTTTATAAATCTGTAGTTTTTTTATTTTATTTTGGCGTATAGAGCAATTTTTTTTTTTTGTAAAACATCTTCCACAGTATTTGTTTTGGCTGTTTATAACAAAACACCAAAAATTTCTTCTAACATAAATTAATTTTCTCTCCTTCCAATGTTAATTGAAGATTAAGAAAATGCAAGACACGTCATGCAATTAGATTACATGTATAACTGGAGGGAGCATTTCAACAAATAAATTATTTTATAAATCAAATTTAAAAATTGGTTGTGCCAATGTCTCTCCTGGTTCTGCCAGCAAAACTACCTATGAGAAATAAAATTACTCAATATTCTAAATCTAGAATTTTTTAATTTTTTATCCTATATTTCTAAAATATTTTTTAATTTATACCAAATTAAGAAATAACCTTGAATTTCCCCGTGGAAAATTGTGAAATGTGTTTTGTTAAGTAGCCTAATGGAGAGCGGGTCAAGAAATTTCATGTTACAAAATAAAAAAATCAAAGGAATTTTATATTATAAATTAAAGTTGAGATACGGAGATATAACGTGTTATATAATTGAAATACTATCGGTATAATTTATCACTAAAGATAATATAGTTACAGTCCAATGGCAAATGTGACGTGACATTGTAAACATGTTATTTTTTTAAAAAAAATTCACGGAATAGAAAGATGGTGAAGAATATTTATATATATAATAGTATTTTTTAATGTAAAAAATGGTGTTTGGATTGAAAATGAATTTTTGTATATATAACCCACATTAATTAATTATAATATTCAATTTTACTTTTATCAGTAATGCATCAAAACAATAATAATTGTCCGGAGCTTCTACATGATAAAATCAAAAGGTGGAAGCTTAAAATTAAAACATGAAAAGTTCAAAAGTTTTGGCATATTATGTGCCTAGCTAAAATAGTTATCTGTTGCATCGCAAAGAGTATAAAGTAAACAATATTAATTATTAAATATTTTGTTTTTTCATGTATATAATCATTCAAATAAATTTAATAATTGAATCACGATAAGTATTTCCGAGTACACAAATTTTATTCGGTGAAAAATCGATTCTTGTCATATTTCTTTAAGGATCAAATAGGCCGGATTCACAGGGTTCCATTTAATGATTGCTGTCTTGATTTTACATATCATAATCAATATTTATCAATGAATTTTGAGCAGATACACTGTTTGGCAGGCCGTTGGAGTTTCAAACCATGATTATAAAATGCTGAAATAGCATAAAGCACAATTTTAAATTAGATTCACAAATAAAATTATCATAATTATAAAATTAAATGAGAATTACAATTAAACTATTTAAATTTATTTATAACTTTAAAAGATAATGCGTTCCATATTGGTTGCGGAGAAATTTCTGCACTGATTTATAAGGCTGGATTCAAAAATTCCCCTTTGAGCGCGCTTTTAGAGCGAAATTAGGAGTCTACATTCTTATCATTTGGTATCAGAGTCAGTCTTATACACCGGTATCCCTTCGAATTACGACAGATCGCCAACCGAGACAGTCGAGGTCTTAAGGGGTGGGAATGATGTGTTCCACATCGGTTGCACAGAAACTCTTAGATTGGTTTATAAGACTAAGTTCAAACCTTCTACTTTGAGCGCGCTTTTAGGGCGAAGTTAGTGATCTAATAATAATAATTTTAAAATTTAAAATTTATCTATAAACAATTAACGTTCTAGAATGACTCATAAATTATTTATATATAAATGTTTGGCAGACAGTAGAGTTTCAAACCCATGATTATAAAGACTGAAATAGTATATAACACACCTTTTTAATTAGATTCACAAATAAATTACTTATAGATGAATTCAATTATAATTTGTTATATATATATATATATATAATTATTATTTTACATGCAATATGATGGATTTGATTTGTGAATTAATTTTTTTTAATTAAATCTAGATAAGAAAAATCAGAGTGGGTAGAGTGAGTTGATACCTAATTTGTGAAATTATAACTGATCTTCCTTGATATGATACCAATCTAACAGCGGATGTGGATAATACCGAAAAGTTATTTTAATTCATGATATTTATCCTACTTCCTCTGTATTCTTCCTCGACTTTTATTTCTTTCTGACGTGATATTTTTTTTAATTAAATATTTTCTGTTGCTATTTAATAATGAATGGGAAAACAAAAATCTTGAAAAATTGTTTTGATACTATGGGGGTGGAGGAAGAAGAGGCTCTTGGCAGCGGTGATGGCGAAGATTAGAGAGATGCGGTCAAGAGAAGAGAGGAAGAAGATCTGTTAGACGTTAATGATTGTTCAATCTTACAAATGTAGATAAAAGAAATGATTATATTAGGTAACATTGAGTATATTTTTTGGTAAATAATTATGTATATTATATTTAGTTGGTTTCAAAATGTTTTATCCTTTTGGAAAAAAAAATTGTTTTAGAAAATATTGTTCATTTTGCAAAAATAATGTTATTTTTTTGAATTTTTTTCAACTTTGCTCTGATAAATTATTTATTAATGATTACCGATAAATAAATTTTATGTTATGTAAAAAAAAATTGTTAAATATTTTTTTATTACCGTATCTACTATCTTCTCTTGTGTTTGAATTAATTATTCAATGTTTGGTTTATTTCCAAAAATTAAGTTAAAGAAAAATATTTTATAAGTCAACAGAAAATATCTCAAAAATAAAAAAAAATAACTTCTAATTCTAAGAATAGAAAATCATTTTCAAATGTTTATCATATATATATAAAATATAAAAAAAGAGTACCACTTCAATTTTTTTTATATTTTTCTAGTATTGTAGTCAAATATAAAAAAATATTATATTTTTCAAAAAAATACTTTCTAAAAAAATTATTTTTCGGAAACAAATGGAGCCTTAATATTTTATAACCCATATAAAAAAAATAGAGGATTGTGTTACTCATAATAATAATAATAATAATAATAATAATAATAATAATAATAAGAAAAAAAAAACAATAAGAAAAAAGGTAGTTAAAACTCTTTTTGCGAAAAAAATGTAAAATAAAAAGAACTATAGTCAGTTACTTAAATTATTAATGATTTTTTTTTAGTTCAAATGTAACATAATAAAAGCACAAACATTTTGAGATGATAATAGCTTTTTTTTTATTCCATATTTAGTGTTTTTTTCTGTCTTGATATAATTTTAAAGCATACAAGATTAAAAAAAAATTACAGATGAATTTATATTTTATATGCATATTTTAATATAGCAAGAATCAATTTATGACATTTTTATTTTTGCCATTCACGATGAATAATACTTTTTGGGGAATTCTATATTACAAAATTGAATTTCAGTAACTCAAAAACTAAAAACAGAAAAAGAATAAAAGGATTAGATTAATATGATTTGCTAATAAAATTATAAAGAATAAAAGCTTGTTTTGTGTAGTTGTATTATCAGCGACCATGCTAGCAACGATTGATACTTAATGGTAGAAAATTTAATAAGTAATAATTCAACCAATAAAAATTAAGGTTGTTATGTATATAATAATTTTTATTTTTCACGATATAATACTTAAATTAAAAATAATTAATTATAAGTTAATAATAGTTTTTAGTAAATAATTAATTATAAGAACAAAAAAATATATATTTCAGTGTATGAAGATATTTTCAATTCAAATCTTAACCTTTTTTGGTTATATATATAATTTGATATTTATGGTTTTAAAAGAAAATTCTAACATAAATAATTTTTTCAATCTAATTTATTATTATGTTATAAAATTCAATAGGAAATCTTTTTCCTGAGGTCATACCTTTCTTTAGGGTTTCTTTTGACCAGTCAACACGATTGGCTTAGGAAATGTCAAACTTTTGACTTTAAATCTTAGACCAATATACTCATCAAATAGAAATGAAAAGTGTGCAACGACACTAATGAAAGGACAGCTGTTAGATTTCCATTAATGGTCCCATATACCAATTTTGTTTCCTCGTTACCCCTTTGATCCTCCGAAGCTTTTGGTATAAGAGCCTGCGCATTAACCCTGACGACGTAATTTATTTTTAAAAACATTTTCAATATTTATGTCCATTATTTATTTTTCAATATTCATTTTAGAAATAATTTTTTTTTCTCTCCTTATACTCTCTCCTCGTGTATCTTACCGATTAATCAATAGATGATTATTGGATAGTGTCTTTAATATTTCTAATTTGATATTGTACATATTTAGAGAAAAATCTATTTTTGAGAGGCTAATAATTCAAATATATATGGAAAAAGATTGAGTTATACAATAACCATTTCCAAATGGTAATTATACAGCTGAAATGAGTATATATATATATATATATATATATATATATATATATATATATATATATATAGATGTTTTACTCGATTTTGAGATGAACCTAGCGTTAAATATAGATATTTAAAGACAAATAATTCATATAGTCAACCATACCTAGTATAAAATTAAGAACTTAGTTGTGGTTGTTGCTGCTAATTGTAATTTAAAAAAAATAAAATAAAATAAAAGTGTTTGGATAATTGATAAATGGCAAAATCCATTCCCTAAATTATAACAAGCTATTTGGTTCAGTTTCTAACCTCTTATTATGTTTAATTAAATTCTCAAACTATTATTTCTATTTAATTTTTTCTTTAAATATTTGCCGCATCTTTATGTCCAATTTAAACTATGAGAATAAAATATTAATATATTTCAATAAATGATATTAAAAGTAATAATATTTTATTCAAAAAATATTTAATTCAATCTTGAAAAGATCATCACTAATAGCATTCACGGACATTATTTCATTTACAGGCAATTGTAATGATGGTCAAAAACTAATGATCAATGTTAGTGTGACAACTTCAACTTTAACTTCAACTCTTCAATCTTCTTCTATTTTAGCTCCTCAACCTACCATTCCTAACTCTGTTTCTATACTATCAATAGTTGTGGTTTCTACAACTTCACCTGCATCAATTTTTATTACTTCATCGACACCAATTAGACTAGTTTTGATTTATACAGTTGGAAATAATCAAGGTTGGACTCTTAATTTCCTAGTTTTGGAAAATTTTGAATTAAAGATCATGTTTGGTGATATATAAGAATTGGGGTCAAAAACTGATGATCAATATTAGTGTGGTAACTTCAACTCTAACTCTTCAATATTCTCCTATTCTAGCTCCTCAACCCACCATTTCTAACTCTCTTTCTATACCATCAATGGTTGCAGTTTCTACAACTTCACCTACACCGATTTTTACTACCTCACTGACATCAACTAAACTGATCATGATTTACACAGTTGGAGATAATCAATGCTAGACTTTAAGTTTCATAGATTTGTCAATAATTGAGTTGAATATCATGTTTGGTGATAGATAATAATCAAGTTTAAAGTGATTTAGGTTTTTTAAGAATTTTTAAATTTTTTTACTTTTTTGTTTTTATTATTTTTTAGTACATAAAATAATTTATGTATTAAAAAATTATTAAATTAGAAGACAAAATCATGAATTGATGACATGTATGTGTCATTATTGTCTGTTCTGTTATAATTAGACTTAAAATGAATATAAATAAATATTAATGGATATATCAAAATAAAAATGATAATCAAGAGGTCTAAATAAATATAATAAAAAATTAATAACTGAATTACAGAATGAGTTTTGCCAATATGAGGACTTAATTAAGTACACTACCAATTGCCACAATGTCAAGCATCCGATGCAAAATTGGTTCAGAGTTTTTTTCATTTTTTTTAAATTAACAAGTCAAAAAGAGGAAGCTAGAAGATATTAAGTTAAAAGACTTTTGAAGATGGAGCAGTTTCTTTCCCACGATGACAAATGCATGGTTTGGTAAATTTCTCTTTCAACATCAATAATTACTATAGACTTTGTTTTGAAGAAAAAATTTTCCATCAATATTTATTTTAAGAATAAAATTTAAAAACTTGAAAGTTGGTCAATCTTTTGTATAAAAGGCTTTGCCTGCTTTTTCAATAGAGCCTATGTTTCAGAGATAACTTGCCAAAACAGTCCATGCCACTTTTGTTGGGCCTATACTGGACCATGCTTAGGCCTGCCTGCCTGCCTTTGGGGGAATTTCTTTTGCACCCACCTAGAATAAAGAGCCCTTTTTGAAATCGAAATTTAGTAGTAGGCATCTTCGAGCCCAACTGCATCTACTTGCTTGCATTTTGGGGCTTTGTTTGACAGAGATTGAAAGAACCACAATAAGCCTCAAATTCACCAGAAGCCAAGAATTTGACTGAAATTCAACTAACTGCGCAAATCATGGACCTGTATTTATAATGTATTATGTATTATTTATTTAAATAATAAATAATTTTATTTTTTAAAATATTTAAAAAATATAAAAACACCATTACATTTGTGAATGAGGTTGGATCGATGATACGGCATGGTCTATAATACAAGAATTGAATGAAGCGTATTTATACTTTCTATGACCAACAATGGTTCAAAATTCTAACAACTTCAAAGATAAATGTATTGATATTTCTTGTAAAATATAGCGTTAATTAGTTGTTCAAAAGAATAAATCTTCTTATAAAGTTGTGAATAACTATTCTTTTCCTAAATTTTCACATGTTTACATCTATATGTGCCAGTAAAAATAATCATATAAGAGATGTAATAATTCTTCAAATTCATTTGCATTGATACATTATTAACCTTGACCTTGAACATGGTAATAAAATTGATCGAGGATACTATTGAAAATAGGAAAAAAAAAAACTTCTAATGTATTGATTTAAATTGATTTATCGGTATGATAGAATTGGATTTGGCTTTATTCTATCCTTTAAGGAAAAAGAAAAAGGAAAAAGGAAAAAAGAAAAAGGAAAAAGGAAAAAGAAAGAGAAAAGGGGGGACTTGGGCCATACATCCATGGTCCATGTATAAAGAATCAGATTCACTCTCATGAACAAATAAATGACCCTGAAAAAAAAAAACTGGTTTCATTCAAAAGCCAGATATAAATAGAATCCTAAAACATTTATTTATTTATTTATTTTTATTTAAAAGAAGGAAAGGGGGGGGGGTAAATAAATGAGATATATGAATGCAATTTGACGACTTAGTAGAGAAGCTATCTCTATAAGCATTTTATCATATATGGGTTAGAATAATTTATAATAAAATTATATAAAGATCGATATATATGTAGACATTAGACAAATTTTGTGTGAATATAATTTCCTTAATCGGTAGGATTTTTTAGTATAAACTTTAATTCCTTCTTGTACTTCCAAAGAAAAAAACTTAAAATTCTTATTAACGTTCTAATATTGAACTAACATGGGTTCATAAATCTAATAAACGAGGATTACTAATCTAATCGTGGATTAGATAATCTAAAATGCGGGTCAAATATTAATTTGACTAACTACAAAGCACATGGTTGAAAGCTTTTATTTAACAAATGAAAAAGGAATCATTAGAGAAGGAAAAGATTTGATTAAATGATTAATTATTGATGGTGATGTGTGAATAAAGGAATAAAAAAGTACTTAAGATTTTGCATACAAACCCTTAATTGTAAGATATGGTCTTTCAAGTTGGGTTGATTTTTCTAAATTTTCAAAGAATAAAAAGGCTGCATGCCAGCTTAAGATTATCTCCTTAATTTTATAATACAAGTAGACCATGTTCACGTCCAAAACTATAATTTTATCATTCCAAAACTATAGGGAACATATACTTACTAGGAAGCTACGAAAATATGGTATTAAACTTGTTTAATTAAAAACATAGTAACCCTCTCTCATGTTCACAAAAATAATCAGTCTGAGAATGCTTTAAGAAAAGAAATGGCTAAGATGTGGGTCTTGGCTTAGATTTAAAAATTTTAAAATGGCTTAAACTATAGGGAGTCTCCAACATTTGTCCCATTTTTGCTATTTTACCCTTATATCCATTTTAGGTTCATTTTGCCCCTTGTACTTTATTTCTTTTTTCATCATGTTAAGTGCGCCTGTAGCTCGCATAATGACCTTGGAACGCTAGAGAGCTTTTCCTTGATGGCAGCATCTCTTTCATCTATGAATCACACAACAAATTAAGCAGCCCATGAAAAAACTCCAAATATCTTAAAACCCTAATTCTAACGTTATACAATCTCACAAAGGGAAAAGCTGCAAAGTAAGTGTTCGTACAGCTCGAATGTTGGAATCCTCGGGTTCGTCAAGAAATTTGTTCACCTTCTTACTATCATTAATAGTTAATTGATCAACGCCGAGTTCTAAAACGTTTTATCATTTGATATGGAAGTAGCTTTTTGGATAAAGAATGTGATCGAGGAAGCAAAGACGGCAATGAATTAGAAACATAGTTGAAATTAATAGTAAATGGTTTTTATACTAAATCGAAGGCAGTGAAATTACCTTACAATCTAAATAGAAAATTTCACGTAAAAAAATCATAACCAATTTGTTCAAAATTTTGAGGAGACATGATCATGGCGGTCATGACTTTTGGTTCTACTTGGTTGATTGTTTAGGTCTGAAAGTGGTTTTGCTTAAACAATAATTTGAGGGAAGGGCGAGTAAAAGTTTGCCAGAGAAACTATTGCCAAAAATTGAGAAAAAGCATAGACTCCATAGGAGATTAGATGAAGAGAAGGGAAGCGTCTGTAGCAGGAAGAAGATGCATTGATTGTTAGGTTATTTTTTGGCAAATTACATATTTAATCCTTATAATTTAGCAGTTTCTTTTATTGAGTCCAAAAATAGTTTTTTGTTTGATCGAGTCCTTTTAAGGAGCAAGATGTACTAAAAATATAAAAAAGGTACAAATTGATAAAATGATAAAAATGGACAAATACAAAAAGATTTCATACAGTTTGAATCATTTAAAGTTGGTAAGCTCAAATGGATTCCTTTGTACTAGAAAATGTAATCATCGTATCGTTACTTTAATGGACACAATTTTCATGGCTTTGAAGCAATGACATGATTAGGTGAGTGTTATATAATAATTAGTATGAGCATTCAAAAATATTTATAATGATTCACCCATAAGATTATCATTCAAAATGATTAAACTATGATATGCTATTATGGCATTCTACCAAACCAAACATGCTCTCCCAACAAAATCCTCAAAATTATACATCCCTATTTTCGTATTCTAACAATGCCCTTCTCATCCACAAGTGAAGACATGATTAGGATTTGATTGACCATGGGTATGAATGTCAATAAGAAAATTATATGATTCATTTAAAATTTAGTTAGATAAATAATTAATGGCAATTTGCAAACCCACGTGCAATCCAACTATTAGTGCTTAACAAACATCGATTGACTGAAAATTGCCCATCTAAGCAACGATGCGTTTTAACTGTTAATCGTATGGTGACCAGCTCAGCCGGTCACATGGTGTGGTGGAGAAAAATTGTGGGACCTACTACTAAAGGAACAAAGCTGGCTTTTTTGAATCCTTTTATTTTATTTTATTTTATTTTTCTTAAAGCTATCTTTCTTGGTAATGGCTGCACATGCACGTGTGGGAAAATATCGCTTGATCAACTGGTGAGATTTTTTTATTGATCATCTGACGGCTAGGGAGAGTCCGTACGTTGGTGTCACCACCTGTGCCGGTTAAAATAGTGAGGAAAGTGGGTATGGATAAAAAATAAGAAAATAATCAATACTGGGGAGGTTTTGACCGTCGACCAGATCCAGCAAAGACACGGTAACTTTGACCGAAAGTGCAAGTCCGGGGTATCGAGGGAACACGTGTGCTTTGCTGTCTTTGGGCTGTATAGAGAATGGTGAGCCACATTGGACTCACATGAGTGCAATAATGGAGAAACCAAGTTGCTGCTAGCAGGCCGAGGTTGAGGTTGCCCATTGCTGTTGACAATTATACTTTGTTACAATAAATCCTCCAATTTAAATGAAATAATTACAACTATCACTTTTTTTTTTAAACTTCTCGTACATTCCTTCATTGAGAAAAATAATTTATTCAAATCTCGCAGAGTTGATAAATTTGTGTTACATAGTTTCCACAAATTTCAATCTTTCAATTTAATAATTACTTTTCATATGGTTAATTTTGCTTCTTGACGTTATTATAAGTTTATATTATTCGCAAAGTGATTTTCCTCCTCCTCCACCTCTATTATTATTATTATTAATATGTACAATTCGTATGACCAAAACAAGTTATAAATATTTATAAACTTTTTATATGTATATATAAATGGTTAAAAAAAGAAATCAATCATATTCTGATGGTTGTCACTGCTGCTATGTTCCATTTGTGGAACTCATTGAGCTGACAACACCCTTAAATAACTCGTCGCTCTTGACTCTAGTCCGATATCTGCGCGAAATGAAAAATAAACCTTCGCACTAAGTTTTAACTTAATGGTGCAATAACGTATAATAATAACCATTTTAAATGACTATAAATATAAAATTGAAAATCATTGAAGTTCTTTTTCTATAAAATAATACATTTAATAACAATTATACTTGTATAAATAAATTGATATAAACATTTTCGATAAATAGACATAACAGTAAAACTTTTTGGAATATAATTTTGTTCATATGTTATATCATAAGCATATAATTAAAACATAACACTACATCCATTTACTAAAATAAAAACTTTTGTCAAGCTTATATATTAAGACGTCATAAACTCAATCATAGGAAAATAAGGGTATCGTCAATCGACGGAAAAGTCATGATCCAAGAAATTCACAGGACCGGTGTCAAATCATAACCTCTTAACTGATCCAAAATAACAATAGGATTGGAAAATATATATATAACATGTTTGGTCCAATATAATCATACGACCAGGGTTAAATCATAACTATACAGCTGATCCAAGATAACTATAAGATCAGTCAATACCTCTTATGGCCAAGATAACAACAGGCCACAGAGTTCCTACCCTATTGGCATGCCAACAAATCCCTGAGTCGAGTCTAGACTAATACGTAGGCCAAAATATATTAACTTTCATAAAATAAATAATTAAAACTTATATATATATATATATATATATATATATATATATATATATATATATATATATATATATATATATATAACTTATTACTTAATTTACTCAATTTATTCATTATCTTTATTTATTTAAATTTTCATTTAACTCAATAATTAACTCGACGATTTTGTTTATTTGTCTTACTTACATTTTTCACTTAATTCACTAATTATTTTAATTCTTTATTAATAACTCATAATATTCTGTAAATTATTAATTAATTTAATTTAATTATATATATATATATATATATATATATATATTCGGCTCACATATTTTATTTTTATTTTGATTATTATTTTTTTTTGTTTATTATTATTATTAATCTTTTTTACCTTTAATTAAAGTTATTTAAGATTTTACTTAACTTTAAATTCCATTAAATTGATTTACTTTCATTTAGCACTAATCAACTTAATTTACTTTATTATAAGGGTTCTTAACCACTTTAAATTTCGGTTAATAAAATTTTTAATCATTTCCTTCACTGATTTATTATCATTGTTTCGGTTACCTCAACTTTTCCATAGCCTCATTAACACTAATCACCATTATTATCTCGTTTTAATTAAGTTATATGATTTAACAAAATCTTACTTAGCTAATTAAACTTTTTCTTTCTAAATCTTAATTTACATAAATATCACTTTACCATCATTTTATAATTCTCGTCCAAAACACCCAAGCAAGTCAAACCCTCAATAACTCATAACACACCAACATATTCAACTCAAGTAAACCTCCAAGATGAAAACAATGAAGATAAATAGAGAGTTTAGGCTATCGGATACAATGAAGCAAAATACAATCAAAATATAAAATTTTCACCTACAAACGACCTTAATCAACTCGTGGCTACCTTGATCTCCAAAATGCAAGGCCTCCAAAATTCCAAGCTATCTTTGGCCGAGCCTTAAGCCTCACCTTCCTTTAGTTATTGCTTTGATTTGATTTATTTAACACACCCTTAAGATATCCTTTTTGTACTATGAGATTATGGCTAAACTAGGCTTAAATTTTTGAGAACTTGTTTAAGAAATATGGAGAAAAGAAGAAAAGACATGACTCGATTTTGGTAGAGGAAAAATGGAAGATGAAAGAAAAAGGAAAGAAAGAGATGGAAGAATGAAAAGGAGTGCATGGTTTTGAGAGAGGGAAAAGAGAAAAAAATATGAAGAAGTTTATAGAATAATTTGTAAAGAATGGAATAGGTTTTATGCTAACCATAATCGGTCACTTTAAGCAAATTTGGTTCAAAACTAAAATCAAAAGTTTAGTTAAGTTGTAACTTTTTTAATATGACATGAAATTGACATTGATTGAGAGATATCTTTTCTTTTAATGGCCTTATGGCCGAAAATTGGTTTTCTTATTATTATTATTATTATTATTATTATTATTATTATTATTATTATTATTATTTATTTTTCCATATTTGTTAAATCCCTTAATTCTAAACCCGAAACAATTTAATCTTCAATAATTAAATATACTATTATTCATGAATTAATTTTCTCTACATTCCGGTATGTTCGATTTTAAAATCGGAGTACCGGAGCAAAAGTTGAATTTTTCTAGATATTTTTACGGTACCGCAAGTTAAATTTTATCTCCTTAATTTGGTACCCTAAACATTTAAGTTTTGATATCAAATTATATCTGGGAGTCCGTCTTAATATTTTTTACGTCACGGTATACTCCATTTGTGATTTGCTAACAATGTAAAAATCTCATATTTTATAGTCAGACGTCATTTTTATCGATTTTCGTAAAAATTTAAGAGTTACGTATTTAAAATAAAATTTTTCATTTATTCTCAGTCTCAATTTAGACTTCGATCATATCGGCTCAATTCCGGTCGCGCATGTGCACGATTTTCGGTCAGTTTTTGCCCTAAATTAATGGACGTGACAATTAAATATACTATTATTCATGTGGCAGAAACATTCGTGTCGACCGTGACCTAAATTAATGGACGTGACAATAACCACAGGTCATGCAGTTTTTGCCCTATTGGCATGCCAACAATCTATAGATCATTATCTATATCTTTATATGGGCTAAAACGATAAAATCTTACCAGTTATAAAGTAACAAAATTTCAATAATCATTCTATAAATTAATTTCAAATCATATAATTATTTATCAAAATAGAAATTCATTTCATAACACATTTTATTTCATAACATAAGATATATGCAACATTGAAATTAAAATAAGTATACGTAAAGTTATTTTATAAAACACAACAAAATTCATTTAATATTAAAACACAAAATATATTTAATATTATAATAAAATTAAATATGTATTTGATTATTACTATAAGAGTTTGTACAAACCTGATTTACGTATTTCTTTCATTAACTAAATTTTTACCCTTATCAAAATTGAATGCTTATATCATCTGTGCGCCTAATACAAAATATTTAATTATTAGTCATCTTATATGTTTTAGTTTTGTAAGTTAATATAACGTAATCACTTTTGAAAATAGCAATATTTTTTTTGCAGTTACATATTGTGTTCGCCATTTTAGAAGTTCATGGGTTCTAATATTTATTTTCCACTCTTTAATTTCCCTTAAGCATACAAAGCTATTTTTCTCCTCTTCTACTCTGGCCATGTTCCTCTTCAGAACGTTTCCTTATGTTCATATTCTCTCATTATTTTTTCTCAAAGCTCTCTTCAGAAAATCTAACTTATTTTTCAAAAGTCTTAATTTTCCTTTATTTACTTCGGCCTAGATTAATTTACTCCTTTAAATTTAAGTATTGTGCAATAATATTACTCTTTATATCTTTTTTAAGGTTCAAACTTAATTATTATTTTTTTTTTTTACTTGTCGGTTACATAACACTCTTATGTGAATATATACCTTCCACAACTTGAATTTTAAACTCCCCTCCTACTCTTTAAAGTCCCCAAAACCACATCTGAAATCTCAATTGGTATTTCATAAGTCTCGGTGTAATTAAAAGCTTTCCCAATTTTTACGTTTCACTTCGTTTAACTTCAGTCTCCTCTTAAAATATTTAAGTTAATCATCTCCTTATTTTATTATTTTCTAATTTAATTAATCTGGCTAAAATTTATATTATTAAGACCTTTAATCTCTTCCAAGTCATTGGGTTCATGAGGATTTAATACCCAGATCCTCTTTTGGTCCATGACATCTCTCGGCCTAGCTAGGAAAAGGAGATAGAACTCCTTGTAACCTTATTTGCCTTCCAAAAGTACACAACAATACAACAACATACAAGAAGCCAAATTAGATATAGGTCCCCATAGATTAAAGCAAGAAAATAAAATGAGAAGAGAGGGAATTGAAAAGGGAGCATGGGAAAAAGGGAATTTAAATCTCTCGGTTTAGAAGAATGAAGGATATAAATTTTTGTTACCATCAAATTTTTTCTTGGATACGTGGCCCATCAATCCTTTCTTTGATTTATTCTTCACCAACTCCACCATCAAGACTTTTCATACAAACCTTGCTCGAGTTTAATTCACTTTTGACCGAGCTTAACACGGTTTCTCCTCCTCAATTGGTGTCTCGGCTCCCTTTGGTTCTAAAGAAAAGATTATTCATTTCCTCAATCTTGACTATATACTAGTGATTTAATGTTTAGTAGTTAAGTTTTAAAAATAAGAATGAAATTGAAATAAAATGAAAAGAGGTGGTCTCGGGTAGCAATGGAGATGGCCGGCCATTCATGTTAAAAAAAAAAAAAGGAAAGAATGTGCCTTTTGTTTTGCGAAGGGAAAGTTGAAATTGAAGAAAGGATAATGGTCCTCTTTCTTTCTCCTTATATATGGCCATGTGTCCCTCACTTAGTTTGCATGCATGCCAAGTGGCGTTCATGCATGATATCATTAACCCTAATCTGGGTTAATTAATTTAACGAATCCTGATTTAGAGTTAATTGTAACCCAATATCCCTTTAGGTCTTAATTTTTCCGCTATTTATTCTTTAGCCACGCCGTATACTTTTATTTCTTCAATTTAAAATTTCAAATAATTTAATCTCCTAGAATTAAATATATCATGAAATAGATATTCTCGAATTAGCAATTGGAACACCATAATACAAATCACATTTTTCGGTATTTTTGTGGGATTGCAAATTAAATTTGATTGTATGCCCTAAATTTTAAAATTTTAATACAAAATTATACTGACAAGTTCGCCTTAATATTCTCTACATCTCAGTATTCTTAGTTTATGATTCTCTGATAACATGAAAATCATGTATTTTTCAGTCTAGCCCCATCTTTACCGGTTTGTATGCAAAATTTAACATCGCACATTTATAATTAATTTTTCTCATTTGTGTACTGTTTAAATTTAGGTTCTAGCCATATTGTCTCTATTTTGATAGTAGACACACTCAATTTTCTGTCAATCTAACCCATCTAGTCATGAAATGAGCGTATTGGCTGGGAGCTAAATCGGTGGAGGTAACACCAAACATTGTTATTAAGAGAATTGAAGATTAAAATCTAAATGATGAATATAGAAGTAAACTGTCGAGTTTAGCAATTATATCAAACACCAATTCTCCAAATTATATATATATTCTATGTTCAATTTTGATTCTAAAACCTATCCATATAAATGGCAACTGGCAAGTAGAAAATCGTCCCATCATGAAATTAAGGGAATCGGACGATTTTGATATCGAATAATTTGGCTCTTAGTTACCAAAATAGACAAGAAAGGATTATATAACAGATCTGTTAAATAAAATTAAAATAAATAAATAAAAATAGCCATTTTGAGTGTGAATTCGGGCGAAATGCAATCACATAGCACATGAAAGTTCTGTTGATTATCTGTTGATTATCAAACTTATTTATTCTTTTTTTGTTGTCTTTTGATTGGATGCGTTTTTACATATCAATCAGAAACATCAATTGGTATCTTTGAATATTTTTCTTTTTCATCCTTTTTTTTTTTTGCAATTCATATAGTAATAATTTTATTGGTGGATTTGGTAATAAAAAAGCTACGACTTTCTAGAAGTTATGATACAAATGTGATAATCTAGTAATGGAAATGAGAATATATATATATATATATATATATATATATATATATATATATATATAAACACCATCATGATTTTGGCGATAATCATAATAGTAATAATTAATAATTTATTGAAAATGAATCAAAATATAATTTCAACAATTTGAGATAAAATCAAATTAAAGCTTCATATTTATTAAAAAAATAAAAAAGTTGCTCTGCTAAAGCCTGTTTCTCGGGCAAGCTGTCATGTGATTTGAACTATATTTATGTAATTATAACAATACAGTTGCGAATATATAAGAATTTAAAAAAAAAAGATATATAAGAAATTAAGAATAACATATTTTTAGTTTTTTTTTTTCTTTTTTTCTTAAAAGAAAAAAATGTAAAAGAAGTTGGCCAAGTTGCCCCTTCTTTATATATATAAAAGGGGTGTATTTTCTAAAGCTTAAAAAAAACTCACAATTAGAAAATATTAAAAGTACAAATGAACAACTTACACAGCTGACGAGAGAAAGTCATTTTATATTTCTCCAATATTCCTATTAATGTGAATATCATTTTTTTTTTCCACAGACTTGATAAAAGACAAATGGGCTTTGAGCTTTCAAATGTTCAACTAATTAATAATCAAGCATAATCATTTCAAACTAAATTAAGGATAATTTTTGTTTTTATTTTTATTTCTCTTTTAACATTTTGAGAGAAGTTGATATGAGTAGTGATGGCTGCTGCTGCTAATAATAATAATAATAATAATAATAATAATAATAAAGATAATATTTAATTAGATGTTGGTTTGAACATGTATGAGATTCTCTCTCTATTTCCTAATTATTCTTCTTAGTTTAGACACTTATAAGATGGAAAGTATAGTATAATTATTAGGAGGGAACATATAGTATGCTTCTGCTTATTAAATTAAAGAAAGAGGAGAAAGAATCCAATGAGATGTTTTATTCTTTATTTAAGATTGTTTTGTCAATAATTTTTTAGAATAATTTATTTATTCATGTGCTGTCTACTTTATTCAGGAACATAGGGTACTTTACATGTAAATAACCTGTGTTGATAGCATAAAAATTTCAAATGCTCAGTTCAAAATTATAAGAGTTAAAAATAATTAATTTGAAATGTAATTATTGTCTTATGTGTATTCAATTTTTTTATATAAAAATGAGATTTAAAGTTAATTTATTATGACATATACTCCTTTACTTTTTATCTAGTATTTTTAATAATTACAAATAATTAAATTATTGATGTGAAATAAACATTCGAATAATAAGAATAAATTAGGTATAGTCTCCTGTGTGTTTTAATAATAATCGAACTTATAATTTTTACGTCCGGTGATTTTTTTTTTTTTTTTTGTAATTAACAACCCTATCAAGAATCCAATCGCTAGTCATAATTAGGAGCAAAGTTTCAGTATAAATATTATTACTGACCATAATTGATTATAAAATACTAATTCAAATCCAAACATGTGAATCAAAATCCCATTAATTTAATATAAAGTTAAAAGGGTATGTGAATGTGATAGATAAAATTTATACTAATTAAATAAGATAACAAGATTATTAAATTAATTAAGTAGAAGGGTAAAGGTCTTGAAAAGCAATTGAAAATCAATAGACAAAAAGATAAGGTTGGTGGGTAGCAAACTATAGCAATAGCACCAAACAATCAAGTTGCATAAGAAAGAAGATCAAATAAAAAGGCTTAGAGATACTCAGTGATATGATCAAATTCAAAGGACAAGACCAACACAATGACTAAGTCTAATCAAATGGTTGGGGAGGGGGGGTTTGTACAAACAGAGGAAGTGGGTCCCAGGAATTAAGGGACCCTCCCAATTTTGAAGAACATTGTTGGATTACCTATGCAATTAAAATTTAAAAGGACAACTTGTACCCAAAAAAAAATATTTTAAAGGACAACATGGTCATTGTATCTTGGAAGAAAACAAAACTATTGGGGGGGGGGGGGGGGTCCGGCGTTCACGTGACTTTCACATGAACAATAGCCTCGTACGGGACTTTGGATTGAAATTAATGAGAGGGTGGGGTCCCATGATGGGATTGTCGGATAATTAGCTAATTTCCAATCATTCATTTTCTTTGCCCATTATATATGTATTGACATTTTGCCCATTATTCAATTTCCTATATTCCGATTCAAACCCTTCTTTCTTTTTCTTTTTATTGAATTTTGCATCATATTTATAAATTTTATAGTAGAGCAAAAAAATAAGAAAAATAAAATTTATTATTTTATTTATATTGAAATTAAATTAAAAAAAAAGAAGAATTAATTTATTTCTCTTCTCTTGTTTTCTTCTTTACTCAAACGGAACAAAGTGAGAATCAATCTTTATTTTACACTCTTAATTTTTCTCCATTTATATTTTCTTTCCATTTAAATTTGGATTGATGATAATATATTCATGTCAAATTTTTATTAAAAAATAAATTAAAAACTAACAAAAACAAAATTAAAAAAACTATATAGTTCTATATCCAAATTGTTAAGAAATTATTTTACTTAAAATAGTATCCATAATATTTGGATTTTCTTAAAAAAATTATACCGGCCGTGAGAAAATGTGAAACATGAAAATGGATATAATACATTACAATTTTTTTCAGATTACAGATATTTTCAATTACTTAATTAGAACTACAAATTAAAATTAATTTTATTCGTATTGAATAGAAAAACAGTAAAATAACTTTTCATAAATTTTAAGGTAATTAAACTCATCTACTTAATTAAGTTAGGAAAGACATGCGTCATATAATTCCATTCTTATGATAACATTACACTATTTGCCCTTATTCAGAGAGCAATGTTGTATTATGATGGATAACATGAGATGGGTAAAAAGAAACAAATAAAATAAATGAGATAAAATAAGGGGGTAGGGGAAGAAGTTTCGGAAGGTAGCCAACCAGCCATCCGCTTGCATTAACCAAGGGACCGAGTTCACGTGCACATCACATGGAGTCGAGTCTCGTACGGCCAGACCAAGCCGATTATTATATATTGGCTCCATTTGGGCCCATTATAGGGAATTGTCATATTATGAAATTAATATTTTATATAATTGTATTATTTGATATTTCTCTTTATTTTTTTTATTTTTTTAAAAAAAGGAAACATGTGGAACAGCTGTCACTCACCTGTGGGGCCCCAACAATCATCACCCGACATTTTGTCTCTTATCATAATCATCAGCATCATAGTAGCATATCATGCTTCATGACCCCGACTCCCACTTCCTAATCCCGACCCCATCCCGAACTTCGATGAAAAATTTTTTTAAATTTTCATCCCTGCACTATACGGAGATAGAAATTTCCGATCCAATCTCTTGAATTTTATTAATTTTTTTTTATTTTATTAAAGTTAAATCTATTTTTTATTTTTTTTATTTTATTTAATTAGTTAATTATATAGTTTTTTAAATAAAAAAATATTTTTTACTTAAAATAAATGTTATATTTTTATTTTATTATTATTTTTAAAATATTAATTATATTAAAATATAAATTATTATTATATATATAAATAATATAATTATATAATTATATAAATATAATTTTCGGGACCGAGTCGGGGTGGAGGAAAAAAATTCAAAAATCCGCCCCATATGTGGAAATTGTCATCCCTATCCACATTAATTAGTTTTGCAAAATTCTATTTTTTTTTCAATATTTATAGAGGGGTAATTGTAACCTCCTGTATTATAGTTATGTAAGATGATATCACCAACTACCAGTATAGATAATTTTGTATAAATTTGTGCATAATATGCAATATATATATATTTATTCATATACAATTTTTATAAAGTGCATCTGTACATATGTCTCAATATATATATATATATATATATAAGCATAATATCCTGAGAAAAAAAATAAACCTATCAGTTTATATAAATTAACATATGAATATATCCATATACTCATATCTACTCATTATTTCATATATAATACAATATATTCACATCTCATATATGCATAGAAAAAACTTTAATCTACATATTTATTTTTATACATATAGTCCATATAAGCACAATTAGTCATAAAATATTTACATGCTGTTTATATGCATATATATAAGTGGTTACAAAAAGAAACTAACCTCATCCGGGTGGTTGCCACTGCTGCTCTGTTCCATTTGTGGAACTCACTGGACTGGCGGCACACTCAGATAACTCGCTGCTCTTCACCATCTTCCTGATACCTGCGCGAAAGGAAAAATAAAATCTATCGCTGAGTTTTAACTCAGTGGTGCAATGACGTATAATAATAATAATAATAATTTTAAATGACTATATATATATATATATATATATATATATATATATATATATATATATATATATATATATATATATATATATAACTGAAAATCATTGAAGTTCTTTTTGTATAAAACAATATGTTTAATAATAATTATACTTGTAAAAATAAACTGGCATAAACATTTTCAATAAATGAAAGTAACAGTAAAACTTTTTATAATATAATTTTGTTCATGTACTATATCATAAGCATATAATCAAAACATAATACTACATTCATTTACTAAAATAAAACTTTTGTCAAACTCATATATTAAGACGTCATAGACTCAATCATAGGGAAACAAGAGGTATCTTCAATTGACGGAAAATTCATGGTCCAAAAAATTTACAGGACTGGCGTCAAATCATAACCTCTCAACTGATCCAAGATAACCACAAGATCAGTTTCGATCCAAAATAACCACATGATCGGAAAATATATATATAACATGTTTGGTCCAAGATAATCACATGATCATGGCTAAATTATAATCCCTCAGCCGATCAAAGACAATCACAGGATCACTCAATACTTATTATGACCAAAATTACCACAGATCATGAAGTTTCTACCCTATTGGCATGACAATAAATCCTTGAGTTAAGTCTAGCCTAATATGTGGGCCAAAATATATTAATTTTCATAAAATAAATAATTAAAACTTATATATATATATATATATATTACACAAAAGTATTCTCAAACTCATTTATTTTCATTTCATATATCACATAAAAATTAAATTCTTTTATTAAGGATCAATATTATAAATAATTGCACAAACCTAATTTATCGTCTTCTTGCGTCTGCATACTCTTTTCCTTTATCTGACGTTGACGCTTGTGTCGAATGTGCACCTAATAAAATTATATTTAACTGTCAAATATTTAGAAGTGTAATATTCCTCTAAATAGCGAAACTCTATTCATTTTTTAAATTTAACTCAGTGTTACTCACGTTAATTTACAGGTATAAATTTTTATATTTCTTTTAAAATCTACTAACTTATTATTTAACTTACTCATTTGGTTTCTAAACTTTATTCCATTAATTCTATTTAATCCAATTACCATTATAATTACTTGTTGTTTCATTAATTATTTAACTTACTCAATTTATTTATTACCTTAATTTAATTAAACCTTCACTTAACCAAATGATTAGCTTAATTATCTAATAAGATTTTAACACCAATTCAAGGTTTATCTACCGCCCATTTTCTGCCCACTTGTTACTAATTTAAGTTTGCATGTTTTAAATAAATTTTAAGTTCTTTAATTTGCCCTTAACTTCATTAACTTAATTACACTAATTAACTTCATTCATTTTAATCATTTATTTTCATTTTCGGTTATCATTCAATTTCATTCAAGTTAACCTATTTTCCATCATTAATCACTTAATTAAATTTTTTTAACTTAAGTTCATTCATTAATCTTGTCTTAATTAACCACAAGTTAATTAAATCCATCATTTTTTAGGGTTCTCGGTCAAGACAAACTAAAATTTTTTATAAATCTAAATTCATACTCACAAATTTTTCTTCGGTCATCATATAATTTTCTCCCATAATATGCAAAAATTTCCTTAAACATGGATTTCCTTAGCTTATAATGGAATATTAAGCTATAAACAAAATTTTTTCATTTATAACTCACGGTCAAACAATAGAACAACCCACAATCTTATCACAGGACATGAAAATGGTATAATCCAAAAGAAAATACAAAAATGATAAATAGAAAGCTTGATGCTCTCGGTTACAAGGGAAAAAAATAAAAATTTTCACCTAGAACTTCTCCAACTTATGGCCTCCTTTGTTTCTTTTGGTTTTCTCTTCACCTTAACCCAACATGCAAGACTCAAACAACCATTTCTAAACTTTGACCGAGTCAAAAATTCATTTTTCTTCACTAATAGGTCTCGACCTCATTTGATATCTCTATAAAATTTTCTTTTCTTCAAAACTTGCAAATATCTAGCTTGAGTTTGTATTTGACTGTGAGAAGTTGATAAGAAAATGGAGAGGAGAAGGAAGGGGGTTTCGGTTGGAGAAGAAGACAGAAGATGAGAGTAGGAAGAAAGAAAGAAATGGAAGAAGAATAGTACACTGTTTTGGGAGGAGAAAGTAAAAGAAAAAGAAGAAATATCTAGAATGGTTAGAAATGAAGAAAATGAACTCAAAGCCAACTATGACCAGTCACCCTTAAAGTATTTTGTTCAAAAATCAATTACTTAGTTACTTTTTAAATTTTTCTTACTAATTATAACTTATAAAGATGATGTTGATTAACAGTTTTCACATCAATCATTCATTTATCTCTCATTTCTCTTCGTAGCTGAAATTGACTTCTTTTTTTTAATTATTATTATTATTATTCATTTTTTTCACAATTGTTAAATCCATTAATTTTAAGTACGAAATAAATAAATTTTCAACAATTAATTATACCATTATTCATGAAATAATTTTATCTACATTCTGATATGTTCGGTTTTAAAATCAGGGTACCGAAGCAAAAATTGCATTTTTCAGGTATTTTTACGGTACCGTATGTTAAATTTTATATTTCAAATTTGGTACCATAAATAATTGATTTTTGATACAAAATTGTACTTGGGAGTCCGTTTTAATATTCTTTACGTTTCGGTATACTCCGTTCGCGATTTGCTAACAGTATAAAAATCGCGTATTTTACAGTTAGACTTCATTTTCATCGATTTTCGTAAAAATTTCAGCGTTACTTATTTAAACTAAAATCCCGCATTTATTCTTGGTCCCAATTTATACTTCGGTCATTTCGGCTCAATTCTGATTGTGCACGCGAACTGTTTTCGATCAATCTAGTGCGTCCGATCGCGAAACACCCATATCGACTGTGACCTAAATTAATGGACGTGACAGTAATTTAGTCTCATTTTATCTTTTTTTTTCCCCTACAATTAAGTCTATTAAATGTTTTCAAGCAAAATACCAAAAATAGTTAGTTAACAAACAAAAATATGAGTTTATAAATATCCAGTTTCTAGAAAAGTTGGATAAAACAATGCAATCTTAAACTAATTACCTTACTATTGGGTTAAAATCTACTCAGTTAAAATGTAATTAATGGATGCTAAAATACTAATTAATTAAGACAAAATAAATAAAATTACTTTGCTAATATTTCAATAAATTGATTACAAACAAGTAAAGAGAAATATCAATCACATTTACCACCATCACTTTCTTTCAACACTCTCATTCTCGTTGGTTTATTATATCTATTATTTTTAATAAAAAAAACTATAACATATTAAAGTTAAATATAGTAATTTTTTCTCTTTATAATGACTCAAATATTAAAATTTATTTTTTATTTAATATTCTCTCTCCCCTCTATCTTTCTTCTCATATTTTACACTAATATTTATTCTCCCTTTTGCAATTTTTAATTATTTTTTAAAAATATATATTGGAAAAACTGAGAAATAAAAAATATTTTTGGATTGGTTTTTGAAAAAATGCAAATGATAGTCTATTAGTGCGCCTACATTATATTAGCATGCTTTATTGTTGGGCAACTTTGTCAAAATCAAATTCCATTGGCTACAAAATTCTTACCAATCTTATATATTATATATAGACCATGTTAAGGCGAAAAGAGTTATACCAAATATCACATTCCACCCATCAAATTCTGATGGCTATAAAATCATTTAATTCTGAATTAATACACGTATAAATATTAAAAGGGTTATTTATCACATTCTTTCGTAATTATAAGTAAACCTTATATTGGCTAATTGAATTAACAATTGGAATTTATTTTTTCAATTAAAAAATTCATTAAAACTAATATTTCAAAAAAAAATCAAGCCAAAAAAAAGCCTTATTATTATTATTATTATTATTATTATTATAAAAATAATTAAAATTAATAACATTGGACAAAAAAAAACACAAAAGTATTCCATTTTTTTCTATACATGATTTATAAAGAGTAAATGTTAAACTCATTACTTCTTATTTTTGTCCATAACCATAGTATAGGTTCATAATTTAGACTTTTTACTTTTTAAATGTAAATTAATTTGTATAGAATCATTGTTGCTTATTATTTTTTTGTGTTTATTATCTTTTCGTGAGAATTAGATTGTTTTTCTTCACCAATAATTTACTTTCACAAAAATTGCTTATACCATACATAATTCCCTCTTGAAATTGAATACAGATCTTTGAATAATAACTAAAAAAATAAGAAATCAAACTATAGTAAGAGTTGGAGATTCAATTATTGGGGTATAGAAATTAAGGTGGAAGATAATTATACTTTTCCTAATTCATCTTAATAAATTTGCAAACTTATCTAAAAAATATTTTAAACATTTCAATTTTCTGAAAAATATTTGAATATATCAATTTTATTATTTTGTTATAATCACATAAGTGTTGTATCATCTAAAATTATTTAAAAATAACAAAAACAAGCAAATATTACAAAAAATAAATATTCGTATAGCAGTTTTTAAAAAATTTAAATATCTAAATAAGTTTTTTTTGCTCAAATATAAATATATCTATATATATTAACCCTTATAATTCATCATTATTTTATTATTATGCCAAAAATAGAAAGTAAAAAAATTAAAATAAAGAATACTCTCCTCAAAGACGATAAAATGCTAATTCTATATTTGTATTATGTTAGCATTATGGAATGATTGGAGTGTGATAATTATTCTATAAAAATTACTAGTTGATTTTTCGATATTAATTATTATGAAAGGGAATATTTCCTCCCTTGTGTATAAAATATCATGACCTTTCTTTCCTTTCATTTCTTTTTATTTTAGTAGGTAAAAAAATCCATTTGGGGTAATTTCTATGGCTATTTGAACAAGTAAAGCTTTGATGTAGTTCTAACTTTAGCAATACATTATGCATATAACTAATTTTATCTTATTATTTGGTTAATTTGCAAATTAATTATAAGGTAAATCAAACAAATAAAATTATCGAAAATAATCAAACTATATTTAATATTTACTTCCAATTGAAAAACTAAAAACTAAAAAATCTGCAATATAAATAGTAACAATTCAACCGCTTGAATATTAGTAATAATTTAATATTTTCTTTAGTTGGACTTAAATATAATGTAGAATTAGATATAACAAATCAGATATTCATATTCATAAATGAAATTTGAATACAAGAAAAAGTATGAGTAATAAGTTTGGAAAATTGAATCTAATTAAAATGCATCTGCAATTTCATGAGATGGAGGACCCCAATGACAATGTTGATTTTTTTTTTTTTGCATTTTTTAAAAACTAGTCCAAAAATATTTTTTAAAATTTTAATAAAAATTGTAAAAGAGAATGATAAATAAAAAAAATGATATTTTTGTCATTATATATAGAGAGAAAAAATCACTACATTTAACTTTTTTTAAAAAAGATGTTGCATATTTTTTTTATTAAAAATAGTGAATATAGTGGATCAATGAGAAATAGAGTATTAAAAAAAAGTGTTAGTGGCAAGTGTGACTAACATTTTCTAATAAAATGGTATATTAATTATTAAAATTATTAAATTACTTAATTATTAATAAAAAATGACTAAAATGTATATTATAGCTAGCTAGATTATAGCTAATCATCTTTATTGTTAAACTAATTATGAACACACTCGTAAATCAATATTAACATAAAAACAAAAAATTATGATAGATCAATAATTTTGTGTTGATTTTTCATCGGAATGCTATATAAGATAGAGAGAAAATATAGGAGAAAATACATTTTTTGAGTTAAGAATTTCAGAAGACAAATTGACATGACACATGTTATTAATTAAACTATCGGTAATCTAATGTAAAGTAACATTAGAAGGATTTTAATTTATTGTTATAAAAATTATGTTTAGAATTTTTTTTAGTAAAATTAAAATTTAGAAAGCGGGGTCTGTTGATCCCACTTGTTTTAAAAAAATATTTATTTGTACATTGGAAAAAAATATATTCTTTATTTTTATTTATTAAAAATTATAAGTGGCCCACTGAAAAATGAAAATAAAAATGTAAAAATAATAATAATAATTCTTTTAAATATTTGATAATCATTATAAAAATTTGAACTTCATTAATTCAAAATTCTGCATAAAATATGATATATACAGTATAGAATGATGGGGAAATTACACCTCATATGCATAGGAGGGTGGGGTGTCCAAAGTCCGAATCAAGGTTTTAGGAAACAGCTATTACCTAGCATATTCCCCATTACGTAACAGTTTTTTTAACTTTTGATAAAATATCTGCTAATTAAAAATTGTATTTATATCATTTATTATAATACAATATAGATCTATATGAATATTCTATAACGATCTATTTTTTTGTTAATTTAAATAATTTTATTAATTATTTTTTAAAAATTTACGGTATCAATACTATTTCATTTAAAACTAATGCCTTTACATGGACTCCGTTGCATCCTACCACTATTTAAAACCATAGTCGGAATAGAGTTTAACTTAGGGTGAGGAAGGTGTTAAGAAATGTAAGCACTAATACTTGCTTTTGTCCCTCAAAGCTATATAGGCTTTTTGCCATAGAATTGAAGATAAAGTGGCAAGTCATGATTAGACACACAATGGTTAGTAAATGGAACTTTTGGACGAAAAGCAGAATGCTCCCTCCTCCTCCTCTTGTTTAGTCAATAATTGGTGGGTTAGATGAAAAATCCTAGTTGTAAACAATTATTGATGATATCATCCTATTCCCTATGAAGTGCACATTGATTTTCCTAAAAATGCAATACAAGTCAGAATGTAAAATGATGATTATTTTACCGTTTGAACCCATAGGGCTTGTTTCACACGCAATTATTTTGCCTTCATGAGTCATTTCCTTGTCATATGACATGAAAAGTTAAATTTAGTGAGAATTAGTAAGCTAATAATTAATAATTTAGGTGCTTGATTGTGTAACTTGTGGAGGTATGTTGAATCATTCGTATTTGTAATTATTGCATTTTGTCAACTCAATTTGTTTTTAATGGCAACCATTGCTTTTGTATGTGGAATTATTATGAATAAAATGTTTTTTTTAATAATTGAAAGATACTATTTTCCTTAAAAGGATTTGAATAAGAAGGATTAGAATAGAACGCTCTGCAATGGTCAATGGAAAATAGGAAGGGAAAGGGGCCATCAAATTGAGTGACACATTCCTAACTTACTGGGTTTAATCACTTTCTTTCTTTTTCAATGAGTCTTCCTTAATGGCCCGACAAGAGCCAATAAAATTGGGTGTCAATAGAAAAAAAAAAATTCAAATAGTTTGTTTTTATAGACTTAAAACGGAAAAAGAAAATATAACACAAATAAAAATCTTCCTTGGTCAATGATTAAAGCATGCTCCTAATTAATATAGTTGTCACGTCCGTAAATTTAGACTACAGTTAATATGGATATTTTTTGACTGGACGCGCTAGATTGACAAAAAATGTACACTTGCGCAATCAGAATTGAGCTGATATGACTGAAATCTAAATTGAGACCGAAAATAAGTGAGAAATTTTAGTTTAAATATGTAACTGAAATTTTTATAGAAATCAATGAAAATAACGTCAAATAATAAAATACGCGATTTTTTCATTATTAGTAAATTACCAATAGAGTACACCGTGATATAAATAATATTGAGGCGAATAGGTACAATTTGGTGTTAAAATTTCAATATTTAAGACACCAAATTAATGAAATAAAATTTAGCTTATGAAACCATAAAAATACATGAAAAAATGCAATTTTTGTTCCGATACTCCGATTGTGAAATAGAACATACCAAAATATAAAGAAAATTAATTTATGAATAATGATATATTTAATTATTGATAATTAAATTGTTTCAAACTTAGAATTAATGGATTTAACAAATGTGAAAAAAATAAATAATAATAATAATAATAATAATAACAACACAAAAAAATGAAATTCGGCCATAAGACCATAAAAAGAAGATATGAATGACATGTAATGTGAAAACCCTCAATCACAATTATCTTAAAAACACCACCATTATGTTAATTTTGTCATCTCCACCATTTAACTCCTCTTCTCTTTCCTCCCATCTTGCTTTTTCTTCCTCATTTCATTTTCACTCTTATCTCTCTTCCTCTCTTCATCAACAAATCCAAGCACTCCTTCCTTTTCTTTCAATTTTATATTTGTACCCATACCAACCTTTTCAAATTTTCATGGATGTCTCATCAACTTCTTCTTCCAATAATAAATTAATTAAGTTAAGAAATAAGTTAGACTAAAATTTTAAATGACTTAATTAAAAGGAGTTTATGAAAAAAAATTTGGTTGTTAGCTGAAATAATGAGTTAATTAAATAGATTCATTAAGAAATTAATATTAAGGGAAGGTTAATTAATTTAATGAAGAGTTAAATGAATTAAGATAATGAATAAATTGAGTAAGTTAAATAACTAGTGAAATAAAAAGTAATTATAATAGTAGCTTGATTAAATATATTTGATGGAATAAAATTAGGAAACCAAATGAGTAAATTAAATAATAAGTTAGTATAATTCAGAAAATATAAAAGTTAAACCCATAAATTAACATGAGAGACGCTGGGTTAAATTTAAAAAAATGATAAATTTTTGTTATTAGAAGAATTATTACACTTATAAGTATCTTACAGATAATTATAATTTTATTAGGCGCACATTTGATATAAGCGCCAGTATCGAGCAAAAAATAAGAGTCTGCAGACACGACAAAGCGGTAAATTAGGTTTGTGCAATTATTTATAATATTTACCATTAATAAATGAATTTAATTTTTATGTGATATATAAAATAAAAATAAATGAATTTGAGAATAATTTTGTATAATATATATATATAAGTTTTGATTATTTATTTTATAAAAGTCAATATATTTTGGCTAATGTATTAGCCTTGACTTGGTTCAGGGATTAGTTGACATGCTAATAAGGTAGGAATTCCATAGCATATGGTTATCTTAGTCAATATATTTTAGCCCATGTATGAGCCTAGACTTTACTTAGGAATTTGTTGGCATTCCAATAAGGTAGGAACTTCATGGCCTGTGGTTATCTTGATCATGAGAGATATTGACTGATTATATAGTTATCTTATATCAGATTTAGAGTTATGATTTAGCTCTAATTCTGTGGTTATCTTGGACCAAACATGTTATACATATATTTATCGATCTTGTGGTATCTTGGATCGAGACTGATCATTGGTTATCTTGGATCAGTTGTGAGGTTATAATTTGACATCGGTCCTGTGAATTTATTGGACTATGACTTTTCCATTGATTGACGGTACCCCTTGTTTTCCTATGATTTGATCTATGATGTTTTAATATATGACCTTGATAAAAAAAAATTTATTTAGTAAATGAATGTAGTGTTATGCTTTAAGTATATGCTTATGATTTCGCACATGAATGAATTTATATTCCAAAAACTTTCGCTGTTACATTCATTTACTCAAAATATTAATGTCAATTTATTTATATAAATATAAATGTTATTAAATATATTGTCTTATACAAAATAATTTCAATGATTTTCATATATATATATTTTTTCAAAATAATTATTATTATAAGTTTTTGCACCACTGAGCTAAAACTATGCAAAAACTTAACACGAGAGTTTATTTTTCCTTTTGCACAGTAATCAGGACGAGAGTTAAGAGCAGCGAATTATCTAAAAATGCTGCTAGTCTAGTGAGCCCTGCTCATGAAACAGAGCAGCAGTGGTAACCACTTAAATATAATTGGTTTGTTTTTGTAAATACATCTATATGTACATAAAAAATTTATAAATATTTATGATCAGTTGTGGTTATATGAATTATATGTATAAATAAATATATAAATTAAAGTTTGCACTATACATATATGAAATGTAAATATATTGTATTATACAGGAGATTGTGAGTAGAAAGTAGTATATGTATATACTTAATGTTAAATTATATAAATTGATATGTTCATTTTTACAGGATTTTATGCGTATATTTATCATGAATGATATATATATATATATTGAATTATATACATAAATTCACTTGATAAAAATAAATGATATATATATCAAATATGTACACAGATATATATGAATGTTTATATAGGTAGTTAATATCACTTTATCTCACTGTAAAGTAAGAGGAGAAAGGGTGTTACAGTAGTATTTAATTAGGCAGTTAATGATTAGACCATAATCCTGGGACAAATTGGTCATTTGGGAAGAGAAGAAGAGGTGAGGAACAAGCGTGTGGAGAGAGAGTAAAAGAGTGATGATAAATTATGGCGAAGGAGATCAAATGATTGTGAAGAAGAGGGTGGTCGGGCGAGGAGGGACAAGATGACACGCACGACTGTGTTGTTGGAATGCAGGGAAGTGGGGACCACAACTGTGTGAGGGCACGTGTCTCCAGGCAAGACATGTTGGCCCGCGTGAGTTAGAAAGAGTGGCAATAGCCGATAGAGATAGAGAGAGGAAGAGAGGTGTTTTCTTCCACGCTTTCGCTTATTTTCCGGGCCCTCTTATCCCACGTGAACTCCACTCTCTAGTGTCCCCACTTTTCATTTTCCTCTTCCTCTCCCCAACCACAAAAGTACAAGCTTTATTATTGTTTGCTTGCCATACTCTACTTTCTCAGCCCACCCAATCTCAGCTTAGCTCAGCCCACCCAATCTCAGCTTAGCCACGCATTCAATGGAGATTGTGTCCAAAAAAATATATTACATTACAGTAAATATTAAATAGTTTTTCTTTTTAATAAAAATAAATGTTTCAAACATTTTTTCCTATACTTTCAATATAAAAAATGTATTTTTAATTATAAATATTCATTAATTTTTATAAAAAGTTAATGGTTTAAAAATATTTTTCAGTTTTCAATACAATTTGACACCTATTTTGGGATTGATCGACGAAGATAAATAAATTTTTAAAAATATTTTTCTCTCTGATTGCTGACTAATTAAAAAATATGCCTTAGGAAAGTGTTAGAAAAACAGATAGCATTTCTCGCTAGTAGTAAGAGTTACTTCAACATTATCTTTACAAAATATTTTGTCAAGGAAAGCCGTGAGATATTATTCGTATGCTCTTAGGCCCTTAGCCATCGTCAAAACCCGTTTCCTCCAGAACTTGCATGATTAATTTTCATAGGCGTTTATCACTCTCCTCCGCAGTAGTCAACTACACGTTTCACCGCCAAAGCAAGAAAATTCACAAGATATCCTCTTGCCGTGTAAACACGCGACGTGATCGCGACGGAGAATATCATCTGATGAGGTGGAAAGAGCGTCTTTTTTTTGCAAAGGAAAAAAAAGTTAAAGAAAGAGACAGTTTTGTCCGGTAACGAAACCTTCCGTCTCCCACCCTCGTGCCAATCGCATGAGAAAAAGATTTTTCAAAAGGAAGATAAGGGGGAGGTGGGGCGGGGGGATATGCGGGACCCAGTTTTAATGATCAAAACCAAAAGTTGATCCATCTGCATCCAATCATCAACCATCGACTCTTTGATTTGATGGTTGTCTGGCCTAACTAGCTTCTGCCGTAATTATTAGCCAATACAGTACACTACGACCCCACCAATTCAAAACCTTTCATCACAGCCGTTGCTTGAATGCTTGGATTCGATCGCAGCCGTTGGTATCGATTCAGGGGTTGTGATAATTGGGTGACGCTTTCAGGTGTGGAATGACCGGGGCCCACTTGGTTAATGATATAGATTCAAGGTGATAAGCTTCTTGGTTTTTGCTTAGTTGGGATTTTGGGACATGAATTGAGTGTAGAACTCTAAACTTCTTGCATTAATTTAGGGTTTGGTGGGTTGGCAATATTTTTCCACTGCAGCATGTTATTTTAGTTTACATTCCATGTTAATTTATAAGACTTCATTTTTTTTTAAAAAACACAATTTTTAATGTTTTTGGTAATTCCATTTTTGTTTTAGATAATTGCTAATTGTATCTCTATTTATTATAAATGAATTTTTATCCATATTTATTCGGATCAACTGAATTCAGAAACTATAACAAGAAAAAATTATTTTTTACTTTATAATACTTGTTTTAGTTAAAAAAATTTGAAATTGAATTTTCATTATATATTTTGAAAATGAGAAATAATGACCAACATTATCTTCTACCTTGTTAATTTTAATTTAATTTAAAATAGAAAAAAAAACTCATTTCTTACAAAATAGAACATGCTCTTTACTTTTACATTTGCAATATGAATTCATTGAAATTAAATTATATACGCCCAACAAATTATGGATGAATTTACACAAAAAAATTTCAATTTAATCAGTAGTTTTGAATTTAAATTTTTAATATACAACTATTTTAAATTCTATTATAATATATTTTGCTGTTATATTCTCTGAGTTAGTGAGAGATATCAGACAAAAAAAGAAAAAAGAAAAGTGGCAGTCAATATACTTATTTTCGACCTAAACCAGTTTATGAATGAAAATATAAATCTTATTTAAAGTAAAGAATCTTTTTAATTAGAAGTTGTATTTAATTAATGGTCCTAATTAAGACAATTATGACAAGCGGCACAGCTATTGAAAAGTTTGAAAGACAATTTTACTGCAAATAATTTATGGTGCACGAGAAAGTCGGTTGAAAACAGGGACTTCTCTTGTTTTTGGTAACAACCCATCATTCATTTATGAAAAAGAGTTCATATCCTTTCATGTTATTAGCAGCAAATTACTTCACTTGTCAGCAAAATTAAAATAAAAACCTTGTTACTTAAATATTTAAAAATAAAAAGAAATAACGCCAATAATAATTTTGCTCATGTCCTAAAAGTAAAACAGAAATCCATGGATATGTAGTATTTATTTCATACTGATATAAACGCAATTATATGGTCTGAAAAGTTATTATTTGCTGTTCTTTTGTTTTGGCATAGTCAACAGTCAACAGCATATGCAAGCAACAGAGCAGTTGGCCAATCTCAACGAGAAATAGAATGTAACAAACAAAGGTAAAGCCGCCCGTCGGTATTGTATACTTAAATTACGTGTTTGTTCTTAATTAATATTCATTATGATTTCGGGACCAAAAATATCCATTATGATTCACTAAAAAATAGTCAATCCCTCTATAAAAGATAGATTTAGTCTTATTTTTCCACGTATTAAAAAAATTAATTAGTTAAACTAATAATTTTTGCTTAATATTTTCTAAAAATACCCTCCATTTATTATTATCTTGAAAATAATTATTTGATCTCTTTTAATGCAAGACTCAAATAAATACTTGTGTAAATATCAACAAATTTCAAGAATTATTTAAAGCAAAAGTTTAAAAAATTTAAGAGCCTAAAAATAATAATCAATAGATGGTTTATTTATTAATATAAATAATAGTGACATAATAATAATGAAATATATAAATAAGGGTATATTTGTAATTGAATAAAATAACTACACTTCAATAAATAAAAGTGACCTATAATTTTGGACAACAAAAAATAGAAAATAAATTTATATTTTCTAGATGGAAGGAGTATCTATTATCATTCGCCAATAATATTTAGTTTAATGGTACTTATATGATATTCAAAATTTTATGAAAATATTGAATTTGAATTACCCATTTACCAAAAAGATCCATTATGATTCTCATGTTTTCTATTTTCTCAATTAATATTCATTTAATGGAGAGATATTTATTTAAAACTTGCTCATAATTATATAAAAATAAATTTAAAATCAACCCAAAATAATAAATAAAAATTAAGATGTAATACCATTTGTAGAATAAAGTTAAATTGTCATTGCCACAAAATGACTACAATCACTTAAAATTGTTATAATATGTATTAAAGTTATTGCCATTAGTTTATAATAGAAAACTGATGACTCCCCTACATATTTTTCCATTGGGTAGATTAATCATTGCAATATTTTGAGTATATGTTGCAATGGAGAATAATAAATATTATTTATATGTGCAATATAATTAATACGTTAACAGTTTTATATTCGTTGCTAATAATTTGTTACATAATCATATTTATATAGTACTTAGTGCGGAAGCTAAAAAAATAAAACTTGTAGTGACAGAGTGAGGAAATTTTCTGTCTAAATTAAATTAATATATTTTCAAATAAAAAATAATCAAATGATTATTTTTTATGCATAAATAACATTTTTTTATAACAAAAATGTTTCAATTTAATGGCATTATTAATATGAAGATAGGGCTGAAAGTTTCGAATTTACACTCTAATTAGAGAGACCCTTTGAGTTATAAGTTCTAACTAAATAAAATATTGTTAATAAATTTTATATTTATAAATAAAAAAACTTATTATGAAAATGTACTATAAAAAATACATAAATAAATATGATGCAACAAAGAAATTTCCGAGTAAAGGGAACAACAGAACAAGGAAGGCAGAAAATATAATTGGGAGAAGGGGTAAAGAAACAAAGAAGTGTTAGGTATTATTATTAGATGGGGGAGGCAAAAGCCATGATTGAGATAATTGGCCTCCTGACACCAAGTCATGATTGAAACTTACACAAACACACTGTCACAATATCTCTCTTCTTTCTATTTTCTATATAATCTTCCTCATGCTCTTCTCCCATCCCTAATTCAAATTCCTTCCTCATCTCACCAAAAAAAAAAAAAAAAAAAATTCCCTTCCTCATTCCTTTCTGTTCTCTCTCTCTCTCTCTCTCTCTCTGTGAAAACCCACCCTTTCTTCAATCTTGGTTCTTTATATATTCTTAAAAACAAGTTCTTGATAAACAACACCACCTAAATTCTTGAAACGTGGTTATCTTTCTTCTACGAAGATGATGGTTGAGAAAGAGGATTTGGGTTTGAGCTTAAGCTTGGGTTTTCCTCAAAATTTTCATTCTTTTCAGCTTAATGTCATCCCTTCTTCTGTTCATTCTTCTTCTCCCCCTTCTGCGTTTAATCCTCAGAATCACAAACCCTCTTGGACTGAGGCTTTCCCTTCTTCAGGTATTTTCTTTCTTCTTCTTCTTATTGGAAGGGATTTTTAGATCTGCATGGCTTCAAGTTTTTTCAGATCTATTAATTAATTTAATTTATTTCTCCTCACTTTCCCAATAAACAAACGGGCAACTCAAAAAAGCGTTATTTAAAATATTTTGGTCTTTAAAATCCATCTTAAAATAAGGGTTCTTTTTTCTACCTGCTTTTTTTTTTTTTCATGTGAGATATCTTCTTTACAATATGATTTTATCTGGCTTTCTGTCAATCGTTTTCAACTTGCCTTTATTATTAATTTCTTCTTTATTCTCTAGATGTGGGCTTTGAAAAATTGAAGTATTATCCATCTTTTGCATGCAGATCCAAACTCGGATTCTCACAGAGCCGAAACAAGATCATTTCTGCGCGGAATCGATGTGAATCGGCTCCCGTCAACAGCTGATTGTGAGGACGAAACTGGTGTTTCTTCCCCAAACAGCACCATATCGAGCGTAAGTGGAAAGAGAAGCGAAAGGGAAGCTAATGGAGAGGAAAATGACATTGAAAGAGCTTGTTCTCGAGGAATTAGCGACGAAGAAGATGGCGATACCTCAAGAAAGAAACTCAGGCTCTCCAAAGATCAGTCTGCTGTTCTTGAAGAGAGCTTTAAGGAGCACAACACTCTCAATCCAGTAAGTTTTCCTTTTCTTTTTTCTATTCATTTTTTTTGGTTTAGCAGTCTGAGTTTTGTGTTGGTTGTCCAGAAAATGGAAGGAAAATTAACTTTTGACTTGTGGGTATTCGTTTAATTATTTTCTTGCATGACTATAGCGAGTCGAAGTCAGGGAAAATTAAATGATTTCCCTGCATTTTCTTGGTAACCAAACAGACAGGCAGTTCTTATTAATGGACTTACTATCTATAGAGGGTATTTTTGTAATTAAACTAACGAATATATGATTTTATCCTTCTGCAGAAGCAAAAGTTGGCATTAGCTAAGCAGCTGGGTCTCAGACCAAGGCAAGTAGAGGTGTGGTTTCAGAACAGAAGGGCAAGGTAAGAAATTTCTCCATATTTTCAAGGGTAGTTTTGGGATATAGTTATTAAGTAAAATCCTAATCCCATTTTTAGAGTGAGAAGCTTTATTTACATTTTGGTTCTTACAGGACAAAGTTGAAGCAGACAGAGGTTGACTGCGAGTTCCTGAAGAGATGCTGTGAGAATCTAACTGAAGAAAACAGGCGGTTGCAAAAAGAAGTTCAGGAACTGAGAGCACTGAAACTTTCCCCGCAGTTCTACATGCAAATGACCCCACCAACAACCCTCACCATGTGCCCCTCATGTGAGCGTGTTGCGGTCCCACCATCTGCCTCATCAGCGGCTGATCTCCGGTCCCACCCTAAAATCGGCCCCACCCACCACAGGCCCATTCCCATCAATCCATGGGCTCAGGCGCCCGCACCGTTGGATGCCCTACGTCCTCGATCGTAATTTATCGAAGACTAAACAACGACGTTTTGGTCAATCACAATTAAAATTAATTAATCACCATATCTTAGAAAAGAATGGTTGTTGGAATGTGTAGTATAGGAAGATTGTAATAGCTTTTGCCGTGCATTTGCTTCTTGCGTTCGAAGTCATAGGTTTAAGATATGGTTGTCGTAAGGATGATTTGGTGGGTCTTCATGTTTTGTATTATTGACCCATCAATCTCCATGAGAAGGTAGACATATTAGTTTAGTCTTTTAATTATGCTAATTAAGTACTAATCTTTCTTCTCCGTTCTCCCTTCAACTTTTGTGAGTGGAAAAGGACTTTGGAAGTAAATGTAAAGTGCAATATTCCCTAATTAATTTGTGTTTATTAACTACTACGGCAAGCATCGTTGCTATGTGTTGTTCTAATTTCAAGTTGAATATCATTTACACCCATCTTTATTCTAGTATTAATTATTATTTATGATTGCGCGAGAATCTCTCTCTTTGTTTTTATGTTAAATTTAAATATATTTATAATACAAATGAGAAGGATTTGGTGGGGACAAATACAAAAGTTTAAGCTGTTAATTAGGGATTAATTATAAACAGCAGTCTAAGTTTATTGTCTTAGGAAAGCACTAAAATTGTGTTTTTAGAAATGTGAACGACTTCCTAATTTATGTTATTTAACTAAATAATGGCAATAGACATGTTTGATATGTGGTTCCTTAACTTCTTGCTTTGTGCTTCTCTGTCTTAGGTTTAAATTTATCAATTTGTGTTTCTTAATTCATCTTTTTAACGAGAGTTTGAATATTGTTGTTGAACACATTTCATTGTCATTTGTATACCAATTACTCAAAAAAATTAGATTCCAAAGTATTCAAAACATAGAATTGTACAACAATATTATTCAAGTTCTTGAAAATTCAAAATGACGTATTGAATAGGGTGGTGGAAATTTGAAAGTGAAATTTGAAGACCAAGTAATGATATTTCCATTGAAGAGAAAGTGCTGATCTCTTTGTATTTGCTCTTAGAATCATGGTTTGGTCAATGATTTTAGGTTAGTACTTGTTAGGTTTATTGATTTGGCAGTTGAAATATGTATAGAGGGAATAGTTAAACAACAGTTATTAATTGAATTAGGGAAGCAATAATTTCTAAATGCTTCATGGGATCAATAATGGCAAAAACTTTTTGCTAAATGCAACTTTTTGGATTTGACATGCATGGGCCTTTATTGGGTAGGATAAGATCTCATCCACGCCTTCAGGGCACCGGGGCCTGATGGATGGTGAAAGACAAGTGATTTGTGAGGTGAAATTCTTCTTTAATTATGGGAAGTTAATTGCTGCCATTAACTAATACATATATTGTTTTAAAATTCCAAAAACTAGCAGTGCTGTGCATCCCAATAAGTTATGCCCTATTAGTCTATATAACCTGATTTATAAGGTCATTTCTGAGTGACTTGCCGATCGTGTTCAGTGCTTTATGTCACAGACTTCAATCTCATATCGGGATAGGTGAATGAAACAAGTTCTGGTTATAAATGGGTAACGCTGCACACCCCACCAGATCGATCTTTAGAAAAAAGAGTAATAATCCCGTGACAAAATGGTATCAGAGTCGACCTAAATCCGACTCCGATGTCTCGCCAAGCACCCCGAGTTTGGGGCAAGTAGGGGGGTCCATTGTGACGAGGTTGTCATAGGATTGGGTGGAGTAGAATGTCACAGACTTCAATCCTACATCAGATAGGTGAATGAGACAAGTACTGACTATAAACGGATGACGTTGCACATCCCACCAGATCAGTCTTTTGGAGAAAGAGTAATGATCCCGTGACATTTATTATTGACCTACGGGTGGACCAATCTCAAATTGCTTTCATTATTGGCAGATCTATCCGTGATAATGTGATTGTAGCTCATGAGTTATATCATCATATGAATAGAAAGAGTAATGTTCACCATAAGACAGCCAAATCGGATTAATTGGTCCTTTTTGGAACTTGTTTTGAAGGCCATAGGTTTCTCTGGGTGGTGGGTTGCTAGAAGCCTGAAATCATAGCCCATGCCACATCAGTTAAACATTCTGTTTTGGTGAATGAAACCCCAATACAATTAAGTTTTGAGGTGGGGAGTTCCTATTTCTCCTTACCTTTATATTCTCTGCTCTAATTTTTTTTGTTAAGATCTTTGATCAGTACTCCGCTGAGGGCATGGTGAAGGGTATTAAAAATAATGTTAGAGCTCCTTTAATCACTTATCTTCTATTTGCTGCTGACACTATTGTTTTCAGTGAAGCTTTTGTGGATTGTGCACGAGGATTTTTAGCTTCCAATAACAAGGAAGTGCTAGAATTTTTCTCTTTACACTATAACTCAAGAAATAATCTCGAGGATAATTTTTTAAGAACCAAAGATCCATGTTATAATTCTTGACAATAATCTCGAGCATAATTTGTTTTCTGGATTTGCATTGCATTTTTTTTCTACTGCTGCCGTAAAGGAATTTTCTTTTTTAATTTTTTATATATTAAAGGAAACTTAAGAAAATCTTAAGTTTCCTTTTTGATTGTGAAGAAGATTTTCATAAAACATAACAAAATGATGCTAAATCTCTAAACAGAGACTTAACTTTTGGCTCTGGCGAATAAGGTTAGTGAAATTCAATTGACGCTCGATGAAGATAGTCGTTCAAGGACCATGGGAACATGTGATTAATAGACTGAAACTCTAGTATAGCATATATTCGGGCCCTGTTTTGTTAGCTTTCAATCAGAGCCCCAAATGGGCTTTATATATATATATATATATATATATATATATATATATATATATATATATATATATATATATATATTTAAATGATGTGAATTTATTGCCAAAAAATTGATGAGTATCAGTGTTTTTAGACCCGATCTAACCAATAAACCGGAAAAGATATGCGGCCAAAAGTTAAATATTCAATTGGAATTAAATTAAAATTAAACCTGACAAAATATAACATTTAACATACTATTTTTAACATAATTATATATTGAAAATATTAATATATATAATATTTATAATTTAAATTAATATATAAATATGATAAAAAATATTTTTAAATATAATTTTAATAAATAGTAGACTTGATTTATTTCTATATATTTTTAATTTTTAAATGCAAAATAGACTGTAATTTTTATATGTTACGTTAAATTATCAATTGTTATCAATTAATTTTTTTTGATAGGAATCAAAATAATTTAAAAATAATTTATATGTAAATTTTGTAATATTGTATATTAATATTAAAAATGCCAATCAATGAGTAACTTAATTGATATTCTCACTTGTGAGAATTGGGAGAGGACTAAAGTTTGAAAATTTTCACTACCATCCACTAATATTGGTGAAATTTTAACATTTTTATGCTGAGTGTAAAGGAATATTTACCCTCTATTGTGTAGCCCACAACCTATTAAGCCTTCTAATAAATAAAAAAATATATTAATATTGAAAATATACATATTGGAATTCAATTTTATCAATAATAAATAACTATTAAATAATGTGAATAATTTTGTAGATAATTGAAATGAACATTTTTTATGATATATATTACTAATAGTTGTCAAGCCTATAGTTCAAACAATAATCAACATGAGCATACGCCCGAACTGACTAAAAATCAAGTACATTCATGATCAAAATAGAAACCATACAATCATAATCTAAATTTTGACTATAAACAAATGAGAAAATTGATTATGAATATAAAATTTTATTTTTTGCATAAAAACCTATAAAATCGAGGCTAGATCGAAAATATACGGGATTTTTGCAATGCTAATGAATTGCAAAATGAGGACATCAAGACGTAGAAAATATTTGGAAGAATTTTTATTTTCGGTATAATTTTGTGTCAAAATTTCAATGTTTAGGATACAAAATCAAAAAAATAAAATTGATAGTGTAATTCTGTGAAAATGTTAGAGAACACAATTTTTGCTCATGTGTGTAAATAGCAAAACCAAGAATACTAGTCCGTAGAATGAATTATTTTGTGAATTTTGATGTATTTAATTGTAGGAGATTAAGTTGTTTAGAGCTTGAAATTGAAGAAACAAATTATGCAGTATGGTTAATGTATAAATAGTATGAAAATAGAGGATCAATTGTGATATTTTCCATAAAATATGTTAAGAATTTCATTCTTTCCACGTGCCCTTATGCATGTCAAGATTTAGTCACTAATCAAGTGATTAAGTTATTAATTAAAGTATAAAAAATGAGAGGGTACACTTTTCCTATTTCTTAAATAAAAATTCCACAACTTCACAAAAGTGACAAAACCTGTTCTTATCTTCTTCCTTTTGTACCCGACGCCATCCTCACTATTTTCTCCCTTCTTCCTTCTTTTTTGTACCGGTCAAACATGCTAGGCAAGAGAAGGTGTTTCCAAGCAAGCATCTTTTAAGAAATCTGTTTCATTTCCTTTTCCCATAATTTTGCCGATACATCAATAAGGAAGATGTTATGGATGGGTCGGCCATATCTATGAATTAGTGAAGGAGAGTTTGCATGTATGAATTAAAGCAAGGAGAAGGAAGAAACTATGGTGGTGTGTGTTTAGAAGGAGAGAAAAACAAAAGAAATGTAAGGGGGAGAGTCCATCTAAGTCACGGCCAATTAAGGAAAGTGGTATAATCGAATTTCTTTTCCCTCTAGCTTGATCAGAAATAATTGGTTGATGTGAAATCTGGATTGTGGCGGATTGTAGCAAAATTTAAGTATAAGAACTTGAAATGCCGTAGCCATGGATGGGGTAAAAAGGAAAACTTTGATTGAAGTTTATAGCTAGGTAAGAATTTCATAATAATAATAATAATAAATAAATAATCATAATTTAAATGAAGAATTTAAATCTTGGCCGAGACCTATAAATTGGAAGCTTAACAATTTGTAAACTTTTAATTAAGTATAATGGGTAAGTAAATTAAGTCTTATCGGATTAAGGTTAAGAAGAAACAAAGGAAGAGGGGTTTAGACTATTAGATGGTAAAGAAGAAATGAGACCAAAACCACAAATCTTGCCAAAATTGAGAACTGGCCGAGGATTAACATGGTGCAATAGAATTGTAAGAATGATCGATAGTGGGTGAAAATCGATGGAAGACTTAAATTCTAAGTAGTAAGAAAAAGAACTCAAGAGAATGGGTTGAGTAACTTTAAATTAAGACTGAAATTATTAAGAAAACCGTGAATAAGTGGGACCTCACTCATTGGCAGTGGAGTCCGAGTCATGGATTTAAGGACCAAAGGAAAAGATAAACGAATGTGGGGTAGTAAAAGAGGAATTCGACAACCTAAATCTATGAATTATTAACGCATACGATATAAAGAGACCAAGTATAATCAAAACACTATAAAATGAAAAAGGAAACCCCAGACTTTTTATGAATAGGTAGACGTCAGAATTACTGAACCACTACAAGAGAAGCATACGTGAAATAGATAAACAAATGATTCCTAATCGACGTGCTTAAGCATATATAATACGGAACATAGCGTTAAAACAGTGCATAAGATATCACTTAACCGTTAAATAATTTATGCCAGACTCTTCGACGTTGAAGGAGTTTGGAAGAAATAAGGACTGTGAGATTTGTTTTTCCGCTAGCCAGATATTAAATAGGAAACAAATAACAATATACAAATAGAGAAAGTTACAAATCTAGTAATTCAACTTAATAAATGCAACAATAACATAAATAGTGATATTTATGTTATGTTTATAAAGTAATTTTTTTTTATGAATTAGATATATTTTAAAATAAATATATGTTAGTAAATAAAATCATCTACTAGTTTATAGTTTATAAAAGAGCAATTCACATATATTTAAAAAAATTATGTATTCTCATTTTGAGTTATAGGCCGATCTACATATATTGTATATCTATAAATCATGTGTAGACATATTATTTAATTTATCGGAAATACCATTTTACTTAACTGAGAAATAAAAGAGAAAGCGGTATTACAATAGTATTACTGTCAAAAAAATTTTTTTTGCAAGAAATACCATTATTTATATATAATTTATTTCTAAACTAAAATTAATTTTTTTTACATTAATAAAACTAACTTATGCTAAAAAAATTTAAAAATATATATTACTAATAAATATACAAATAATCAAATAAAATTTTGTCAATTATATATATTTCTTAAGTAATACATTCTTTTAATAATGTGAACTTTGTATATGATGAAACACATGAGTTGCGTCATCTCTCTCAACTTTTCCAAGTTTTATCTAACTGGTCAAACCGGATTAACTACGACGAGTCAACCAGTTTCTAGAGCACTAAAACAACATAGTTTTAGCGTGTTTTAAAACCGTTCGACTTGCAAAATTGTTCAATCCACACTGAAATGATTGATTTGCAGTTAACTTGAGCAGGTTGACAATTTTTTCACCGAGTCATTTTCCATAGACTTTTAGCTGTAATCCGTCCAGCTTTAGAGTCGATCTCCGATTAAATCGATCAAACTGGTTGAGCCGGATTTGATAACAATGACATGAATTTGGATTTATAAATCCATAATTCTTTTGCTAATATATATATATTTCTGAAAATAATGATATCCCTAACTCTACTTTTAATGGTAAAGGATTTATACAAGAAAAAATAGAATTTGCTTATCAATCAAAGAATGGAAGGGATGAAGCGGCGAAGAAATTTCAACATTCATGAATCATTATGATTAAAAAAGATACATGCGTCTTATTGCATACTCTGTAATGATTTCCCTAATGTTTTTAGTAAATCAATTGGATCTCAAAATCTTTTATTTCCTCGAAGGAAGATCAGTATATCCTCTACCTTACGGAATTCAATTGCATCATTTTCAGCATTCCGTTGGAATTTTATCATCTAAACAATTTTTAGAAGTAAATTCCCCATCCCTTGTTGCACAGTTTGCAACTTAGAAAACTAATATAATCTTTAACAAATAACCCAATAATCATTCAAATCATTTTTCTCGAAATATATGTACGATTTTTCTTCAATATGATCCAATCTTTAACAAATGATCCGATAATCACTCCTCGGGCTGCATGAAATGCTCAAATTTGGCATTAGAATAAGAGAATAAAAATAATTATTGGTAGGAAAAAAAAAAGAAAAAGGAGAGAGAAAAGAAGCTAAAAAAATGGAAAAAATGGATAAAGATGAGTAAAACAGAGGTAGAAATGTAAGATCATGTGAATGCAAAAAAGCCGCAGAGGAAAAAAAGGGGCTAATTTGCAAGCATATTCTTCACCCAGTTAATAGGATTTGATATTGGCAACTAAAAGGACTGATTTCGCAATTAAATTTGCGAACCAGTGACGCTTTGCCTTCTGAACCGTTAAAGATCGACTGTTCTTGATTTTATTTCTCACCTGCAGAGTCGAAATTCTCCGCGAGAAGATGCTGCTGCACATTCTGGAAAGAGAGGAAGAGGTTTTCATTATATACAGGAGGATGACGGGGTCTATGGCTAAAACCCTAGTTTGCGGTCTTCTACTATTGGATTTTAAACCCAAAATTGCCGCAATAATACTGCTTATCAAATGGTTTGTTTGTTCATGAGTTCAGCCCTTGTTGGGTTTCCATGCTCCATCCAAGGCCCAAAGAAGGAGAGGCCTCTACTTAAATTAGATAAATGTTTTCTTTAATTATACTGTGCTTAATGATTTTATTCATACTTAATCATTAATTACTTTGAGATAACAAAGTCCAAGAGAATGTATAATGTGTTTCTTCCAAGATTCATTTCGTCTCAATAAAATTTCGTCTTTCATTTTGTTTTCTTTTTCTTTCTTTCAATGCATTTTCATTTTTGTTCCTTTTCACATAAACCAAACACAATCCAAGCTAACTTTTATATTTATATTTGCATTGAACTGGTTTCTGATGATTTGGTCATATTGGAGACGTTAAACAGTCTGTCAGAGTTTCACGGTTTAAGGAGATAATTTTGTATTATACATTATCATTTGATACAAAGATATTTATAGAAGGAATGTACAGAGATTGTGATACATATTGCCATCAATATATCTTGACAAATATAACAAATTAGCTAACATTTTCCCACAAGTCTAATTGGTTTTGACTTATTTATCACTATAATAATGCAATGATCAGTTTCTTATGGCTCTAATACCATATCAGAATTTCACGGTTTAAGAAGAAAATTTTGTATTATACATTATCATTTGATACAAAGATATTTATAGAAGAAATATACACAAATTTTGATACATATTGCCAATAATATATCTTAACAAATATGACAAACCAGCTAAAATTTAGCTTTATTCTTTAATACAATATAACAATTGGCACTGTTTGGTAATATCAAATTAAATTATTTATAATCTAGTTTGACTATAAAAATAATTTAGTTTGATTAATAATATGTGTTTAGTAAAATAACTTATTTGAAAAAAAAACTAAATTATAATTTCCAAAATAAAACACTAGTAGAACTGATTTTTTTTTATAAGTAGTAGATTATAATTTTTCTTTCCTTTTTTTCTTTATTATTTTATAATAATAATATAATAATTAAAATATATATTATATAATTATAAAATTATTTAATATGTACGTATATAATAATAATAATAATAATAATAATAATAATAATAATAATAAAATATTATATGATAAAAATAAATGTATTTATTATATTGGGATGAAATATTTAATGTAGTTTTTATATTATTTAATATACATATATTATATAATTCGTTTGTATTATACATTAAATAGATTTTATATAATATTTTTGAATAATATAAATATATCATTTTATATTTTTCACCTAATTTTACTAAACAATTTTAATCGAATCAATGAGATTATTAACTGCTAAATTATTAGTAGTTAAATTATGAGCTAATTTTACCAAGTGTATAACTTTACTGTTAAAGGGTGAGGAAGGAAGAATGTAGATATACAATGATTCATTTCTTTCAGGAATTTGTTCAAAGCTTCAATACAATTATTTCTGTTTATTCATATCGAGACAATCAGTGTATTAATTAGTGGTACTGTGTCACGTCCATCAATTTAGGCCACGGTCGACACGGGTGTTTCTCGACCGGACTCGCCGGTCTTACTGGAAATCGTGCGCGTACGGGGTCGGAATTGAGTCGATATGACCGAAATCTAAATTGGGACAGAAAATAAATGAGAGATTTTATTTTAATCACGTAACACTAAAATTTTTTTTACGAAAATCGGCGAAAATGAGTTCGGAAATGTAAAATATGCGATTTTTGTACTGTCATAAAATCGTGAACGGAGTATACCGAAACGTAAAGAATATTAAGGCGGACTCCCAGGTACAATTTGGTGTCAAAACTCAATTGTTTAGGGCACCAAATTAAATAGATAAAATTTAACTTGCGGTACCGTAAAAATATCCGGAAGAATACGATTTTTGCTCCGGTACTCTGATTTTGAAACCGAACATACCGAAATGTAGAGAAAATTAATTCATAAATAATGATATAATTAATTGTTGAAAATTTAATTATTTCGGGCTTGGAATTAATGGATTTAATAATTGTGGATGAAATGAATTAAAATAATAATTATATAATAATAATAATTAATTTTAAAAAAAAAAGACATGAATAAGTGGAATTCGGCCATAAGGCCATGAAAAGAAGATATGACATAAAAAAATTCAATACCACATGTAATTGTTCCCCATTAACTAAAAAAAAAAAAAAATCTTTTTTTGAAATAATTGAGGTAGTGGCCGGCCATGCTCAATTTTTCTCCCACTTTTCTAAATTTCTTCTTCCTCATTCCATTTTCACTCTTCTTCCTTTCTTTTCTCTTTCTCAAAACCAAATTCATTTTTCTTTCCTCCATCTCTCTTATGTTTTTCTTCTTCTTTCCTCCTACTTTCATTCTCTATTTGTTACTCTCCCAAAATCGAAGCAACAAGTGAATGGAGGTGAGGCTTGAAGTTCGGCCAAGGGGAAACTCGAAAATTTTGAGGACTTTGCATGATTGGAGACTAAGGTAACTTCGGTTTGAAAGAGATTATTTCTAGGTGAAAAATTTTATTTTGGCCTTAAATTCTTGTTTTTCCATGTATCTGAGAACTTAAATTTTATTATCTTGTATATATCATTTGGATTTATTTCATTTCATAAACTTCAAATTTATTTGTAATGATTGTTGTTGAAGTTGAAGTTGAAGTTGGGAATTATGTTCCTAATGAAGAAATAAGGAGTTTATTTTGGAATGAATATCGTAATCTTGAGATAGTATTTTGAAGTAAGATTTATCTTTGTGTTAGGGAAATGGTAATTGGATGGTGGATTAGAGATTTGACCGAAAATCATAGAGAAAAATAGGGTGATGTTGCGTAATTAAAGATTAAGGAAGGAAAAAAATTTAATTAAAAAAAAATTAATTAAATATATATATATATATATTAATTAACCGAAAATTTTAAAATAGTTTGGGAGATAATTATGTATAATTAAGTAAATTAAATCGATTAATGTTAAATGAAGTTAATTAGTATAATTAAGTTAATGAAGTTTAAGTTAAATAAAAATAAATAAATAAATACATAAATAAATAAATAAATAATTGGACCAAAACTTAAGGAATAAAATTTAGACAATATTATGAGTTGGTAATAATAATAAAATAATAATAATTAATTAAATTAATCAAATTAGTGAATTAAGTGAAAATTGTAATTTAAGCAAGAAAATAAATTAGTTGAATTAATTGTTAGGATAAATGAATATTTAAATAAATAAAGATAATGAATAAATTGACTATAGTAAGTAATAAGTTAGTAGATTTAAAATATATATATATATATATATATATATATATATATATATATATATATATATATATATATATATATATATATATATATATAATTTATACCTGTATATTAACGTGAGCAACGTTGGGTTAAATTTTAGAAATAAATAAATTTTCGCTATTTGGAAGAATATTCACTTTTATATATTTGATAATTAAATATAATTTTATTAGGCGCATATTCGACACAAGCGCCAACATCGGGTAAAGGAAAGGAGCCTGCAGACGCGACAAGGCGATAAATTAGGTTTGTGCAATTATTTATAATAATGATTATTTATAAATGAATTTAATTTTATAATACATGAAATAGAAATGTATGAGTTTGAGAATAGTTTTATGTAATATATATATATATATATATATATATATATATATATATATATATATATATATATGTAAGTCTTAATTATTTATTTTATGAAAGTTATTGTATTTTGGCCCACGTATTAGCCTAGACTTAGCTCATGGATTTGTTGGCATGCCAATAGGGTAGCAAGTCCATGGCCTGTGGTTATCTTGGTCATGAGAGGTATTGTCTGATTCTGTGGTTATCTTGGATTAGCTGTGGGGTTATGATTTAACCCCGGTCCTGTGATTATTTTGGACCAAACATGTTATATATATATATTACGATCCTGTGGTTATCTTGGATCGAGACTGATCTTGTGGTTATCTTAGATCAGCTGAGGGGTTATGATTTAACCCCGGTCCTGTGAATTTCTTGGACCTTAACTTTTCCGTCGATTGACGGTACCCCGTGTTTCCCTATGATTGGGTCTACAGCGTCTTAATATATGGGCTTATAAAAGTTTTATTTTAAATAATTAGATTTAATGTTGCGTTTTAAGTACGTGCTTATAATTTGACATACGAACAAAATTATAAAAAAAATAAAATAAAAAATAATAATAATTTTGTAGTTACTTTTATTTATTGAAAATGGTTATGCCAGTTTATTTATACAAGTATAATTGTTGTTAAAGGTATTGTTTTCTGGAAAAAGAATTTCAATGATTAGCAGTTATATATATATATATATATATATATATATATATATATATATATATATATATATATATATATATATATATATATATATATATATATATAGTCATTTAAAATGATGACTATTATTATACATCATTGCATCACTGAGTTTTAAACTCAGCGCGAGAGTTTACTTTTCTCTCGCGCAGGTATCAGGACGAGGGTTTAGAGCGGTGAGTTAACTGAGTGTGCCGCTAGTCCAGTGAGTCTCACAAATGGAGCAGAGCAGCAGTGGTAGCCATCCGGACAGGGTTGGTCCATTTTTGTAACCACTTATATATATGCATATAAACAGTCTGTATATATTTATAACCAGTTATAAGCATTTGGACTATATGTATAAAAATAAATATGTGAATTAAAGTTTGAATAATTTTTTTTTATGCATATATGGGATGTGACTATAGGATGATATATATATATATATATACATACATACAAATTTATTTATACAGGCAGTCGGTGACATCACCTTACCTGACTGTGTCGTAGGAGGGTAAGGGGGTGTTACAATTAGTGGTATCAGAGCAAGGTTTAGGCGGTTTTAGGACAGAAGTGGGATAGAATTAAGAAAATGCATATACATTGATTTTAAATGTTTTATATGCTTAAGTTATTAGTGCTGCTGCTTTCTAATGTGGGCCACTGTTCTAAATTTTAGGGTGAACGAACGTTGAGAATGCCGCGAGCAAGGGACAAGATTCCTGATTTAAATGAGATGTTTAGTACAGATTGCTTGAGGATATGGCAGAGATTATACGAAGAATAGCCAGACCTACTATAACAGAGTTAAGGTTTGACAAACTCCGCAAATTGGGAGCCACTGATTTTTTTTGGGCGTAAAGAGGATGATGCTACAACAGCAGAATATTGGCTTGACAGGACTGAGCGAGTGTTTGAGGATATGAATTGCACTACAGAGCAGAAGTATAGATATGTAGTGTCTCTACTACAAGAAGGGGCACAAGATTGGTGGAGGACAATAAAAAGAAGACCCCAGACCCCAGATCCTCCCAATTGGGACTTTTTCTTAATGGAATTTAAAGAGAAATATATTCCCAGAGAGTATTTAGATCTGAAGGAGCAAGAGTTTTTAGACCTAAGGCAAAATAACATGACAGTGGGTGAATATGAGAAAGAGTATAGTCGACTTAGCAAATATGCAGAAGGGATTATTAAAGATGAGATTGACTTATGTCGACGATTTGAGAGAGGACTCAGGGCACATATTAGAGGTAGAATAGTTGCATCTCGGATTGAGAATTTCACCAGGTTGGTAAGAGCTGCAGAAAGTGTAGAAAAAGCAGATGCAGATGAAAGAAAGACAGCGGCTCAGAGCCATGGCAAGAGACCATTTTTCCCACCAGCCCATTTTTCCCACCAGCCACAGGATTCTCATTGGGTAAGAAGGCTAGATCCTTCGGAGGTAGATTTCAGACTGAAACTCTGGGGCAGAGTGCTTTTAGTAGACGAGGTCAACCCGAAGGCTCGACGCTCTCACATGTTAGTGCTCCAATTGCAATAGGAGCCAGATTTACCACATATCCCTTATGCCAGTACTGTGGTAAGTATCATACTGGAGAGTGCTGGATGACATCTAGAGTTTGCTATCAGTGTGGAGCGGCAGGGCATATGAGGAAGGATTGTCCATTCCGTAGTCAGGGTACAAAGTCAGTCGGGACGAGTCCAGTATTGACTCAGAGATCTGCACCAGCTAGAGGCAGAGGTTGGGGACAGTTCAGAGGGGGCCGTATAGGGCCGAATCAGATTACCACAGAGACAGTAAATCGAGCTGGGAGTAGCAGAGCAGCGCCAGCCAGGGCATATGCTATGAGAGCTAGAGAAGAGCTGGATAATCCAAACGTCATAGTAGGTAAATTTTCTCTCTTTGGCTCAGATTTATATGCTCTAATTGATCCCGTGTCTACACATTCTTATATTTGCACAACACCACCGAATGGGGGTAAGATACAGATAGAGACATTGGGATATAATATAATGGTAACAAATCCTCTAGGCCATAGTGTAAAAGTAAACAAAGTATATAAAAAATTGCCTCTAGTGATTATGAGTGAGCAGTTCCCAGCGGATCTTATTGAACTCCCCTTCCGTGAATATGATGTCATTTTGGGCATGGACTGGTTGGCCCGACACGGTTCATTGGTGGATTGCCAGAGCAGAAAAGTAGTCTTTAGAAGGCCAGGACGTGATGATATGGAAATACATGATGATAGACAGAGATTATCAACTAATGTAATTTCTGCTATGAAAGCACAACGACTAATCAGAAAGGGGTGTGAGGCGTATCTGGCACATGTGGTGGATACGAAAAAGGAGAGTCCGAAACTTCAGGATATCTCTACGGTATGTGAATTTGCAGATATTTTTCCTGAGGACTTGCCGGGTTTACCTCCAGATCGGAAAGTAGAGTTTGCAATAGATCTGTTACCTGACACAACTCCTATATCAATTACTCCTTACAGAATGGCTCCAGTCGAGCTAAAAGAATTGAAAGTTCAGTTGCAAGAATTACTTGACAAGGGATTCATCCGACCTAGTGTTTCCCCTTGGGGTGCACCAGTATTGTTTGTGAAGAAGAAAGATGGAACCCTACGACTGTGCATAGATTACAGACAGTTGAATAAAATGACAATAAAGAATAGGTACCCCTTACCCAGAATCGATGATTTATTTGATCAGTTGAAGGATGCAGGGGTATTTTCTAAAATTGATCTTAGGACAGGATATCATCAGCTGAAGATTAAGGAGAGTGATGTATTTAAAGCGGCTTTTAGGACTCGTTACGACCATTATGAGTTCTTGGTTATGCCATTTGGCTTGACAAATGCGTCAGCAGCTTTCATGGACATGATGAACAGGATATTCAGACCATACCTGGATCAGTTTGTGGTAGTCTTCATTGATGATATTCTAGTCTACTCCATGACACGAGAGGAGCATGATCATCACTTGAGAATTGTGCTTCAGATTCTCAGAGAAAAACAATTGTATGCCAAATTGTCAAAATGTGAATTTTGGCTACAAGAAGTGGGCTTCTTGGGCCATGTTGTATCAGCTGAAGGTATAAGAGTTGATCCTAGTAAGGTAGAAGCTATTCTGGATTGGAAGCCACCTCAGAATGTGACAGAGGTTAGAAGTTTTCTGGGATTAGCAGGCTATTACAGAAGGTTTGTGAATGGATTTTCTTCTATAGCAGCACCCATAACACGATTGCTTCGAAAAGATATTAAGTTTGAGTGGTCAGAGAAATGTCAAGATAGTTTTGACCGGTTGAAAGCATTGTTGACAGAGGCACCAGTTCTGACGCAACCAATTTTAGGGAAGGACTATGTGGTATATAGCGATGCTTCACGAAATGGTTTAGGCTGTGTACTGATGCAAGAAGGCAAAGTGATAGCATATGCCTCTAGACAACTAAAGCCCCATGAGTTGAATTATCCCACACATGATCTGGAATTGGCAGCTATTGTGTTTGCTTTAAAGATTTGGCGACACCATCTGTATGGAGAGAAAAGTTATATTTATACAGACCACAAGAGTTTAAAGTATTTACCTTCATAGAAAGAGCTTAATCTCAGACAAAGACGGTGGTTAGAATTGATTAAAGATTATGATTGTGTGATAGACTATCACCCAGGGAAGGCGAATAAAGTGGCAGATGCATTGAGTCGAAAGACCCTAGCAGAATTGCGTATTCAACCTACTTTGCTTCAGAAAATTAAAGAAGCTCAAAGGCAGGACCCCAAACTGTGTGAAATAATTACGGCTGTACATAAGGGAGATAGACCTTATTATTCTGTAGAATTTGATGGCAGTGTGTATTTTAAAAGCAGATTATGTGTACCTGATAAGGTAGAACTGAAGCAGGAAGTATTAAAGGAGGCACACAAATCAGTTTATTCTATGCACCCAGGTAGTAATAAGATGTATCAAGATTTGAAGGTATGTTATTGGTGGCCTGGTATGAAGAAAGACATCACTGAATTTACTACCAGATGTTTGACTTGTCAGCAGGTAAAAGCAGAACATCAATTACCTTCAGGACTATTACAACCTATCTTTATACCAGAGTGGAAGTGGGAAAGAGTCACAATGGAATTTTTAACCAGCTTACCACTGACTCAGAGTAAACATGATGCTGTATGGGTAATTGTGGATAGATTGACCAAATCAGCACATTTTCTACCTATACGGATGAACTATTCTTTAAGCAAGTTAGCAGAATTATATGTGCAAGAGATAGTTCGACTCCATGGTGTGCCAATTTCTATCATTTCTGACAGAGATCCCAAATTCACCTCTCAGTTTTGGAAGAGCTTTCAGGAAGCATTAGGCACTCGACTCAATTTTAGCACAGCTTTTCATCCCCAAACGGATGGTCAATCAGAGAGGGTGATCCAGCTACTAGAAGACATGCTACGAAGCTGTGTGATAGAGTTTGAAGGTAGCTGGGACAAATATTTGCCTTTGATGGAGTTTGCTTACAATAACAGTCATCAAAGTAGTATCGGTATGGCTCCCTATGAAGCTCTTTATGGACGGAAATGTCGAACTCCAATTTGTTGGACAGAACTCAGTGAACGGAATATGGTAGGACCAGAGTTGATCCAACAGACTGAGGAAAAGGTTAGAATCATCAGGGACAGGCTTAAGGTAGCTAGTGACAGACAAAAATCCTATGCTGACTTAAAGAGAAGAGATATAGAGTTTGTAGTAGGTGACAATGTGTTCTTGAAGGTGTCCCCTTTGAAGAAAGTGCTCCGTTTTGGCAAAAAGGGCAAGCTGAGTCCAAGGTTCATAGGCCCTTATGAAGTACTGGAACGAGTGGGACCAGTGGCATATAGATTAGCCTTACCTCCAGAATTGGATAGAATTCATAACGTGTTTCACGTATCTATGCTCAGGAGGTATAGGTCTGACCCATCTCATGTCATTCCTCTGGAAAGTATAGATGTACAACCAGATTTAACATATGAAGAAGAACTAGTAGCCATACTTGCAAGAGAAGTGAAGCAACTCAGGAACAAACAGGTACCTCTAGTGAAAATCCTTTGGTGTAGTCACACCGTTGATGAGGCAACGTGGGAAAGCGAGGAAATCATGCGGAGCCAATATCCACAACTTTTCTATGATGACCAAACATGTATGATTTCGTGGATGAAATATTTTAAGGGGGAGAGAATTGTCACGTCCATCAATTTAGGCCACGGTCGACACGGATGTTTCTCGACCGGACGCGCCGGTCTTATCGGAAATCGTGCACGTACGGGGTCGGAATTGAGTCGATATGACCAAAGTCTAAATTGGGACCGAAAATAAATGAGAGATTTTATTTTAATCACGTAACACTAAAATTTTTTTTACGAAAATCGGCGAAAATGAGTTCGGGACTGTAAAATATGCAATTTTTGTACTGTCATAAAATCGTGAACGGAGTATACCGAAACGTAAAGAATATTAAGGCGGACTCCCAGGTACAATTTGGTGTCAAAACTCAATTGTTTAGGGCACCAAATTAAATAGATAAAATTTAACTTGCGGTACCGTAAAAATACCCGGAAAAATACGATTTTTGCTCCGGTACTCCGATTTTGAAACCGAACATACCGAAATGTAGAGAAAATTAATTCATAAATAATGATATAGTTAATTGTTGAAAATTTAATTATTTCGGGCTTGGAATTAATGGATTTAATAATTGTGGATGAAATGAATTAAAATAATAATTATATAATAATAATAATTAATTTAAAAAAAAAAGACATGAATAAGTGGAATTCGGCCATAAGGCCATGAAAAGAAGATATGGCATAAAAAAATTCAATACCACATGTAATTGTTCCCCATTAACTAAAAAAAAAAAAAAATTCTTTTTTTGAAATAATTGAGGTAGTGGCCGGCCATGCTCAATTTTTCTCCCACTTTTCTAAATTTCTTCTTCCTCATTCCATTTTCACTCTTCTTCCTTTCTTTTCTCTTTCTCAAAACCAAATTCATTTTTCTTTCCTCCATCTCTCTTATGTTTTTCTTCTTCTTTCCTCCTACTTTCATTCTCTATTTGTTACTCTCACAAAACCGAAGCAACAAGTGAAGGGAGGTGAGGCTTGAAGTTCGGCCAAAGGGAAACTCGAAAATTTTGAGGACTTTGCATGATTGGAGACTAAGGTAGCTTCGGTTTGAAAGAGATTATTTCTAGGTGAAAAATTTTATTTTGGCCTTAAATTCTTGTTTTTCCATGTATCCGAGAACTTAAATTTTATTATCTTGTATATATCATTTGGATTTATTTCCTTTCATAAACTTCAAATTTATTTGTAATGATTGTTGTTGAAGTTGAAGTTGAAGTTGGGAATTATGTTCCTAATGAAGAAATAAAGAGTTTATTTTGGAATGAATATCGTAATCTTGAGATAGTATTTTGAAGTAAGATTTATCTTTGTGTTAGGGAAATGGTAATTGGATGGTGGGTTAGAGATTTGACCGAAAATCATAGAGAAAAATAGGGTGATGTTGTGTAATTAAAGATTAAGGAAGGAAAAAAATTTAATTAAAAAAAAAATTAATTAAATATATATATATATATATATTAATTAACCGAAAATTTTAAAATAGTTTGGGAGATAATTATGTATAATTAAGTAAATTAAATCGATTAATGTTAAATGAAGTTAATTAGTATAATTAAGTTAATGAAGTTTAAGTTAAATAAAAATAAATAAATAAATACATAAATAAATAAATAAATAATTGGACCAAAACTTAAGGAATAAAATTTAGACAATATTATGAGTTGGTAATAATAATAAAATAATAATAATTAATTAAATTAATCAAATTAGTGAATTAAGTGAAAATTGTAATTTAAGCAAGAAAATAAATTAGTTGAATTAATTGTTAGGATAAATGAATATTTAAATAAATAAAGATAATGAATAAATTGACTATAGTAAGTAATAAGTTAGTAGATTTAAAAAATATATATATATATATATATATATAAAATTTATACATGTATATTAACGTGAGCAACGTTGGGTTAAATTTTAGAAATAAATAAATTTTCGCTATTTGGAAGAATATTCACTTCTAAATATTTGATAATTAAATATAATTTTATTAGGCGCATATTCGACACAAGCGCCAACATCGGGTAAAGGAAAGGAGCCTGCAGACGCGACAAGGCGATAAATTAGGTTTGTGCAATTATTTATAATAATGATTATTTATAAATGAATTTAATTTTATAATATATGAAATAAAAATGTATGAGTTTGAGAATAGTTTTGTGTAATATATATATATATATATATGTAAGTCTTAATTATTTATTTTATGAAAGTTATTGTATTTTGGCTCACGTATTAGCCTAGACTTAGCTCAGGGATTTGTTGGCATGCCAATAGGGTAGCAACTCCATGACCTGTGGTTATCTTGGTCATGAGAGGTATTGTCTGATCCTGTGGTTATCTTGAATTAGCTGTGGGGTTATGATTTAACCCCGGTCCTGTGATTATCTTGGACCAAACATGTTATATATATATATATTCCGATCCTGTGGTTATCTTGGATCGAGACTGATCTTGTGGTTATCTTAGATCAGCTGAGGGGTTATGATTTGACCCCGGTCCTGTGAATTTCTTGGACCTTAACTTTTCCGTCGATTGACGGTACCCCGTGTTTCCCTATGATTGGGTCTACGGCGTCTTAATATATGGGCTTATAAAAGTTTTATTTTAAATAATTAGATGTAATGTTGCGTTTTAAGTACGTGCTTATAATTTGGCATACGAACAAAATTATAAAAAAAATAAAATAAAAAATAATAATAATTTTGTAGTTACTTTTATTTATTGAAAATGGTTATGCCAGTTTATTTATACAAGTATAATTATTGTTAAAGGTATTGTTTTCTAGAAAAAGAATTTCAATGATTAGCAGTTATATATATATATAGTCATTTAAAATGATGACTATTATTATACATCATTGCACCACTGAGTTTAAAACTCAGCGCGAGAGTTTACTTTTCTCTCGCGCAGGTATCAGGACGAGGGTTTAGAGCGGTGAGTTAACTGAGTGTGCCGCTAGTCCAGTGAGTCCCACAAATGGAGCAGAGCAGCAGTGGTAGCCATCCGGACAGGGTTGGTCCCTTTTTGTAACCACTTATATATATGCATATAAACAGTCTGTATATATTTATAACCAGTTATAAGCATTTGGACTATATGTATAAAAATAAATATGTGAATTAAAGTTTGAATAATTTTTTTTTATGCATATATGAGATGTGACTATAGGATAATATATATATATATATATATATATATATATATATATATATATATATATATATATATATATATATATATATACATACAAATTTATTTATACATGCAGTCAGCGACATCACCTTACCTGACTGTGTCGTAGGAGGGTAAGGGGGTGTTACATACTGGTACGGTGATTGAGATAAGTATTGCTGCACTTTTCCACAATAAGGATTTGCTTCTACGAGACATTAACGGGTTACTTATTCAGAAGCATATTTACTTCCAAAGAAATCACAATCACATATCTGTCTTCACTCTAATGCAGGATCAAATTTTTGAAAAAATAGCATCTATTTAATTCAACAATTCATGAGAAATGTAACCCCAAAGATGAAGAACCATGAAGAAAGCACTTTTCCCAATTAGATTGCTGTTCATATGAAAGCGAACCGACCAATTCTTGTATACATAACATTATGTGCCTTAGTTTGTTGATAACTGTTGATAATAATTAAAAGCTATAAGCATGAAGAGATGAACAAAAGTTTTGATCTTTCAATTATTACCCTTTAGACTTTCTATTTATTTGACCACTGGATCTCTTGATAGATTCTATTCTCTGAAGCCTGATCTGCTCTCTGAATTTGGCTATGAACTCATCAGCTTTCTTGTCAACATCAGGCCCTCCATCACTTGCAATACTAAAAGAACCTTCTTCATTCTTTGAAATTTCATCTTCCTCTTCATCTTCGAAGTCCTCATCGGATTCCAGCACTAATTTTTCAACGAATTCTTCCTTCCCTTCCTTTGGAAACTCCATGAATGTTGGCTGTGGCTTGAAAGTGACTCTCTCACGATTTATCTTATCGGTCTTGAATGATGGTGATTGATTAAACCCCACTGTCTTTCTTCCTCTTCTCTCCATTGTACTTGCTTCTACTTCTTTTGATATTTTCTTGTTCAGCACATCATCAAATTCTTTCTCCTTCCTAGTTGTTCCAACCGATTTAACCATTGAAAAGCTACCAACCCAATTCATGTCTTTTGGTCTACTTGTGAAAGTTCTCTTCAGATCCTTTTCAATGAAAACCTCATTGTCATTGGAACCAGAGCTTGGCTTCATTGTCCATGTTCTTCGAAGCAACTGTGGCTGTGGTGGTGGTGGAGGAGGAGGGGGAGGAGGAGACCTGAAAACACTCTTCTTTCTAACAAAATCCTCTGCAATCTTCCCTTGTGTCTCGGCTGAGAAAGAAGGTGAAGTTGAAAACTTCTTTGGTGAAGACATTGAAGATGAAGGGGACAACTTTGGGGAAGAAGTTGGTGCTAGAGACACTTGGGCCCTGAAAGACCTGTTGAATTCAGATTCCTCCATGGAAAAAGGTGGCAGAGTATACAGAGGAGGACTATCAGTTTCTTCTTTTGGTTCCTTCATCTCCATTCTTCCAGATCTTGATCTCCACGGAATCGGAGAAGGAAGCGCCACATTAACTTTCAGATTATCTTCCAAATCATGACTATTCAAACCACTCAATAATTCCCCATTTCTACTTCTAACTAAATTGCTAGAAATTCTTTTAGAACCCAAATCAGAATTAGACCTACTAATAGAAGCAGAACCACTCAGAGATTCTTTACCAGCTCCATTAGCATCTGCGTCTAGAAGACGAGATTTCAGGCTCCTAACAGGCAACAAGAGTGGTTTTTCGCCGATTCTGGAACTAGCACCTCTCTGTTCTAGATCAAGAAAAGAGTGTTCATCAGCTACAATAACCACAGGCTCATTCCTGTAGTATTGATTGTTCCATGTTTGGACAGTGCTTCCATCAGACAAGGAAGGGATATCACCTTCATCGTCGAAAACCGAAGAAACCTGAAGAAATGTAGACACATAGGATTGAGCATTATAAAACTTTGAATGATTGCTGCTGATGTTGCTGTTGATGCTATCTTTTTCGGTTTCATCATTTCTTCGGCTAAAAAGGCCATAAGAAACAGCAATACCAACAAAAATAAGGTGAAGAAATTCCCATCCTCTAGCGTTTAGTGTTTGGTTGATGAATTCAGGAGCTTGTGAAGGAAAAAGTGGGAGAATGACTAAGAAGATGGTGGCTATAAGAGCTTTATAAAGAAAATGAGAGTAGAACTTACTTGGGTTATTATAATTATGAACTTGGTTTTGCTGTTGGTATTTGGTGTAGGAGTTTGTATCTGCCATTGAAGAAGAAGGAAGGATCTTTAGGTGCTTGTTGTTGATGTTAAGAAGAAGAAGACTTAGGAGTTAAGGATTGAGATAAAGCAAAGACAGAGAGAGAGTGGAGAGAAAAGTTCTAGGGAGATGTGAGCAAATTTCAAGCTTTGCATGAGTTTGCTTTTAACGGTTCTTTATTCTTGTCTTAATCTTATTCTTATTCAAGGGATAGCATTTTGTTGACTCCCAGTATTAGCTTTGGTTGGTTCTTGTTTTTTCTTTGCTTTTCTCAATTTCTGTACAAGCCAATACTAAATTTTTATAAGTCCTGCAATATTGTGACTATTGTATATCTTGCTGATTAGTATCCATTCATATTCACTCAAACATGATAATTTACGTTAAGATTATATATATTTTTAAATTTTTTTATTATATTTAATTTTAATTATATATTTATAAATGAATGAATAGTTAAGATTAGACTAATATGATATATAATTAGGATCTTAATCAATTTTTTTTGGGTACTTGCTGCTATTATTTTAGTGAAGAATTTGAGAAGTAATTATTTTTGTTATCGCGGAGCAATTTGGTTTATTTCCAAAAAATTCAAAAAGAAAAAGGCTTGAAGACTCTTTATCTAAGAAAGGGTATGAAACCAAGAGAAGTCGGAGAACCGACCAAACAGGTGTCCACCACCTCAAAGTAGGTAAAGACAAAGGGTTTGCTCAATCTTGATGACTTGGATTTGATGCATTTACATGCTTTCATTCTCACCTTTTTATCTGGATTTCATTCAAGAAATTAAAGCCTGTGATTTTTGGTCACTACTCATTAGTGGTCCTACACTTAATAAATACAAGTTATTACCAAAAAATAATGAGATCCATGAAGAACAAAGGCTGTTTTCTTATGTGGAAATAAAATGTTAACTTTTTTTTTTTCGGTTCAATAAAAATTGGTACATATGGCAAGTTGCAACGAAGGAAGAATAACACAAGGGGCAAATAGGTTGCGCGAATGGTGTTATGATTCTTCTTTTGGACTGCGTACTGAGTACACTAGCTTTTTGGTGGAGAGTATCATAGAATAGTAAAAATACCCTATAAATAAATAAATAAATAAATAAAAAGAGTAGCTAGCTAGGGTTTGCAACTTTGGAGGGAATGCTTTTCTTCGGTCTTCACCTATCTTTCGGTACCTAATTTCTGAAGCTGATGTTAGATGCTCTTAAAGCCCACGAGGTGACTTTGGCTTAATTTATAAACTTTCAAAATGTGAATGGTAAAAATACTTTTCAACAATTATATTTTATTCGGTTGTTGAAAACAGAAAAAAATTAAAAATAAGGAGGAAGAAAAAAATTATTAACTTTTCTCAACATCTAATCGAAAATTAGTATTGGTGAGTGTAAAAAAAATAAACAATATTTTTTTGTATTCTTCGATATTAATTTCATTTATTAAAAAAAATGAGTAAGACAATATTAGTTTCTCCCACTTATTTTGTGTATTGATCATCAAATTAGCAACACTATTTTGATCTAAATTTAAGTTAGCTAATACGGCTCTTTGGATGGAAAGGGTTGTTGCTGATTTTGATCAAGATGATGTTATTGTATTTCCTGGCTGAGAATGGTCCCTACTTAGTAAACTTGCTGCTGTTTATTGGGTTTTACCCTCCATTGTAATCCAAACAAAATTTAGCTAACAAATCGGATCAAATGGATTTTGAATTTGGATTGTTGATATGTTTCATCGATAAGATCAAAGAAAGAAGAATAAATTTAATCGATATAGGTTCAAAAAAATATCATTTTCGAGTCAAATGCATCGATTTATGATCACAAACAAAATATTTCATTTGTCATCCCAAATTATGATATTATTATATTTACTTATTGGCAAAGAATTAATGCTTACGTTTTATTATTAGCCTTTAATAATGCCATTATAATGCCCTCTGATTAAAAAAAAAAAACTAAAGAATTGAAATAAAATATATTCGCATGGTCTATTTCATGGGGTAAGGTACGTAGTTGCCTTTTGCAATGCGTGTACAATTAATTATTATGCTAATATTTCTAATCCACAATTGCAAGCAATGTTTGCCCTTCCTAATTTATCTCAGAAAAAAATATTATAAATTTATAATAGAAAATGAATTTTCTACAGAGACTGACTTGAACCTTATGATGCAAAATGATATGTTTGTGAGGGGAAAAAAAATGATGAAGATCGACCTGATAGACTGATTAATCGACTTTAATGATTAATGGTCAGAACTTTTTAAAAATTGATATTTATTAGTTAGTTAATGTAAATTTGTTTTTTGTGAATTGATTAATTAATGGGTCAATGCTCACCTCCCTCTTTACAAATTTTTCAATTTAATTACTTCATTTGCAAAAAAATAGGAACTGCTAAGTACATGCAGAATATATATCAATTTGTTCTTTGATGTGATTTGGATTGGAATGCCATATTCTAAACCCATAAGAAATATTGATGTATAGAAAATATGTTAATATTCAATATATTGCATTATTTTTTGAGTTACAATGGAAAACAGGGATTCAATATAATATTTATAGCTCAAGCGAAGATACATTTTCTACAAGACTATGTCTGTAAGTGCTCAATATATTACATTATTTATTGTATACAAATAACATATTAATAATAAGAAAGAAATTTTTTTATATGCTTGTAGTTTGAATATTATTTGAGAATATTTTCTTTTATTTTATTACTTGAATTCATATAATTTTATTAATTAATGGTGAAAACCAAAATTCAACCATTAAAATTGATTTAACGTGTATATATATATATATATAGTTAGAAGTTTTCAAAATTTGATCTCTATATACTTTGTAGAAAACATTTCTGAAATAAAAGATACGTATTAGAGAAGTAAAGAAGCATTTAACAATGAAATAAAAGCTATATAAACATATATATATATATATATATATATATATATATATATATATATATATATATATATATATATATATATATGCATATATGCCAGGTAGAGTTGAGTCATACTTCACAGAATCTTTTAGGAGATAATATAATTAACTAATACACAATTGTGATTAGTTAGGTCATTAATATTTTTGTTAAAATGGGCAGCTTTTTAAGTTGAATTAATAAATAAACAAAAAATTGAAAAAGGAGAGGATAATCCTTATTAAATTGGATGAACTAGATTGATAATTAATTAAGGTATCCTCCTTTTTTTTTCTTCTCAAAATTGTGGCAGAAAGCAAAGCAACTTGGAAAGATTTGCAGATGATGGATCAGATTCCATGCTTTTTTATTTTTTAATTCAGAAATTCCCATGTTAATTTGAGTTCCTTCCTTAAAATTAAGAATAAAAACAATATTTTAAACCGATATTTTTATTTAGAAGTATAAAATGGATAACCTTTTAGAACTTGGTTGGGCTGGGCCTTCAAGCTTTGAACTTCATGGTTTCCTGATGGACTTTTATTTTTTTTTTCTGTTCTAAGTTCCACTTCTTTTTTGGGGTGTGGACTCGGATGGAATCGTTCGAGTTCGTCGTTTGGCAGTTCTGAATTTCTTATATCGTAGACTACAGTGGGTTTATTAGAAAAGTTTTGAAAAAAAAAATTTATTTTTAATTTTTTTAAAATTTAAAAATTATGTTTTTTAAAAATAAATAAATAAATATTATTTTAGAAACAGTTTTAAAAATATCAATTTATATAAATTAAAAAAATCAACCAATTAAATAAAAAAATTCAAAAAATATATTTTTAACACTTAATAATCTCAAATATCTCTTATATTTATATTAAAATTCCAAAATATTTTACTTTTTTATATATTTTATAAAATAAAATATTTTATTATTTAAATAAAAAATATTTTTAAATTTTTAATATTTATCCCAATATTAATCGATAAAAAATAATAAATTTTTAAAAATAATATTTTTCGCTCTTCTTATTATTTCCGCATTCAGTGTTGAAAAATAGTGTCTTAACATCTATTTTTAAGTAAATGGGACATAATATATTAATTATATAATTTGCGCGGGTTTGGTTAATCGGAGTCCGACTACGCTTTCGTTCTCCTAATCCCTCGAGGAACTGTTCTTTTTTTTTTTTTTTAATTTTTCTTCAATCTGGAAGATTTTAGGGTTCTTTTTTCCCCATTGATCGTTTCCCTTCAATCCATAATCCCTAAATAACCATATATCATGTCCATCTCTTCACTCACTTGATTTCTTTCTCACTCAATCACATCCGGAACCCCCAAAATCTCCATTTCATACTTCACCACTTCATTTGTAGAAGAAAAATTTTACAGCCATCTGCTGAAAAATCCTAACAACTCTGAAAGAGCATTGAATTTAATCAAAATAAATTGGACAGCACATGTGCCAATGAGGTATTAAAAAAATGCTCTTCCCTTAACAACTATCGAATTGGTCTTCGGTTTTTTGTCTCGGCTGGTTGCCAGTCGAAGTATAGGCATAGTGATTTTATGTATAGTAAAGCTTGTCAATTGTTTAGGATTGACCAAAACCCGCAAGTTGTTTTGGATTTAATTGAGGTTTATAGGTCGGAAAAGTGTGTGGTTACTGTTAAGACGTTTAAGGTCGTTTTGAATTTGTGTAAACAGAGTAGGCTTGCTGATGAGGCGTTGTTGGTATTGAGAAAAATGCCAGATTTTGGTCTACGTGCTGATGCTAATGCTTATAATATTGTGATTAGGTTGTTTTGGGAAAAGGGTGATATGGATGTGGCTCAAAAATTGATGGGAGAAATGGGTTTGATTGATCTTTATGCGGATTCTGTTACATATATATCAATGATTAAAGGATTTTGTGATGTTGGCAGAGTGGAGCAGGCTTGTGGGTTGCTTAAGGCAATGAGAGGACGTGGTTGTGTGCCTAATGTAGTGGCATATTCAGCGCTTCTTGATGGCCTTTGTAGGTCAGACAGTGTGAAGAGGGCACTGGAGCTATTAGGTGAGATGGAGGAGGGTGGAAACTGTAATCCAAATGTTCTTACATATACATCTGTCATTCAGAGTCTATGTGAGAAGGGAAGAGCAATGGATGCATTTGCAGTTTTGGATAGAATGGAGGCTTGTGGTTGTGCTCCTAATCGTGTTACTGTTAGTACTCTGCTCAAAGGTCTTTGTATGGATGGCCATCTAGAGGAGGCCTATAAGTTGGTTGATAGAGTTGTTAGGGGAGGTAGCATTTCCTACGGTGATTGCTATAGTTCTCTTGTTGTGTGTTTGATAAGGATTAAGAAAGTTGAGGAGGCAGAAAAACTCTTTAGGAGGATTTTATTTAATGGACTGAAACCTGATGGTTTGGCATGTAGTCTTATGATTAAGGAACTTTGTTTGTCCAAGCGGGTGCTCGATGGGTATTATTTATTTGATGAAACTGAGAAAATGGGATTGTTGTCTGCCATTGACTCTGATATCTATTCCATTCTTTTAGCTGGGCTTTGTCAACAAGGCCACTCAGTGGAAGCTGCAAAGCTTGCAAGGTCTATGCTTGAAAAAAGAATACGTCTTCAGAGTCCTTATTTTGAGGAAGTAGTTGAACACTTGAAGAAACTTGGAGACATGAACCTAGTGACAGAATTAGCTAGGATTTGAAGATAATCTAAACAGAAGATGTATTCTCTTTCCAGTACATACCTTTGTGGTTCTCTGCAGCAGTTTGTTCGTGACATGCTCATTATTTTTCCATTCTGAGCAGTAGTTTTACAAAACATTGGACAGCATGCCTTTGTTTGATTCGTTTTACATTGTTGGAGTTGGGAAGTGAGCGTTGGCACTTGGCAGTCACCTTGCAGTGTCTATTCAAGCAGAAGTCCAGAGTATTCTAGATTTTGAAAGAAAAAGGAGTGCTATGGGCTCAGTGTTGTTCTCACAACTCCCTCCCAGCTGGTATGGATTTGTAAATTGATGTTAAAAAGTTATTTAGTGATTCTTTCCTTGATTTCCCCTGCTTTTTTGTTGACATGTGAAAGTTTACTATCACATTCTATGTAGCATCTATAGCTTTTGAAAGTAAGAAAACATTATGATTATTGGATGGGTTGTCCAACTGGGAGTTCATGTCCGTATATCAGACCATAAAGCTTTTTTTTGATAGAAATAGGCTTGCTGTTGCTTGTTTTTGAGAGTGCTGCTACTCCTTATTACTTGGACATAGGTATATGATTATCCAATATGGGTATGGCAGGCTTATGTTTTGTGGGTTTTTCTATTAATTGAACTTTAAAGATAAAAATTTCACGTCTATGACTGAATATGTTCATCTGAAATGGGTACTTTAGGATAAAGTGAAGAATCAAAGTAACAATACCTGGCATGACATCCAGACTTGCTTAATTTCCAAAAATAAGCTGATTACTTTAGACCTCATTCCCTTGAATAAGGACTTTCAATCAAATAGTTTGTCAATAAAGCCTTATTGCTTGGAAATGTCATTTCATCAATGTTTTTCATCTAACCTGCTACTGCCAGTTTTTTACTTGAGAGTCACCTTTTTGTTGATGCAATTGATCTTCATTGCAAGTTCAGTCTCACCTAATTTTTATTACTGATAATCCTGGCCTTATGGATCAACCATTATGAGTTTGTCTGTTAGCCTTTGCTTCAGTGTTCTGGACCTCGGGATCCTTGTCTTTTGCAGCTGTTGCATTTGAATACTTATCAGCTTACATCTGTTCAGAAGTTGCTGAGATAATAGATGATGACAACTAAATTTAATTAACTTTCTAATTTTTGATTTATATTGTTATTTGCAATCATGTCTAGATGAAAAAGCATTTCAATTTTCATCTTCTGGAATACGAATGTTACATCTCTAAGGAGGGAAGGAAAAGAAAAAGAAAAAGGAAGTTATATGGTTTTAGGAAACTTGACTATTGGCTAAAATTGAGCTACTTTGAACACTGCCAATTCAAAATATTTCATCAGAGGGCACTACATTGGCAATTAGATATCAATTTTTAAATATACCATTTATATATTCAAACTAGATATCAATATGAATATTTTCAATATTTTTTGACTAAATAAACTCACTCCTTTTGTATATATTGAAGTTACATGATTTCAGTTAGGAGATAGTGGGATACTAATACGTTAATTTTATTTCTTTATAAAACAAAAGTCATAACACTTAAAACTCCAGATTTTTGACCCTTTTTGCACTTTAGCCAAGCTTTTTGATTTAACAGAATATGCTATTAATTAGTTTTGCAATTATGTTAATTTCAAGTATAATGGAATCTATATCATTGGTTGAGTGACATGGTGCCATTTGAAGAATTTGTATCTGTTACTTTTAAAAAAAAATGAAAATAGGGTCTGATAGTTGCAAGAAAATGTCTTGAAAAGGAAAGGAATGCTGTTTCATTGCTCATTTTTTCCCATAGCTACATTACTAGTAAAGTTTGTGATGTATTTTGTTAAAACTAAAAGTTTTGGGTGGAAGAGGTCATAAGTCATGATATTTTAAGTGACTGGCTTAAAAGAAACAAAAATAATATTCGTTACAGATGAACCAAAAACTTTAGAGTCTGAGAACAAAGTGCATTTGTAAATGGGTGCAACTTACAGCTTTAGGTTGGGGTAAAGATCAAATAAGTATCTCGATTCTAGAGATCATAATTACTCATAGAACTATAGCTTTATGACTGTCCTCCTGTGAGATCAATCCAGCTATCTAGATATCATAATTATTCGTAGTTAAAGCTGGCTAGATACTCAGAAGATAGAGGAAGAAAATTTGTCCACTTATTGGAACTTGCTAGCTGGCAATAGCTTGAAGAAGAAACTCTGCCTGAAACTTTCTTAGTAATGTTAGTGTCTACTTGTTGCTGAAGCTGAAAATTTACTGCAGTCCATTCACTTACTTGGTGTAATATGGATTTGTCGTTTGTCTAATTTGAAGCTGATTTTCTTTTCTAATTTGGAATATAATTGAATGCCAAATTAGAGAGATCTGATGAAGATTTTTTGGCAGCAGCTTGTAGCATTTCTCATCTAGTAGTTGGCATGAAGAAAATGGGTGGCTGGAGTTCGTCAATGTTGGCATGTCAAGGTACATTAAATGAAACATCGAGATCCCTATTTGTGAACAAAGATTTCTTTGCACATTATTAGCTTCTGATTTTACTCATAATGTTGAAAATAGATTAGCAAATATTGACAACCTAACAAATTACAGCAAGAAAGGCCAAGATGCAGTGAAAATATGCGAGTATAACCATTGAACTATTCACATGTCAAAGATAGCTTCAGGATTTATCAGAACAGTGAAAAGAGATTAGTGAATGTTGACAAACTAACAAATTACAGCAGCCAGAAAGCCCAAAATGTAGTGGAAATAAGAGAGTTTTTGATAGGATGATGGGAAAGAAAACCCTTCAAATATGTTGTGCGTTTCTTAGTTTCTTCTAATAGAATGTCTATCATTGGTGTAGCAGGAAAGTTTTAACATTTCAAATTGTCACATGTCATTTTTTTCTTCGTTTCTGATTTGTTAAATTGTAGCTTAATTCATTATTATAGTGGCTGTTATATTTTATCCCAATGTTATCTCCTTGGAGTTAAACTTATAAAATTGATATTAGCAAGTGGTATTTATCTTTAATAATTTGGAGCCTGTTGCATCTTGATAATGACTGCATGCTAAAGGTTTTATTTTGCTTCATTAATTTTTCCATTTCCTATACAAATCAATGAAAGACAGTTTTTAACTTAGACTTTTCAAAGTTGATAATGTTAATTATAGTGTCACTGTGAATGATGGTACCTTGAAGCTAAATTCCTTGGTTAACATCTCCTTGGATGTAGTTCATGAGAGACTTTCTAATTTCTCTCACGTTCTCCTTTTGGGGTTATTATTTGAATTTGAGTTTGAGTTGCTTTTGGTGAATGTGCAAGTAGCTGTTTATTCCCTTAACTATTAAAATTGAATTCGTAGAATGAATATGAGTTGTGTAGTTCTTTGATTGTTAGACAGCCAATATCCATCCTCCTTTGCTGCTCTAGCCTGCAGGTTCTATGTCAACTGTTTGTGAATCAATTTATTATAGGTTTGCTATGTAAAACTTTTTCATTTACAAAAATGCATTATGAGCATATAACTATAGAACTAGAACTGGCACCATTCTCAGTTCTAATTTGTTATTAGTTGCTACTCCAGAAAAATTGGCCTTACACTGTATTTTGAAATCAAGCCACAAATTTAGATGGAAGGTTCTAGTTTAGTCTAGAGCGATTTGCCTGCTTCTTTCTAGCTGTGGTTTACTTGTATCATGCACATGACTGATGGGGCTTTGAAAAGTTCTCAGTGAAGTCATCTAGCCAAATTGGAGTGCTCGTCTCCAAAATAGAAATGTTGAACATACTCTGTTGCCTGGAAAGTCCACAGAAAAAGAGAGAAGAAAAATTGTATCAATGATCAGACTTCACTTGATCAAGCATATTATGTGCACTTCTAAGCAGCCATTGGATTTGGAATATACTTATTTCTTTGAAATATGGGATAATGGTTGTGGTCACTAGCTTGTTGGTTTTTGGTGATTGGATTCTTATAAATTCCTCATATAAAAGAAAGAGGAATCTAAATGTCTTTGGGGCCTAATTCATTTGTTTTTTAATTTGCGGAACTATCAGGAATTGCAGATAATAGGACATGCAGGGACATGCAGGGAACATAAATTGCCTGCTTCTCATTGTCTTGAATTTCTTCTCAAAAAGTAGATTCTGGAGGTGCTTAATATTTAAGCTGGCATTTATATTCGATGCATCATGGCAGATTTTACTTGAGCTTCTTTTCTCTTCTTGATGTTGTAATTATTGTCTATACCTATTTTTGTTGTGACTTGAATGGATTTTCTGCGCATTTTCCAGGATGTGATGTGCATGTCAATTACGTCCTGGAATAGTCTGGCTACTTTTTTCTTTTGCTTTTGTTTTGTTTTTTTGTTTGTTTTCCCTTTACCTGTGTTTTAATGTAAATGAGGATCATTTTCTTTTGGGTCACATCACACCATATGTTTTCACCATTGAGTTTGAATGAAAACTACAGAAAATGCTAATGAACCCAATTGTTGCATTCATATTACAGGTTTTGATGAAGCAAGTGATGTTTCAGCAGTGCAATATAAGATATCTCGTGCAATTTCGAGAGCTTTTCATACGCCGAAAATGACCTTTTCGGCCAGGTAGCTGAAGGTGTGAATTATGTTTTTTCCACAATTCTATCAATTTGTTCCTCATGTCTCTAATCATGAAAGAGCTTTTGCTTCTTCTATCAATAAACTTTCAGCTCGGGTACATCTTGGCACAGTTATTAGAGCAAATGTGACATGCATCAGTAAAGCAATTTATTATTATTTCACTATATATTAATACGACAACAAGATAGAGATGATAATTATGATACATATAAGTTTCAGTTGAAAAAAATAAGAATTATGATGAATTTGAAAACTTCCTTCATCACTACCGGCAATTCCTGGTTCTGAAGGAATGGGCGGTTGCACGCTTGCATTTGTGGTTAGTGGCCACAAAAATAATATTCTGTTAAATATTTGATTGGATAATAATGAAAAGTCCAATTGTACCCCAAAATTTGTGGGCTACTCCAATTTAAATCAGATTTGATTTTCCAGCATATTTATGAGCAAACTTCTTTAAATTCTATTGTCAATCTAATCAAATTTTGATAAGTTATTATGACGTATCTCACTAATAAGTAGTTAAGTTATTAAATAATTAACTGTGTGAAAATGTTTAGGTGTAACATTTCAATCATAATTGTAATCTTTTTGTCATTAATATTGATCGCAAATTTACAATAGCATGATGATAGGATTGTAACATTTATTTCAGATTAAGCTTATGTTGGGTAGAAATAAAGTTAATAAAATTGGTGGAATTTATTTTTATTTTTTTAAAATGAATGTATTAATACACTTATCATTTTCGAATTAATTAGTATTTTCACTTGTAAAAATTGAAAAAAAGTCTTGTATTTGAGTTTTTTGCCGCTGCTCATCAATATTGGTGAGAGTTTAATACTTCAAGATGACTATTCTTTGTTGTGTAGTCATGGTAAACTAAATAAAAAAACACTCATTATTTTTTTTAATTCATATATTTTGAGAAAGGAGAAAGAAACATGTGAATGCAAAGAAAAACAGCAAATATATATATATATATATATATATATATATGCTAATTATTTTTTTCTATATTATATATATATTTTTATTTTCTCGATTCTTCCGTATTATTTAAAAAATAAAAAAAATAAAAAAGAACGTGGTTAACATTCATTTTAACTTTTATTCTAAAATTTAAAGAAATTTACGAATGAATTATACTAATTTCATAACAATTTATTTATACTAAACATTAATTTTCTCTTAAAAAAATTATTTTTCTTTATTAATTTTTTTTAAGTTGATGGGGGAACTGGCTTGTAATCTCTTGCATTGGTAATTCGTAATTGCCAATTTCTTAGCATCATTTGGGTTGTTGTGAAGAAGAGATTGGAGTTTGGAGTCGTCCTAAGCATAAGCATGCAATCTATATGGTTAGGGTGACCGAAGATGATAGAGAGAGAGGGTGACATCATATGTACCTGAATATTATTATTATTATTATTATTATTATTATTATTATTATTATTATTATTATTATTTTTATTTCTTATTAAATCATGTGGTAGGATAACATATTTTATTATTTAAAAATACGGAGTTTCAAAAATTGTGTGCTGATTTTTGAATTCAATAACGTGGAATTTGGAAACAGTTATTTATGATAATAATGCAAATTTATTATGAGAAAATACTTTTTCTTAAATAGAATATTCTGATGAAAAAAATTTTGATGTGAATACTTCACTTTATAATTAAATTTCTTAATAGTCATGATTTCATTTTTTTAGAATTTTTTTCAAGAAGTGGTAAAACTTTTGACTTTTTAAAGGCTAATTTTAACATGCTTTCTTTCTCTCTCATTTTTTTTATTCATCTCTCACTATTAATATGATTTCTTAAGCAGAAATCCTTTCAAGCTCCCACAATTTTACCAAGTTTGCTTGCTTTTGGGGATTGCCGTTGATTGATTTTTTTTTGTAAAATTTCTCTCTACTATAAATCTTTTTATATATATATATATATGTAATAATAAAATTATTAGATTTGTTTTTTCTTTAGCTCAAAAGGAAAAGAGAAATTTTAGTTATAACATACCATAAATGAACCGTAGCAATTCCATTATTAAATCTCTTTCATTTGTTTTCAATTTTACCTCTTCAAATCATAAAAATATGCCCCTAAATTTCTCCAAATTGATAAGGTTGGTGGATTGCAAAGATGACAAATAATATGGCAACAAAGTCGAAGAAAATGAAAAGAATTGAAAAGACAGAAAATATATGGGATAAATAGAGCATGGAGGGTTGGAAGTGTGTTATGGGAGGTGGAGACTACGTAAGAAGTAAGAGCAAAATTTACATCAAGAAGAAAAAGAAAGGAAGGAAATATAAAATGTGAAAGATTAGTGAGAGAAAAAAAATCCATATAAGCTAACGAACTAATTAAAATGTCAAAATAAACTTTATATTATATGTTCTAATTTTGAATATTTTTCAATATTTAATTTCTGATTGTTTTTCTTTTTAAATTTTTTTAACCACCAATAAAAATTTGGATGTTGAAAAGAGTTGTTAGTATTTCTCTATTATTAACTTAGTATGCGAGATTGCTGATTTGAAATCTAAGTTAATAATAGAGCAATAAGTCACTTTGAAAGTTCAATTGTATAAATAACTTTTGATAGAATATCTATGCGTCAAGCCTCTCTAAAAAGGACAATTCCATTGATTATGTTATTGTGAAATTATTTACTTTTTAGTTTAAATTATTCATGATATTATAGCTCAGTGGACTGTTGATTAATTGACAGCCTAATCTGAAATCGTGATGCTTGTGTAATTATTTACTCCATCAATTCATTTTAAATATTTATTTTAATTTTCTATACAAATTAAAACGATAATTATATTTGATTAGTTTTAAAAAAAAATTTCATTATAATTTACTTTTAATAATTTTTTGACTAATGCAAAAAAAGTGTGTAATTTTAATAAATTAGAGCGAATAGAAGAATATGTAATAAATATTTTATTAATTTCTGAAATGAATATTTAAAGTAAAATAAAAAATTATTTTAAAATGTATATTAAATAATTGTCATTAAAAGAAAATCTAAAAGTCAATCTAATACAATCCTAAATGTCGGCAGCTGTGTCCACTGTCCAGCGACCCTCTAGTTTCACTTCACCTAAAACTCCACATTTAACCCTTGCCACGTGGCACCAACTTATCAAATTTCACATCTTCCCTTCAATCCCTCCACGTCACTTTATCTCTCGTCCATATTCCCACTTCTTCAAATTTCCTTCTCACTCTCATTTCTCCTTTCTGTTTCAAAGTTTGTTCCGCCCTGAAAAGAGGTGCAAAGAGTAGAATCCAGGCAATCTCTCCTTCCCCACAAAACTTAACACCTAAGGTTACGGTTTTCCTCTAATTTCCCGTCAGATTTTCAACAATAATTGACCGATCACCGTTATATTCTTGATTCCGATCACGCCACTGCCGGAAATTTTCGACCTTTAGATCGACCACCCTCTGTTCACCATCATATCATGGTTATTTCTTCTCGAAATCACTATTCAATCTTTTCTACATCGATGTTCTGTTTTGTTACAGTTCTCAGTTTCTGTCTTCCCTGCAAAAGTTTCAGTCTTTTTGTATCGTGTCCCTCAAGTTCTTAGTTTTTTTTTTTCCAGTTATGCGAAAGATTTCATTTTTATTTGTTGATCAACAATTTCTGTAAATACTGCACAACAGTATCTGCGGGCACTGTTTTATTTTAATTTAGGGTTTTTGGGTTGGTGTGTTGATTTTGTTTTGCGGTTTGAATATTGAGGGATATTATGATTATTGAGGAATTGAAGGGTGGTGAGGTGGAGAGAGGGGAAGAGGAGAAATCGTGTGTTGCAATTGTTAATAACAGCAAAAGTAAAGGCGGTGCTGGTTGGGATGCCAAGAGGGTTTTAATTGGAGCTGGGGCTCGTGCTTTGTTTTACCCGACTTTGCTTTATAATGTTGTGAGGAACAAGATTGAGGCTGAATTTCGCTGGTGGGATAGGATCGATCAGGTATAGTTTGACTTTTTAGGTGCTTCTCTCCATTGTCTTAGCTTGTTTCCTTGTCATTTAATTTAATTTTACTTTTATATGGTAATAATTTTCTTGGAAAGTAGTATGTATAGATAATCTTATGTATGGTATTTTAACTATGACATTCTGTTTCTTATTGTGTGTATAGTATTACCTCTTGTTTGATTGGGTGTAATTCATTTCTTATTATGTTATGTGCTATTGTTTTTTTCTTTATAATTTTCTTCTCATGCTTGAAGAGCGTCGAGTGGGTGAAATGATCATAAATTTTTTTGCAGAGAAATTGAGTTATTTTTGTTTCTTAATTACTGGTTCAGTAGCAGCTTACCATTAAGCACTAATTGGTTACAGGTTTTTTGAGCTCTGTGTTACCTTCCTTTGCTTCTAGTCTATTTAACGATGCTAAGAATCAAATGATATTCATAAAATGCCCTTGGAATCGATTAGAGCCACTGTTGTCCAGAAATTATATGATGAGCCGTGGAAGCTTGGCAACCAAGGTTTAATGATTAGGAAGCATGCCTTGATTATTATTTTAAAATTAATAAAAAAATGTTGTAGTTGTTATTCTTTCTTGTAAAAGAAAATTCTCCTTATATTTTTGCTCAATGGCCATGTATGTATTCTTGTCTTTACATAATCTTTTTTTGCTGCAAATACATGAATTTTTTTATATGACTACCCTCTGTGTTGAGGCAGCCAAACTTCTTGCTAAAATATTATTTTTTGCAGTTTATATTGTTGGGTGCTGTTCCATTCCCAACAGATGTTCCCCGTCTAAAGGAGCATGGTGTTCATGGAGTGGTGACGTTGAATGAGCCATATGAGACCCTGGTTCCAACATCTCTATATCTGGTGAGTTCTCCCGCACAGAGACTAGAACTAAAAATGGGCTGGGCTGAGTTAGGCTAAGGGCAAGCCGATCTTAGCCGAATTGCATCTTTTAATACTTCTTGCTAAAGTATTATTTTTTTGCAGTTTGTATTGTTGGGTGCTGTTCCATTCCCAAGCTCAGTACATGGCTCAATTTTCAGTTTCTAGGCTGAGCTCAGGCTAGCCTGAATTTTCTAGCAATTAATTTTTTTTCTTTTGTTTTTAGTTTTTATTTTTTTGTAATATTAAAATTTGAAATAATTTTGAACTTTAGTGAGTTAGATAACTTATAGAGTCTACTACACAAAATAAGTTCCTTAATCTAGCATAAGTATATATGAGTGAGAAAATAATTTACCATTAACTCTGAAAATGAAATAACAAAAATGTATCATAATGAAATTACAAAACAGAATAAAAATATTAAACATAAGCATATGAGATGCGCAAAAATTAATGTAATAAACAAAAAATTAAAAACTATATGGATAACAGTTAACTTGTTATGCACTTGTGTAAAATCTATTAAAAACAGTTATATTAAAACTAGAAAAATTAGAAGGTATATAAATTTGGTCTGCAGTCTTATTTGTATTGAGCATGCCTCAGCCCAAGCTCAAATAATTATTTATTTTGGGCTCTTGATTATTGACCAAACTCACAAGAAGCAGCGCCTCAAAATTTTTGGTGGTTATGGTTTTCAGTTACATAATATCAATTTACAGTCCTAACTGGGATGGGTGACTTTGATATCTCATTAATCGAGAGAGAGGGGGGGGGGGGGGGGTTTGGTGAATTCTTTTCATGAGCCTAGTTGGCTTTTGAGAACCTCATCGCTCCTTATTCTTTCTTGGGATTTCTACAATATCATTTAATCAGCAGATTCCATGTTCTTTTCCTTTATTTCTAACCTATTTTTAAACAATCTGTTTAAATATTGATAGGCTTATGACATTGACCATCTGGTAATCCCTACAAGAGACTACTGCTTCGCACCGTCCTTAAGTGATATTTGCCTTGCTGTGGATTTCATTCACGGTAAACTTCCATCATAAGTGTGGTGCGAAATCTGTGATACAGATTCGATAGTGTGCTTTTATGTGTATGTGAGATTTCTTATCTTCTGTCATGCAGAGAATGCATTGCAAGGACGGACTACATATGTTCATTGTAAGGCTGGTCGGGGGCGCAGCACAACTATTGTTATATGTTACCTGGTCAGTTCTCAAATGGACTCAAAATTGTACTATCTGGGAAATTTTCTAATTTGTTTCTATGATTTTTTTCCCAGGTGCAACACAGGCAGATGACACCAGATGCTGCATATGCTTATGTCAGGTCAATCAGGCCAAGGGTGCTTCTGGCATCTGCTCAGTGGCAGGTACTTTTCTGGCAAGGTTTACAATCTCACTTGGTTTACCTAGCAGTAATATAGCAGCATTAGGAGTGAATTGTCTCTCTGTGTTGAACGCAGATGATATCTCACCCTCTGCTACATTATTTGCCCATAATTTTTTTTTTAAAAATGAAACAATTTAAGGTAAAGAAAAAGCTTAAAACCTCCTTATGGCATGTCTATTATTGGTAGCAATGTGACTACATTCTTATAGAAAGATGTCAACGATCGTTTGTGTACTTGCAGGCTGTTCAGGAATACTACAATTTTAAGGTGAGCGGTTGTGCGCATGTTAACACAGCTGATCTCATCCTTAGAATCCCAAGGCAGGCTCCTTCACGAGATATTGTGGCTTTCGATGATGGTTCTGTGGTTGTCATCACAGAAGCAGATCTTGATGGGTATGACCCAAGTGTTGAATCGAATGCTGTGGGAAGAGAGATATGGGCTGATTTAAGTGTGGTCTATCGCGTTAGAGTTGCTGGTCAGGCAGCTCTGGCAAGAATCTCCTGTCTCTGGTTCCGCTGCCAGACTAACCAAAAGATTTTGGGGGAGCAGTTAAGTGCAAAGAGTGGCTGCTCAATCCGGGCTAGTCAGTTGGGAGGTATTAGTGTAGACATCCATGTCTATTGAGGGGATGCTGAAATTAAGTGGTTTGGACAAGTTTTCTTTTCTTTAAAATTTTTCTTTTCGTATATAAATGACGAATAATGTTTGATTAGGCAGTGTTGAAACGTGGTTTCCATAACCCTTTGTAAATTGAGCTCTGTCTTGAATCAAAGTGGAAAAAAGAAGACAATTACGGTCCATCTAAAGTTTCATCCGAGAAGTTATTTCATAGAATTCTATTACTGATTTTTGGAAGCGGTTTGCCTTTCAGTTAAAAGAGAGTTGAAGCGGTTTGCTTTGTAGTAGGCCATTTAATCAAAGATTAAGAACAAGTTTAGCCGCCAATAACTGGATAAGTCAGTTCAGTCTCAAGCATGTGGTAAAACATAGAATAAACATACCATTAACGGTACCTTCTATGTTGATGTTGTTTTCTTCGCTTCATTTAAATTTCACTTGGATATTATGGCCACAGAATATGATTTGTTTTTTCCGTGTCCAATTAAAGCTACTGAAAAGACCATTCCATACATCAAGATATCATGACTTTCTACAGCATTCTTGTAGACGTCAAAGGTAGGAAGTAATCTTTACTAGGAATTGATGGTAAAGCCTCAATAATCAATCATATTTATAATTTTTTCTGTAGAGTTGTATCCAATTTCCATCATTACATGTAGCTCTCTATCACTGGGCTTCGATGAACAAGGAAAAATATGGGCTTACTACACAGAGGAGTAAAATGCTTGAACTACCTTGCGTTTCAACTCATGTTAAACTGAATTGGTCTCCTCCGAGACTGCCAGCCCAACTACTTCACTGAAAAAGCTTTTCACAGATGGGGGCCACTGATAAGATGAAGATCCATCGAGTATCCTTTCAGTTTCAGATGATACTGCAACTTGTTGCTGGTGGTTTTGTGCGATTCTGCGGGTGAGCCCAAGCTCCTTAGCTTCGCTATCCTTTTCAACAGATGCTTGATCCACTAAGAAAGGCACAACATGTTTTTTCATATCATCTCTTGAGATCCCCAGATGCCCACCTGAAACATTTACAAAATGAACTCTTCCAGCTGTATGCAATGCCTTGAGGCCAATCCAGTCTTCGGTATAAAGTTTTGTCTGTATCATAAAAGACAAACAATTGGAACAAAATGATGGGAAAAACATGGACTTTTCTTGGAGATCTTTTAGTTTTTAGAATATGCAAAGAAATTTACAATTTATAGTGAATATATATCCTAGGAGTTTCAGACATTCACCTTATCAGTTAAACGAAAGGTTCATGTTGCTAATCAATTGTATATGCTCAGGGAGAAGGAGCAAGAATTAAATGAAATGAACAAAGCACCGGAAGGCTAATCACAATTGCACAGATTTGAATTCCATAATTAGTTTTAAAAATAAAGATTATACCTCCTCTGCAGGCACAACTGTTTTGAAAGATCCATCTGGATAATAACCAAACCAAGAAGTTTCCTTAGGGATCAAAACATTGTCATTCTCAAACTGTTGAAAATTTAAACGGCACAGAGAAAGGAAATCATCAGTGTACTTGAGAAAATAAGAAGAAGAAAATCAAGTGAACAACAGAGCCAAGTTATTTTATAATAAGGATGTATCCTCCTCACCATGATAAGCACTAAGTTCTGCAAACTTGTGAATCTTTCCTTGTAAGTTGAGTTTCTCTCATCAGGACGTTCATTGTTGAGCTTTGGAAGAAACTTGCATTTTCCCAAGTAACGAGGGATATCCTGACCACAGGAAAACAATACACATTACAAGATGGCAACCTATTGTAGCTAAAATTTACTTTTAATAATTAAAAAAATCAAGGTGAGGCTTTTGATAAGCTTGTTCTTACATCCATGACCCAAAAAGAAACTAAAGATTTCTGTATGATTTCATGATTCTACGGCTTTTGAATAAATTGACCGAGATAAGACAGTCAAAATAACCTAATAGCATTATCACTCACATTAGGAAATTTAAGATAGCCAGCAGGAGCCAGGTGATCCTGCAATTCCACATGGCAGAGTCCATTAGTAAAGCCTTGCCGGAGACATCAGAACATTATTAATACAGTGGAAAATCCTCCTCTTAAAAATATTATTGACATTCAAAAACGCATGAATATTAAGGTGGCCCAAAAAATACACGAGGAAAAAAAATGGTAAGGGGCAGAGAAATACCTGGACATAGTCACTATAGATCTCTCCCTTAATTAGGTTGTTTGCAATTATGCAGAAAATACCAGACTGTAAAAGCGAATGACTTCAGGAGTTTAGAACTCACAAAAGAACAGAAGAAATGTAAATAGAACAGTGCAAGTAAAAACTTTGCTTAGACATTTGCAAGTGAAAACAGGGATTGTCCAGATGAAGCTTGAAGAAAAGTCGAGATGGTACTTACACCACAAAGAGGAACAGAAGCAGTACCAGCATGAGGTCCTCCTAAGGAAATGAAATTCTTAACCTGTTTTGATTGAAAAAAGAAAAGAAATAACTCAAAATCGCTGTTTCATGAATCCAAGGTTACCAAAATTTTCACAACGTTATGATAAAATATAAATGATGCAACAATGAAGAATATCTAAGGATTACAAACTTGACACAAAACATTTGCAGTGAAATTATAAAAGGGACATCATATAATGAGGGAGGACAGTAGCATAATTCCAAAATGAAGAGTCAAATAAAGTTCATATAGAGCTGGTTCTTAGTTCTTACTGGAGGTGCACCCTCACAAAACTCTAGCACACCTCGACCAATTAAATTGCCCTGTAAGGAATAGAGAAGAAAAATATAGAATCAGAAAAATTCAAAAAAATTGCCTAAGTATTAAATTCAAGATAGGAAAGAAAAGGGAAACAATTTTTTACTAGTAAACACTGAATTGAAAACAAGAAAAGAAAAAGAGAGCAATTTTGTAAAATCATGAGTAAAACATAAAGGCTGCAGATTAGACTGAATTCTACTTGATTTTATTTATTTATGAACCTATTTTTTTTTATGATAATGAAACAAGTTAGATGTCTGGTACAAATTGCTATTATATAGAACTATCAGAAATTTACACTTAGATTGTAAACAAGAAATTTTATGATGTCTCAAATAAAAAGTTGAATATAACTGACAAAGTATTCAATAGAATGGCATAAGGTTCATGGAAGTGAGAATAACTAACAGGAGCCCGAGAAAGGTGAAGCTAACAAGTAGCAGGAAGTGGGGTGAGAATAAGAGAAGGCCACCTTTTAGGCCCCTAAAAAAGCACCCGTCTAACCAAAAAGTTTCAGTGGGGAAAAAGAAACAGAATAGACCCAACATCACATATTAAAGTGGACATATAGCGATCAATTATCATTCTTAGGCCTTAACAAAAATTTAGTTGATTGACAGACTAATATTATAAGAGAAGGCCACCTTGTAGGACCTTAAAACTCCATTCTCCAACCAAAAAAAAAAAAGAATGTGGGACAAATAAACAGAGAGGCATATGTTTTAGATGCGTTTATTGGCAGGAAGTATCGCAGATGTGACAAGGACGGTAATTAGCTGTAAAATCAGTTAAATAGGAAAATAATAAAATAAGGGATTCAGTTTGTAGGATTCCTAAAAATTAGTTAGTTTATTCCTAAAAGGACTCAGTTTCATATTTTTCATATTGAACCTCTATTTAAGAGAGGTATTTTCTCATTAATAAGATAAGCAGAATTTATTCTAAATTAACAAGATCTGGAGCTCTCCCTACCAAGGTCCAAAGGCGTCAACTCCCTTTAACGAGTTGAGTCATTCTTGCAAAATAGGGAGCTCTAAGAAAGAACAAGGGAACCAATCCCTTATTTGCATGTCTTTGTTGTGACTCGTCCAGTGACTCGATCTTGGGCTAGGAAATCTAACAGCGTATCATACATTTATACAAAAGATATCCAGATAAACTGAATAACGCAAAACAGAAAGAACCAAATTCTGTAGTTCGATTCTGCTGGAAATAAGTAGATTGATAATTATTACTTCAATCATTATTTACTTCAAGTATAGAGGAGATTAGGATCTTACTTTTAGATTTTAGCCAACATTTTAGAGACTAGAAATGTTCAATTCTTTCATCAAGATACAGTGTGTGTAACTAAATAAATTGATCCAACAATGGACTGTAAATGAATGATAGGCTTTCTTGCAAGGCCTTAGGATTACATTAAAAACATGCAAATTATGGCTCATGAACTATCACAATAGAAAATTCTATATATGAGCAAAGTTGCATGAGTAAATGCATTTGAAATGCTAAAATATAATCTACCAAAGCATGTTTCAACTAAACAAATAAAATAAACAATGATAGGGAATCATGCTCCAAAAGAGATACCTGTAATGTGAAAACAATACAACCAATGTAGATTACCTGAGAGAGACCAACGATGTTGTAACCATCACTCAATTCTTTCATTTCCTTCACCTGCATATATGATGGTGATTAATGGGCAAATAAAATTCAAGAATGAAACTGGATAAATAACCACAGTTACCCTGAGAACCTTCCCACCTTGTCACAAATAATTCCAGTCTGCAAACATATAATATAGTCAGATCATAAGAGGCATTGACTTAAGTAATTTAAGATAATGAGAATATTAGAATTTGTCCTTTTACCTGTTCCTCCAGAGTCATAAACCAGGAATCCCATGTTCCACCTCCAATTTCTCTGCATGAAGGGAAAGAATCAAAACAATGCGATCACATTTGAGAATTATTTTATAAGGTTGTGAAAAAAAAAAGACAATAAAAATGCTCAAGGATTGACATAGACAACAAAAAAACTGACAGACATAAGGTAATAACTTTATTCTCTGAATGATCATTAAATCAAGATGTTTAAGTTAATTTATACTTTTAACATAAATTATTGCATAAATAGAAAGCAGCAATTTAGACCCACTGAGATGCTTTAAAGAAAACAAAATTGACAAACTAAATTACATACAAGCAATATCCCGGAGAACCAGAATAGTCACTCAACAACTCAGTGAACTGCTTTACTCCTCGATTCTTGCATTGATCTCCGATACCTGCCATAAAAGAAAAAATAGAATACAAGATGATTTGAAAGAGCAAGAGAATATGAATTGAACTAAGATCTTCAACTTAAAATGAAAAGGCAGCTAACTTAAGAACATACGGGCACATCTCATACATATGCAGCATTCATTTTCTACGCAAGAAACCCTCTCACATATGAAATTTCTCCTCTGCGATTCATTCAAGAACAATTTTTTTATAATCGCAATATAATGGTTCTTTATGCTATGCACATGAAAGATAAACCAATCAGCATAAATAATCCAAACTACGAATCTGGAAGTTCTGTTTTGTTATAATGGCATATTCCTCGTAATCTGCAGCTAGGGAAGAATACCCATAAAAATTAACTTTCAAATTCTCTATAAAAAAAAACAGGTTATTTAGGCAGCTCCAAAACATTACCTTAATTTCACTATCTAAATTAACATCATGAGTTTCATGAATCAGTTAATTGTTATAATACCAAAACTATTGGTAACTAAGTAATTGAACCAAATATACCAAAAAAACACTAAAATTTGACATAATCAGACTTTAAAATATTTAATAATCAGTCTCCGCCTATCCCCCCATAGCCAATAATCAGCAAATTCAACATACCCAGAAACAGAAAAACATCCCTAATGAATAGAAAATCACTAAAAAAGAAGGCATCCTATCAAATAATCGAATAAAAATCAGTGTAAAGATAGTTACCATGCAGAACTATGAAGGGTATGGAACGAGCAAATGGGACAATACAGAAAGTTAAAAGAATCAAAACAGAGGCAACAGATGGAGAGTAGAAAGCCATGATTGTGGGTTTTAGCTTTCTGATAATTATTGGACTGAAAACATAAAATGAATAATCCCCAAGAACTTGTGAAAGGCGCAGAAGAAACAGAAAGCAAGTGTAAGATGTTGATTAGTGAAGAAGATGCATAAATCACGGGGACAATAATAACATGAACAGAAAGATCAAAAAAGGGACCAAAGGCATTAAATAGCAATCAGGTTGATCAATTAATCAAATTTGATTTTCCTTGTTGAAGTCGCCAATTGGATTGAAGGATAAGAAATTTCTTCTCTGATTGGATTTGTCTTACACGGGCCCCTTAATCGGTTCTATTTGGTTGGAAGTTAGTGGCAGGTAGTATAAAATTATAAATATTGGGGTTTTTACTTAAATAAGTGAAAAAAATATTCAATTTATATCAAAATTAAATATATTTATTAATTTATACTGTAAAGTGTGATTGTGCCAGACACATGATCATTACTGGCGATTTATATTCTCTATCACTGTATCGCTAATAATACACACGTGTCAATGATTCTGTTCATTTAAAATTAAATTTAATATTATAATTAAAAAAAATTATTCGGATTCTCTGCAACAATAAAAATAAAAAAACAGTTGCGGTATAAAAAAAATAAAAACCAATAGTTCATTAAAAGATTAACAAATAAAATAAAAAAATAAAAATGTCACTGTCACACAGGCACTGTTTATAAACAGTGATATGCACGAACTATTAATTTTTATTTTTTTGATAGCGGAATTGTTTTTTTATTTTTACTGTCGTATCAATCTAAATAATTTTTTTAATTATAGTATTAAATTTTATTTTGAATGAAGATTAGGTGAATAGTGGGTAAACAGTATAATCACGTGACAATTAGACAAAAATTTATATCGCCAGTGTAACTGACAATCATGTATCTTTTACAATCTCTCTACTTAAATACATAAATTGGTAAATATATTTGATTTTGGTATATATAGATAAATATTAAGTCAAAACCCCTAAATATTGTGGGGTCACATTCATTATATATATATTTTTTGTTTTCTTTGAATATTGGATAAAGCAAAATAAATAATTATATATTTTTTTAGTATTATTAATTTATTATAGCTGGTATTTAGGTTCTCTAATAGTTCAATTTTTTTTTTAATCTGCTTCTTTTACTATGTTCATGGAAAAATAAATAAACCAGAAAATGTTATTGCTCCCATAGAGCAACAACAACCCTTCTTTTATTTTGGTTTAACTTATAAAATTGCCCTTAAAGTTATACTAAATTATTAATGTTGCTCTAACTCTTTTTGTTTTATCAATTATGCCCTTGAGATTTCAAAATCCGATCAATCTTGCCCTATTTAACGGTAGAGCCCTCGGATGGTTCATCCAATAAAATAATTTTTTTTTGATTCATAAGGACAAAAACTTTTAATAAATAAATTTTATGATATAAGCGGAAAAAAAAAATCCCATACAATATATGCCACTTGAATTTTCTGAAATAATATTATGGATTTCAAACATATTTTTCATTTTTTTTCTTTTTCTAATCATATACCGACATCTTTAAGACAAGAGGAAAAACAATATGAAAACAAATAGAAAATTGGCATATGCTTTATTCTCATATTGTTGAATATGGATGATTAATGATACATTGATGTATGGTTTCAAGGCATAATTATTTGGAGATAAGATTATGTAATTAATTTGGAATAATATTGGCATGAGATGACATTTATATTTACTAAAAGAGTGTTTATAAACACTCCAACACAGGGATGGGCCGAGGATTAAATATTGAGAAGGCCAAATATGAACATTTTATTTTTAAATCAATGGTATGATACATATCTAACTTAATTAAAATAAATTTATTAATATGTAAATTTAGTTTTTTTAATAACATTTATATAAATAAACTACCATTCATACTTATGAGAGCCACTAATTAGACTTACTGATATATAACTACACATATATTTTGTTATAAAATAAATTTCTTCTAGAACATCAAATTATGTAACTCATATTGATTTTAGGATTTATTGATCGAACCAATTAAATGTACAATTCTAATATGCAAATAAAAGAAAATAAGAAAAAAAAGGAAAGCATATACTATAGATTTTCTTAATGATCTTGTTCTTTATTTCATATTATTGTTGTACTAAATTGAATTCATCGTTATCATTATTTCGTTGATATCAAAAAAAATTTCAGTTTTTGATTACTAAGAAATAATTAATAAAAATATAGTATTTTTATAAGATTTTAAAATCTATTAAATTGGATTTAAAAATTACAACAAGAATATAAATAATCCACATTGGGGAACTAATATATATTCATAATTACAGATTTTTATATTTGTATAAGGATCGTTATAGAAAGATATTTAATTTTTCTACATTAAATTAAAATTTTAATTTTGTACACCATAATACAAAATGCTTAATTTAGTAAAAAAGGAAAAGAGAGAGAGAGAGAGAGAGAGAGAGAGTAAAAAAAAATTATTTAAAAATTTTGTTTGAGTCAAATAATATAATTTGGGACATATTTTAAAATAAACCAAATTTAAAATTTAAAATTTAATATGTATAAACTTAAAAAAATATATTTGAGGGGCCCTAGGCTGCTTTAACGTGGTGGATCTGTCCCTGCTCCAACATTAGTTTCCTTTTTGAATATTAATTTTACTATTTCTGAAAGCATACATTTGCTCATTTAAATTGAACTATTAATTTTTTTTTTGATGTGATGAGAAAAAAATAGAGAATATATATAATTTAAGAGACCAAAGAGAAGATAACACAAAGAGAAGATAGCCAGTGGTACTTAAATTTTGTGATAAATTCTAAGTTGAAAATTTCTTATATTCTTCTTCTTTCTTTTGCTTTAAATACACAATGGAAAACTTGTTTTTGAAGATATAGAGCAACCTACTTTTACTTAAATTTTTTCACTGTTTTTAGTGACTATATATATATAATTACAAGTGAATTTCGCTTAACTTGGCTATCAGGCCTTAGCTTGTTGCTCATTGCCAGTTTTGTTGGAGTTTAGACCCTCAAAAAGATTATGGTTTGGCAGTTTCTTTGAATGATAAATCTTTATGCTTAGTAGCATCGCCACTGCCAAAATACATAACCCAACCTTCATGAATTTGGCACAGATATCGCCTATACTCAATTGCTTGATCCAAAAGCCTGCACGATGTATAACTTCTTAATGTTAATGACTAATTCTATTTAGTTTCCATTCAATGAGAGAAAAAAAAATGATATGACGTACATTGTTTCCTATAGAGTTACAAGTGGAATTGAGTTGAATTCACAACTTAATGGAAAATACTTGGCTATACTCGATCTATAATTTAATTCTTTAAAAGTCGATTCTAACGACATTAATTGAGTCAAAATAACTTGAAAATAACAAAAATGGGAAGTTTCATTCCTAGTCTTCTTTTTCACAAATCAAAGTCATTTTCCATCTATTATTCTTGTTATAGGCATAAACTGTTTGATGCAGTATTAAAGTTTAAGCATAAATAATTCTTTGCTTAGACGATACGGTAAAGAAAAAAAGATAGGCAACATCTTTTATTTCATCTTAATGCGTGACAAATTTATAAACTACTTCATAAAGATTAAAAAAAAAAGATTAAAAATGGAAATTACCTTTATCCTGTTCTAATAATCTGGCATATACTTTTAGCAATCCTGTTTTGGAATCTTCATAACCAGGCAAGGTCCAAGTGAAACCAAGGCCAAAACTATTATCAGAAAGATAAGGACTAAATGAGAATGGGATGGCAACAGTTTTCACTGGCCTGCAAGAAACTGGCACACCCAAAGAAGATTCAACAGTGTAAACATGATGCCCACATCCACTTAAGCATGGAACTTCTACAAAAGGAGGTGAAAGCCTAGTTGAACATTTGAGGTATGTGTAGTTCTTGACAGTATAGTAATACTGGAAGGGTGTGAAAGAGAGGTTTAAATTAAGAAAGACTTGGTGTACACAATTTTTCGGATCAATAAGTTGGAGCTTTCTTTCATTGTAGGAAATGGATTTCACAACCAATTCTCCGTAAGTTGGGAAGTGAATGATGGTGGTGTTGTTTTTACAAGCAAGTTGAAAACCAGGGGAAGTGCAATTTTGAGGCTGATGGCCTGATACCCAGAAAGGGAATTGAATATCAGGAGCACCATTACTGCACTTGAGTGTTGGGCAGTTAGCTTCAAAAGCAGCTATGCTTAGAAAAATGGAAGAGAAGAGAAGAACATAAACTATAGCAGCTTCCATGGCCTATAATACTAAAGTACCTACGTTTACTCCTATTTTCTTTCTATATGTTAAGATTATATATATATATATATAGAACGGCAAACATGGAAAAGTAAATAGCCTTGCATTCACTCCTCTTTCACTATCAATGACAGATACCACTTTTCTATGTAACTTCCTTGGCAAACAAAGAATATATTTAGAACTAAACAAAGGGATAAATATATGACAAAGACAAATGAAGCAAAAATCTACTCAAGTAGTATGCAAAAAAGATATAGAGACAGTCAAGTCATAGGATCTTCCATGCTGCCATGGATAATCTACTCAAGTAAAGCAAAAATCTACTGAAGTTGTATGTCAAAAAGAAATATAGACAATCAAGTTAAGTCATAGAATCATCCATGTTGCCATGGATAAATTGCTGGATTAATTTCAAATTCTTTTTTTCCCCCTTTTTTCTGCTCTATCCAATTTGCTACATTGGCATGTGGCCATGGAGAAGTAAGGAATTTCTTGCAAGTTTTAACTACCTTTTTGAGTCGTTAAGATTAGTCATTTTGGGCGGACATTTGAGTTAGACATATTCTAAATTGAAAAGGTTGATTTGGACCCAAATGATTAATTTTGTAGTAGGCAAGAAAAAAAGTAAAAATATGATTATTGTATTTCCAAGGTTTGCCCAAGAATATGAACTTATAATTTTCTAATAATTACATTACAATTTCATATTTTTCTTTTTCCTGCACGTCAGTTTCTGTGGCCTCCTCTACAGTGCCTCAACAACTTGCAAATTAATTACAAAGACTTTGAACTGTCAATGGAAGAAGACTTCACGGCAATTGGGGTATTACTAGCCTCCTGATATGACATCAAATAACATAAATTTTAATAATTATTTTTCTCTCTCTTGAACCACACGACACAACACATACAAAGCGAAAATAAATGCCATTCCAATTTCAGATCATGATAGCAATTAATTGTGATAAATATTTAACCATATGATTTTGTTTATGTTTGTTTATCAACTTTTTCTTCTTGATATTAAAATAATACTATGTAACTGGCATAGTAGTTACTTTGACAATAAGTCACGACCTTGCAAGTTTGACTAATTTATATTCATTCCGAATTCAGAAGATATAAAAACCAAACAAATTAAATCGCAATTGATAAACTACCAACACTGAAGATTTTCTGAATCTGATAGCATCTATCAACAAGCCAAAGAGGTTATATACTACGGACTTGTATAAATGTTAAATACATACAGGGCAGGATCAAGCTCAAATAAAATCATAAATCTAGAGGGAAGAAAAAGGAAAAATTGAAGGCACCAGAGAAGTCTCAGGCAAGACCATTGTATTGTGAAACAACTAATTGCGCTCACTGATATGATTGAAGTCCATATGCTAACAAATAGAAACAACATAAAGACCCCAGTTACAAAATAAAAGGAGGTGCAGGAATTTCCTACATGAGTTCCCTTGCTAGCTTTACTGGTTTTTCATTTAAAAATGCAACATCACCGTTGGATGTAGTCAGCAGATGATGATCTGAATCGTCTCCTTCACTCTCCACTGATACAGATGATATAATAGACTCTGACCCGTCATCATCTGCATAGGTATAATATTAAGGTAAAATACATGCACAGTGTCTAATGATTTTTATATGATCCATTATGTGAAGCAATGAAAAAGAATAAATGATCAGTTGCTACATCTTTTCATGACAGCTAATGTGAAGGCTCACACCAAACCGATAATTAAATTTTACAATGATCATTTAACTTAAATTTGGGTCAATTAAAAAACAAACTTAATTTTGTTTCACCAAGTTTTTCATGTACCGACTGATAAAATTTTAACGAAGTTATCTGCCAAAGTGTATCTCAATTTCTGCCAAAATCAAAGGACAGTTACCTCATTGATAAAACTGCTTAAATTGAGGTTCAGTGAGCATGGGAGTGCTAAACCCTCAATGTAAGAGAATTACACAATGAGCAAGTCTCAAAAACAAGATTGCAGCACAAACTAACCAGAATATGCAGGATGATCAGGGAGATGTCTAACAGCTGTTATCTGAATGCTTTCTGGCAGAAGACAATTACAGAAAGAACCTGAAACTTCACATAAAAGCTCCTTGATCAGATAAAAAGCTCATATCAAGTAGATACCAAGCCCAATAACACATCTATAGTAGCTATGCTCCCCCACCATTCAACAACATAGTTTATCTCAACAACATTTGAAACTACTACCAGGCATTGGCTTTCTTAAGATCTGAAACAGGAGATAAATAAACAACCAATGACAGAAATGAAGACATTGATACAGTTCTGGGGCCAGGCAAACCTGGTCTAGGTTTAAAAAAATCCAAAAATGAGAAACACAGAGACTGGTAAATGGGATGGGATCCAGTATATGCAGATTCTATTTGGTGAATCTACAATAGCTCTCCATGTAATATACATATGTAACTCACCTACTCGAGCAAGCCGATTAACCCATCCAGGAATAGGCTTTCCAGTGAGTTGCATACAGACTTCATGAGTAAAGTGGTTGCAATTCTTAGCAATCAAATGATAAGTATCCCCGTGATATTTTGCAGAAAGATGCTCCATGAATGAACGGACTTCAGAATGGGACAAGTTGGTGCTGCCCAGTAACAGGGATCGTCGGTAGATGAAGCCTGGACAACATTTTGGTTCCACCTCAAATATCCCACTGCTACAGTACTCGTGGGCTCCAAAACCAAATTCCATACCGTGCACTGATCATAAATCAGGTACAGACCATGTCAATGCACTATTGAAGGTGAGAATAGAAAAGCTAGAGCAAACAAAGACAAATAGATGTTTGATGCATATGGAGCTGATTTGGAGTGGGTTGGGGACGGTGGATTGTTATTATGAATGACGGTAGGCAAAGATTTAGGATCTATTATTTAGTCCATATTTTTGCTATTTAAGAAGCCAAAGATATGTTTAATTAGGGTACACTTTTCTGAAAAGCAGAATTAGTTTCTTGTATAGTTGCCTTTTCCCTTCTTTCATATGAAGTAAAATTCATAAATTTATTTAGTAAAAATTGTGTAAAAGTACTTCTTAGGAATCATAAAGCAAGCTAACCAAACCGAGGTTAGTTATATCATTATCAGCTTTCCCTGCCTTCTTAACTCATGGTCAATTTGAAGCCCTATTAAAGAACAAAGTTAAGAACTAAGGACTCTGATTTGTGCCTTAAACTTTCAGCTGTGCAGGAGAGCATCATGCCATGAAAGATGAAAGCATAAACTTTGTCTCATATATTCAAACGACTTAAATGCATACACGCCAAACATTTATAGAAGCAAAGCAAGTTTTTTTAAGTGTTATATTCCCTCCATGAAGTTTGCAAATTCATCTTTCTCATTTAAGTTTATTAATTTCTCAATCTACACTTTTACTAATATGCTAAGATTAAGAGAATTTCAGATTTTGCATTCATTTCACTTCCCATAATTACAATGATGGCTTAAGTGAAATTTTACATTCAATAAGCTCATGTCACATCATTGTTAAGTACTTATCACTGTCAACCATAAACCATTATTTACCTCCACCCCAAGATTTAGCATGACAAATAAGAGGAAGAATCACACTCCACATCACAACAACCAAAATGACCTATAAGCTAATTGTGACATAGATTTATCATCTTGCTTCCCAAGATTCTGATATGAGGATGACACTCCCAAATTTACTGAAAATAAAATAAAAAATTATGCTCTTGCATCCATGCAAAAACAAAAGAAATCTTCTATTTTCTACTCATTTCACCAAGTCCATTGAACTCTTTTAGGTACTCTCATTCTTATTGAGCAATCTACAGTGGATTCTGGACATAATGTTTAGGCAGTATAGACTTTTCCAAGTAACCATTAAGGAGCTTATTAGTTTCACAGCAGTTTCAGAAGCCAAATTGGCCTCTTTGTGCATAAAGCCATACTATTGTCTTTAAATGCTGTTCTTTAACTAGGAGCCAGATTAGCAATTGTAGAGAGTGGAGATGCTATCAAATGAAACAAAACATATTTTCCCTCCATGTTCACTTCTTTTATTCATTTACAACAAATGGAATAGTGGCCTATAGAGTGAATGCCAAGTGATAAAGTTTTATAGGGGAACTGCAGTTTTTCTGAAGTTTAGCCTGCATGCAGACCAGAAGATGGTGCAGTGTGATTTTCCCTAGGATTTTGTTCCTCCAAATGATTTTTCCTTTTAAAATTTTATTTGTTTTTCCTTGTCCTGGTTATTATTTTTGAGAATTCATTATTTTTTTCTTTTAATTATGGAGTCAAAAGTACGTGCAATGTCGTTGCTTATCTTTTAGAGGAGAAATGAGCATTCACAAAGTTTGTGTCAGTTGAAATTGATTTCTCACAGAGAGATTATTTTGTTTACTATGACCATCAATGTATCAAGGTGGGACATCCTACAAACCATCGACGTACCAAACAGTTGTTCTTAGGTGACACTTCATGAAATATCAAATGTATCCTTCTTATTCTGGAACCTATTAAATCGTGATTTTCTTACAATTGAACCTCAATCCAACTCAAAAGAACTCCTAAAGCTAAAAAAACTATAATCTAGTAGCAGAATAGCACTATTAGCATGAACAAAATAGAAAATTCATGCAACTGGAGCTAATTAAAACTTTCCAAAGCTGCAAGTGAAGTGCAAAAATCAAAGCAAGTAATAATTATACAATAACTCCACCAAATCACACAAACATCTTAAGATTACCTTCAATGCCGGAATGGAAGATACCGAGGCCAAACCAGTAAAGGTAGTTATTTACAGGTGTAAGATCATAAATGTTTAGATACAACAACGCGCCATTGCTCCCTCCATTACCCTGTTCCTTATCCAAGCTCGAACTTGAACTTGAGCTAGAACTCAATGGAAACAACCGCATTGTTCCCCAATCAAAAGTTGTTTAATTCCCGCTCCAATTCTGCATCACAAGCTCACCATCATTCGCACCAGAAACCAACAACACCTTTACAGAAATAAGAAAAAAAGTTAAACAATTTGCAGTTTCAAAGCAAGCGAATTCGAGAGCAGAAAAGCCTAAATAAAGCGACTTTCTTATTCATACCACTACATTCCTGCATTTTCTCGGAAAACAAAGGAAGGAACACCTTAGAATTGACCTCACCAATAAAGTGAAAGAAAGATAATTCCTAAAGGATCAAAAGCAAGAAACCCTATAACTGAAAAAAAAAAAAACCAATTCATAATTGAGACAGAAAGGAAAGTACAGAATAAAAAGAAAAACCATTTCATAGATTGAGAAAACTTACAAAAGGATTTGTCTTTTTTGGAATCAAGTTTAAATTTTGAAACTGGGTTTTCAGATCGGTAAGTAAAGGAGGAAATTGAAGAAATTTAAACTGTGATTATAGGAAAAGGAAAAGGGAGAAGACATGAATACATGAGGGCCTTATAAAGTAAAGCTTTCAAGTTTCAATCGTTTGGTTAATTAATATTATTTTTCTTCTGAAAGACTGAAACTGATGTTGATTTTGTTTCCTAAAAATAAAAAAAAATAAGAATTGAATTATTTAATTGATTATTTCCTATTCCAAACGGATTTCCAAACATGCAGTTAATTTTAGTAATTTATCATATAAACATTCCTTTCCTCAAATATGTCCTGACCTCTGTGTCACATAGTCAAAGACTCAAAGGTTTTTTGTTTTCTGTTATTATTATTATTTTAAAGAATTGTTTTCTGTTATTATAATAAGGTTAAAGCTTATTAAACAGTATTAATTATTATCCAGTATTCAGAATCCATTAAAATTTATTTATATTAAATTTGTATATCAATTTAACCATAATTTAATATGTACATAAATACACAACTAATTATTATTAAACTTATTCATAAATTTTGTATAAGAATCTAGAGAAAAAAATTCTTTTGACTATTGCTTAAGTAAAAACTTACAACCAGTTTGTATGTGACTACTGACTAAGTTTATGAGTTGAATATTTAAACTAAAACAGAAAATGCATATATTTTCTTAGTTGATTCTTATCTTTTAAAAAAAAAAAAAATAATAGGTTCTTATTTGATCTAAATTCATGAACTGGTTTGAATTATTCTATGTCTAGCATATACATTATTCAATCTCTGAATATTTTCAATGTTTTCTTATAGTAATTATTATCAGACATACCCTTTGCTTCATTTGGAGGGAATTTGCCAAACTAGACTTAATTGACTTGCAAGTTTATTTCATGCAATACTCTATGGTCCTTTTCTCTTGGGATACAATGGGTAAGATATTTTCATTACAAGAATGTAAGAAAACAACATACTCCATTAATAAGCTTCTACAGAAATAACAGAACGATTGAAGTTGCCTAATAAAAACATATAAATTTAAGACTTAATTAATTAATTAACCCCTTTTTGTCATCCATAAAAGCTTTAGCTGAAAATTTTTCTCAAAAAAAAAAAAAGCACCATACAACAATATTCATTTCTTATGCTAAATTCACCTTCTTAATTCAATCAAAAGTAAAAATTTTTAGAGAGATTTTTTTTCTGAACTCACTTTGAATTATTTAAGAATCGAACTAATAATATATATTGTTATGAAAAAAAATTATATTATTAATATAAAATTATTATTAATCTTTCTCACATAGTAACAAATTATTAGTTGGATCAGTCCGTGATTAAATATAAGGGTATTGTGCTGTGCCAAGTAGATTGGATAAATTTTCTTGCAGGTTGCATTATATATGGCCATGGCCAACCATTTTTTATTACGGAGTGTTTGGCTCTGAAAGAAAAACTATCCAGCACGTTGTTTATGCATAAAATATTCCAGCTTATGTCCTATAGACAACACTGTTTTCCAAATCTGCTAGCCATGTCAAGTAGTTATTGTTTAATAAATGTATTGGCCTTTAATGTGACTGCAATTAATTAAGGACTACTTCACTGGACCTAATTATAGTTACAAACACATTGCCAAATGGATAAATATTAATGAATCAATCATCCTTTTCAATTGTTCACTTTCACATTTTGAAAATTAAAATTTATTAATTAAAATTTTGATAATATCAACCATTATACATAATTGGAAAAAGAATTATTGCTAACATATTTTTTAAAATTTTTGGTTCTCTAAAATCCAAGTTACATGCCTTAAAATTCATAAGAAAACGCTTTGTCACACTTGAAGTCATATCTGGAAAAAGTAGAATTAATTTCAATGTGTAGTTCTAATTAACAGACTGAGGATAGCTAACAAAAAAAAAGTCATACTATTTAAAGAAATATTCTAAATCAATATAAATTTTGAATTTATTATCTAACTTGTATTTTTTTCAATAATTCGAGCCAATAAAAATTAATTTTTGAAATTAATTTATAAAACATATTGAATGTGATATATCTCAACTCAACTCTATTAATCATACATTTGCTACACCTTCCCATATTCAACTATGAGAACACAAAAACAGGATATGATCCACTGGGACCATATTGCTTGATTGGCATGAACACGTCACACACGGCATTGATTGTCTTTCTTAGGCCTCTGACCAGGACATGCGGGTGGGGGAATGGAGGTTAATCTGCCTTAATTTCTTCAGTCTTCACCCAATTCACATTCAATTGGGCCAACTTTTCTATTCCTACATGGTCCCCTTCAGGCAGACTGTTAGAATATAGAGGGGAAGGGTGAAGTTCTTTCACTTTGTTAGGCTATTAAATCTTGTTGGTCTTCAGACACCAGATGATGACAGTTTTTTGGAATATTACAGTTGTTTAAATAGATATTTCTACTTCCATTTTAGTGCAAATGTTTTATTAAAACTTGTCGATATCTCCTGAAACTTTTTCACTTTTTTTTTGTTTGAATGAAGGGGCTTTTCGATCTCTCCCCCGGACGAACCATATAGCCAAGAGAAAGCATATGTCCTCACTTTTTCTTCTTTTTCTTTTGATTTTTCGTTAATGGTTGAATCTTTCCATATAGTATGCCCCGGCCTTTGCAGGGATTCGCATTGCAGAAAGAAATCAAATTCTATTATATATCAGTAACAGAAGAAATTGTGATTGTCACACATGTACAGTAGGACATTCTTCTCACTAAAATTCATAATATTTACATTTAAAGATATTTGAAATTACATGCTACTGAAAGAAGAATATTTACTCGTTGCTGTTATTCCCATGTGCTTGCAGTTTCTTTGCTATATATGAACATACAAAAGGGAAATAAGAGACTCAGTCCACCAGACAATGGCCAAGGTAAGCACTGACTGAATGTCATCAATTACCTCTGCAATTTTCATTTTCATTGTCAACAACATTGTAATACAGGCAGGATAGCCTGCCATCAAATTTGGAGACCAATTTATGGGCAGACAATCCGCAATAACGTTTCCCCAGCCTAGCAATGCATATGTCTATGATTTTCTTGAACATGCTATCCCCCTGAATTAATGGCTGCTCTACAAACTCAACTAAGGGCATCCACTGCAAGATGGAAATAGGAAAGCCTTAGAAGTTAGAAATTTGTCATGAAACTTGGTGCTTGACGATCATTCAAATGAAAAACCAGTCTGATATAGACAATGCTTTATTTTGTTGCCAGAAAAGTGGTAAAAACTTGAAAGAGACAAAAGGAGACTTGTGACACTAATTCTAGTTAAGGGAAAGCAGAAGTTCGTATTGGTTGAAGAAAGAGTATGATGATTTATGCAACTATATGAACAGTGTAAAGCTAGTTTGACAGAGAATTCTTGGGCAAATTGTTTACCTTGGCCGCTTGAATTTCAACATAATCAACCGTGATCTGAGTTGACAAGGGTTTCAGCATGCAGACAAAGAATAAATCTGACTTATCAAAAGCCAAATTATGCGCATGCCTGAGATTGGAGTAACAAGGGACATTAGACACAAGGTTGAAGAAAAACGAGCATGCACACACATATATTATATATACTGTTTACAGTTTGGTTTCTAGATGGCATTGTATGATACTTGAAATTTAGCAATGTCTTCACTAGCCACTAAATCCATCATTAGCTTAACCATGTGTAACATTTAGTCCCTTTCCCTAAAAAGTATTATGATGCACTAGAAAACAATATGCAAGACTCGAGATCCATTAGATTAGAGCTCAACTTTAAAGTTAACATTTTAACAATATTAATTTCCACAACAAAGAATTATTGTCATCTCCCATTGTTAAGTACCTGAATGCTACAACTTCAATGAACTCAGTATTAATCTGCAATGTAAAACAAAAGGAAGCTGAATATTATTCCCAGCAAAGAGTTTCCTGTATAGTCTAAATTCATCAATGTTTATGCAAGTTCGAGAAAACATATGAAGTACGAGATTCTTACACCAGTTTCCTCCTTGACTTCTCTCACAGCTCCGGTATAAATCTCCTCTGACTTATAAAAACAAATAAAATTAAACAAAATAAATTATCAGTGATTTTCTTTCCTTTTCGTTATTATAATTGCTAGGTTGGTCAAAACAAAAATTTGTACCTCATGAATAAAACCAGTTGGTATTTTCCATAGTCCATCGTAGGATGGAGCACAGAATTTCTCTTGTACTACAAGAACCTGAAAGTGGTAATGAGAAAACTTTGCTTATGAGGATAAAGTACACAACTTGATATTATTTAAATTAGGTAATGTAATGTGTACATTCACTTGTAGGAACAAAAAATTTAGAGGAGCATTCTGTGAAATTTTGGTTGAGTAGCACCCAGCAAAAATGATAGAAGGAAATGCATAAAGTAAAAAGACATACAGATACCCAGGACAAAGACTTTTATGGCATGTTTGGTATACTAAAAGAATATGATTCCATGGGAAATGGAATCCTAAAGAAATTCTCTTGTCAATCTTGAATAGGACATCTCATAACTTGAGCAATTGGTCAATTATTTGACAGTGCCCCAACATTATGTTGCAGATGATATAAGAATCCAAAGAAAGGGATAATGTTTACAGCTGCTATGACTGAAATGCATAAGATGAATAACTAAAAGAAAAACCATATAAGCATAACTATACCAGTTGCAATGAAAGAAAAAAAAAAAGGAGCAGCTTAAGATGTTGCCTTCATCTTTAAAAACATACCTCATTTTTATCGTTGATGACAAATCCGCCAACCCCTACTTGGTGTGTAGCATTAGTTGGAAGCATGCAAGGTCCTTCAGGAAGCCAGTAAGTCAACATTACATATCCTGGTTCAGCATGGTGATACTGAAAACCTTCCTGTAGATTGAATTAATCATCTCAGGATGACAAGGACCCCAGTAAGAGTGAGTAAGTTATCACCTAGCAGGTATTATCATCTAATTTCTGGATTCATTTTGGGAAGTGCATACAGTGAAGCTCAAGGACAAAATGAATAGCTCTGCTTTCAGCTTCGTGAATACAAAACATTTAGTATGCTAAATATAAGCCTAAGAAGTTACCTTTACAGCAATGGGAACTAGCTCTGATCGTTCCAGTGGTAACTTAAGCCAAATTCCCTTCTTTCCCTGCAGTTTAAGTGATAAAACTTTTTGAGTTAAATACAAAATAGTGTTTCTGAATCCAGAGAGGGCACCATCAGTACTACATCTGAATCCAGACAGGGCACAACAGCACTACATTTGGTTATAACCATTTTCAGGCAAAGTTCAGACTAAATAGAAACAGAAGGAAAGGGAGGATAACAACAAGATCACTTAGACTAATTCTGCCAGACATTTGATAGAAAAATTCCTATGCAAAAATAAGTGAAGTTAAAATGGGAACAGAAATCACCATTATTTTCCAGCGAGAAAGGGAGAGATGAAGGGAAGAAGCAAAGATATCTGAATTCTCCGGTAGCCTATTTGAATCGACAACAATTCCACCATACTCATCGTCTAATGCATCAAGCACTTTCTTTTTTCCAGAAAGCAGGATTGAATTACTACTATTTGCTCCATTAATCCGATATAAATAATTCTCTCCTTCAAAAATTTCTTGGTCAGCTGAATTAATGACCTTCTTGGACAGATAACAAGTACCATTTGAAGTACTTGAACAAGATACCTTCAACAATCTCCCTAAAACATAATAATAAAAAAAAAAAATCATTAAAACCAAATGTTTCAATAGCTAACTCTAGATATGGAAAATTATTTTTTTTATTAAAAAAATTAAATGCTAGCTCTCAAATTGTGCATAATCAGAGCAAATACAGCAAAAGAAAAACTGAAAATTAGCAGAAAACAGCACATTCCCAGTAAATTGGATGAATTTTCAGCTTAATTACATGAATGAATACAGAAAGAATACAGAATAAAGCAGAACCACTCGGCATTCAAGGGCTAATACCATCATACCAAGTTAGCAGACAGAGATACTTCATTACCTCCGCAAGAACCGAACTCCGTATAGACTCCTACACCAGCAACATGCATTAAACTCGAAAACGAGCTTGAACATGTCCTACCCATGAACATTATCTCGGCAAAGGACACAGATTTAGAATCAAGAAACTTCAACTCCATTAGTGACAGAAGTAACCAAATCCCAAGTGCCTTAATTAACAAACCCACAACCCAACAAGTGAATCAACTTCTCAGCTATAAATACCCAGTGGAACGAAGATTGAAACTTTGTACATCCACCAATAAACAGTCATGATTCCAACAAGAAAATGGCATTGGATTCATCGTCAAACTCGAGTCTGCATGGAAAAGGAAAAACTTGGCATGACAGAGGAGAAGAAAACAAGTGGGTAATGAGTAAAAAATGGAATAACTTCACTCTGTGACAAGTAACATGAGACATGTATCGTACTAAAAGCCATGATTTAATTAGTGGGAATATGTGGTGTGAAATGGGTGGAATTTGATAATGACAAACGAGGCGGAAATTGATACAAAATTTCTCACAAAAGATCTCCAATCCATTTCTTAAATCTAGCTAAATAAATGAAAATTACTATACATTATTATTATTATTATTGCAAAAATTTCCGTAAGAGAGAGAGAGAACTGGAGAAGGATACAAGTGGAGCCACTGTGCGAGAGAGGAGGACTGGAGTGTCTTTTTCAAAAAAAAAAGGTAGTGTTTAACGCTCCTTTGAAGTGCGTGTCTTTTGACATTTAAGTCTTAATTGAAAAAAAAAGTATATTTTGATTTTAAAATTTATAAAATTAAGTCTCTTAACAGAAATTTAAATAAATTTTTAGTTGAAATTTTTAATTATTTAATTTATAAAATAAGAAGAGAAATATATTTTTTTTGTTTGCTCAAAAGACTATAGCATTTATTTGATTTTGATGATAAAAAAATAGTGGAAGATGTATATCTGTTTTGAAATCTGTTTTGCAGAGATTTATAATGAAAATGAAGATCTTATGGAATTTAGAGAAAAATCATTGAAGATACTATGAAGACGAAGAAAAAAAAATCCTTAGAAATTATTGTAAAACCAAATTGAGGAGATGGTGTTGCATATAATGAAAAAATATTTTTGAAAATTAATGTTTTTTATGCATGAAAATATCACAATTAATAAAAATTTTTAATTAAAAAGCTTTCAAATGAAATTATTTTTAAGAAGAAAATATTATTTCTACCGAGAGGAAGTGAAAGGTTGTTCTATCCAGTAGATTTTTTCACAGACAATTTTATAAAAACGGCCTTGAGGTGCTGGACAATTACAAACAATCATATTGGCTATATTTTGAATTTTAATTATAAATAAGACCATGCAATATCAAATTAAAAGAAGAAATATAGAAAAAGAAAATGGAAATTTAAATTTAAATTTTAAAAGTGTTCTAAGCGGTTTTACTTATACTTTTATTTTTGAGTTTTAAATCATAAATATCTTCCACAAATCTAGTTATAGATCGAGTTGTAATATTTCTTTAAAAGCAAGAAAATTTTTTTTATAATTTTTATGCATTTATTGTACAAACTTGAGTGGGTGTCTTTTTGTCTTGAAAATGGAATAAAGTTTTAGGTTAGTTTTTGTGTAAAATCTTGAAATAACAGAAATGATTTGTTTAAGGCATATAGAATACCATGGATATAATTTATCTTGATCTCTTGTTTGTTAAAAGGATTAAGAGAAAATTTCAAAAATAATTTCTTGAAAAGTAGAATAGGTAAACAGAAACTGAACCACTATAGTCTATCATTCTTATATTGATTAATTGTTTTATATTTTGTTTATTTCTGTAAATTTTAAATCTAGTCTATCAAATCGAATAAGAGAATAAAAAAAAAATTTGAGCTTCTTAAGCCAAATTCGTCATTTTAATAAGCCGAAAATATAATCTAAATTTTCATGTATAAAGTCTCGAGCTATTTACATTTGATATTGCGCTCATAAAGGTTTAATTTTTAATATTCGAAGTTATTAGTTTAAGTTAACAGTAAAAAATTGTCGAGTAGAAATCTGTATTTTACCCGGTAAAAGTGAGAAGACAGTAAACAAAATTGTAACGGAAAAAAATCTTTAAAAATTCAATTCACCGTTTCTTGAGCACTTAGTTAATTTTACTGGAGTGTGAATGGTGCGTGGAGGCATGAAAAAGTGAGAAATAATTTAGTTTTTTTTTTATTTTTATTTTTTATTAAATGGAAAAGGAGTGGACCGCATCACAGCACTTTAAGACTTTTGAGAAAAATGCTGTGCTGTTCTATCAATAGAATCAATGGGATGCCCTCATCCCTGTGTATTTTCCTGTGGATAGTTATCATCTCTATGGGCTATTTTTTAAAACCATAAAAAAAATCTAATAATTATAATTAATTTTATAAGAATTATAAGTATTTAATACTATTTAATATTAAAATTTATGATAATTAATCATAAATTTAAAATTTAATTTTAAAATATCCTTTCAAATTTTAATACTATAAAAAGCATTAAATAAAAATTAAGGATAGATATGGTTCAAAGAAAATTTTTTGTCAACAAGAAAAGAGTAACTATTACTTCTCAAAAGTAAAATGATTTTAAAAAGCATTCTTAAAAAAGTTACTAAATAAACAATAATTAAGATTTAAGTTTAATAATATTAAAATTTTATTTTTCAAAACTAAAAAAATTATCTTCCATTTTATTGATTGTATATAATTTAGTGATTCACAAGATGGGCAAGATATTATCTTAGACGAGAGATTTTTATAGCAAGTGATGGATAATTTATCCAACATTAAAAAATCATCTTTTGTAAAAATCTCGAGTTTGAATTTTCTTAAAAAAAAATCCTCATTTAGATATTTATTTATATATTTTATTTCCTCTAGGGGAATATTCCAGTGGATGGTTGACATTTTTTAATGAATTCCACGTAGTAATTAGGAGAAAGCTTCCACTGCTAAGTAAAAGGTATCTTCGGATTTTTATTTTGATTTAAATTTTTTTAATTTTGTCATATTGGGTATGTTAATTTTATTTTTATTTTAGTTAATATTAAGTTTCTAATTGACAAATTCAATGCCCTTAAAGAACTCACTCTATTAAATCTATCGATTCAGGATTTAATGTTTGGTAAAATAAAAGTTCAAGAATTCAATCAATAAAACGATGTAAAAGTTTAGAAATTAAATAATTAAAATTAAAATTCAAGGACCCAATGATACTATTTATCATATTTGATTATTAAAATTAAATGATTATAATATTTTTTTTAAAAAAAGAAAAAGAATAAAAATAGCCACCAAAAAAATAAATTACATACCTAAAAAGTTAGCTGGTATATAGAATACAGAGCAAAGTTCTAAGGCATGAAATTGGAGTTTTAGTTAGTGTCGATATTGTTGTGAAATTCATACTTGAAAGATTTTTGCATTGGTCATTATCATTTAAAATCTGTTGTGAATATATATTATTTTAATAAATCTGTTAATTAGGGACCTGATTTCAGATAAAATAAAAGATAAAGGACTATATATATATATATATAAAATAAAGGAGCCTATTATGCTTGATCATGAGCTATTTTCATTTTATAATTGGCTTGACACTTGAGCTTCATAATGCGTGCTCTTCAAGCTCGTTATTTTGTTAATCAGGGACTTAATAGTAGTTAAAATAAAAGTTTAGGGAATATTATAACATGAAATAAAAATTAAAGGACGAAATAGAAATAATGTGAAAACTCAAGGACACAAGAATAGTTTTTGCCCAATTTGAATGGATAAGGTTGTGTTCTCTTATTGCTTGGTGGTTGGTGATCCACCTCATCCCACAACCCAATTAAAATAATTAAGATATTTGCTGACTCAGCCCAAATGAATTTCAAGTATTATAAATTATACTAATTTGGCACGTGATTTAATAAAGGTATATGTGAGGGAACCTATTGCACGAGATTCATGCGTGATTTAATAAAGGTGATCACATCCCGGTCATCCAATGACTCAGATAATGACTTGAAAAAGACAGGGTTAAAATTTCGTCTGTTTATGTGAATTTTTTAAAATATAATTTTTTATATATTTTATATATAATAAAATTTAAAAATAATTTATACAAAATCTATAATAATATGTTGTAAAATATAAAAATATTTACATTAAACTCATTTCATGCAAAATTATATGTTCAAAATTTAAATATTTATAATTTAAATTGATATATAACCATGTCCGAAAATGTTTTCAAATATATTTTTAAGAAATAATATAATTGATCTATTTGTATATATTTTAACTTTTAAAAATTAAAATAGACAATAATTTGTAGATCATTAGATTACAATATTAATTTTTCCAATTAAAATAATATTTTTTGATAAAATTCAAAATCATTTTAAAAATACTTTTTAATATTGTATTCTAATAATAAAAATACAAATAATTAAAATGAATATTTTTTATGATATATATATATATAAAATATATCACTAATAATATTACTAATATTAAAAATCTTTGGCAAAAAATATCATTACTTATATATAATTCATTTTTAAAATAATCTTTTTTACAAAAATAAAAATAACTTGTTTGAAATTTTTTTCAATAATATATATTATTAATATAACTACAAGAAATTAAATATAAGTTTATTAATTATAAATATATCTTAAAAAATATAAATAATAATTGTGAATATACTATATTAGGCGTTTCAAAATGACAATCACCCATTTGATTAGTGGTAAGTGGTGGTAAAGCATGCTTACAGGTCTCGTGTTTGAGTAGGAGGAGTAGCAACTAGCAATTCAACCATTTTTCAACATTAAGTAGAGTTTTCTAACCGATTAAACCAGTTCAACCATGACCGGATTGAACAGTTTCCGATTCAATCATCCGTGTGATCAATTTTTTACCAGTCCAATACTCCTCTAGATTAGTACTATGAACCTACCCAGCTTTGAGATTAGTTTCCAGTTCAACCTGTTCAATTGGCCGAGCTGGGCCGAATTTAATAACAATGATTGTAATAACATATTTCCTCTAGATAAGTCATAATATGTGTTATAAATTATGATATCTAAATTAGTGATTAAAATTAAAACTAATACATATGATTAAAATATAATTAATTTAATTGGAATATGATATATTTATATTAATTGTTTTTTAGGAATCTAATAATTAATTTAGAAGGAAATGTTAAGCTATTCACTTTTTATTTTTATTTTTTTAGAATTATCGTTGTCGTTTAGTATCGACAACAACCCTTTAATATTTTTAGTTTTTTATTTGATAATATCATATGCTATTGATTTTCATAGATCTGAAGTTTATTTATATATCTTTTTTATTATTTCTTTTGGTAAATCTTTAAATTTCTATTTCTTATATTTATATTTATCATCGTTCTTTTTTCATGTTTTGTTAAAATAAAATCAAACGTAAATTAAACTTCATTGTTCATATATTTTATATATTTTAAAATTATAAATTTTTATTTATACGTTATTAAATAAAAAAATATGTATACGTACAACGAATATTACAGTATTAAATCACAAAAATAAAATGACATGTATGTATCCATTCATTTTCAGTTTGTTTGATTCATATATATTGTTATTCTTTCATGTGATCAGCTGATATAGTCAGTGGACAAACAACATGAAAACTGCAACAGCCGATCAAAATCATAAATCTCATAACAAAATTCCTTATCGTATAGGTAGGGAAGGGTTATTGTGAAAATATCCAAAATGACAGCAAATTACATCTCTGATTCACAATATCTTTCTCTAGTTGTTTATTTTTTCTCTCTTTTAATTAAAGAGCTTGATTGATTCACATAATGTAAATTAATTATATTAATTGCAGTTGGAAGAAAAACGTGGGTCCTCTCTCCTCACCAAATTGATGATTCCATACCTTAAAAATCATACAACCATTAAACATTGCTAGCAAGTAGGTGCTAAGATTCCATGTTGGTTAATTTATGATATAAGTGCTTTTTAAAATAGTTAAAACAATTATTTTCTTTTAAATTATGAATTAGATGATATCAGAGCAAGTAATATAGTAGTATTTTTTAAAAATTAAGATAAAAAGTCATGAAAAAAATTAAATTCATAATCTTTACAAAATAATTAATTAATCAAGATACTATCACCAATTCAATTGTTAATATTAATATTCCATCCACCCCACAACAACTTCATTTATATTTTCATTTATATTAAGCACATTTAGTTAATATATCTGAAACTCTACATTTTTCTTAATATATTCTTACATTACACAGGAGCATATATACTGAAAAATTAAGAGATAATAATATATATTTGTTGATAAGTAGATAGAATAAATAGATCTATAGCAAAAAAATAAAAAAAATAAAACTAACAAATCAATTATAGTTAAGAATACCTATAATTTGAGATGGATTGAAATAAATAGCATATATATATATATATATATATATATATATATATATATATATATATATATATGGGAATGGAGGTGTAATTAATTATATTCAATTGAGAATTAATACATTAATTATTCTATTTGGGTTATTGCTTATTAGTTATTACTGACCTAAGAAATCACTTTATTAGAATTTTGTTTTAACAATGTTGAGGAGTGAGGACATAAGGAACCACAAATGATAAAATTCACGATATAAAATAAAAAGAAACTAATGGGAAAAAAAAACATTTTATTCATACTAGGAACTTCAGGATTGAACAGTGATTTTCACTAGATTCATTACAAACCAGTGACTTCATTTTTCAAAAGAAAAATAAAAGAAGGAAGAAAAAGAGGAATATATATATAAAGCTGCATCTCAATATCACCATTGACACTTGGCTATCCTTTCCTGCAATTGCCCAGGAGGGATTTCAATTGAATAACATAACCATCAATTGCAAAATCAGACAGTGTAATGTGGGTTGACGTCAATGTCTAGTCCCTTCAACCTTGCAAATGATTCCACTTTGCCTTTCAGGGTATGAAGCTCCCTCAATCTGTATTCAGGATGTGACCACAAATTTAAATTTTTCTGATATATAGTTTTTAATCAATGTTGTTTAAGTTTTCCAGGAAAATTAAAGAAGTAACCTTGCAATCTCTGCGCGTCTTCTTGCCTCTTCTGCCATGATGCTGATGTCTCTGAAAGTATGCCTTTCAGGGAAAGTCTTCGATTCCTTGGATTGCAGGCCATGGAGAGTTCGTTGCTCAGTTGCCCACGCAGCTTCGCGAGCCTCCTTACCAAAGTCTTTCTGGGAAGTCATTGCTGTCTGAAAGAATCAATGCAATCACATAACTCAAATTCATCAGAATGAATAGCAACATAAAGTAACAGAAAAAGTTCGATCCATCAGGATTTTGCTCACTCTTTGGTTATAGACAAGGCCCCAGGCTCTACCGCTCAATGCATATCTAACACCAAACTTGATAGGATCAAGCAGCATATAGGTCACAATGTTGTATAGCCATATAACACCGCTCCATTTCCACCCGATTTTGCTAATTCCAGCAAAACCCCATGTTGCTGTTGCAGATATTACAGTTGCAATCTGCATATATCCAAAGCATTTGATTATTCAAAATGTTGAGCAATAAGAATGTTGGCAGAATAAATTGATGTGTGATTCTTTTTTACCAATTGAGCAATAAGGAAGGCGACAGCGAGAAGAAGACCAGGCCTTTCTGTGAATGACCAGCTTCTGGAGCGAGTGACAAAGATTAGAGCCTGGCTGATAGTGCTAACTTGGAGATAAACAGCTGATGCTAACTGCCCATTTAGTTCCTTGGTGGTACGTTCATCCGTGAGATTGTAACGCGTCTTTTGGAGGCTATGCACATGGAAATGCTTCTGTGGTAATCAAGATTTATCAAAGAGCAGATTTCTTAGCTTGATGAGTTTAGTGTTGATCCTGAATAAGGTATAGAGAGCAATGTGATCTTCTTACAGTAAAGAAATCGGTTTCATAGGCTCCCCAGAAGAATACAACGGTCATTATGGCAAGGTATCCTCCGATCACAATCCCAGTCGCAAAAATTTCGCTGAGCTTCCAGCTGTCTGGTATTGGGGATGGCTTAACTCTATCTTTGGATATTGTCATGATAGTACCTGCAAAGATATATATGCATATATCGAAAGAAATTTGATTGAAGATGTTCTTTTTTCAGAGTAAAAAGTATTAGAGGCTCACCATCATTTAGAACAGCAATAATTAGGACCATAAAGGGAGGGAAATTGAACCTCCAGAAACAAGTAAGCAGCATAAATCCCAACTGTTCAACAAAGGCAGTTGCCGGTGAGAAATTGCTAACTGCATATTTGCTGATCAATAAGAATTTCAGGGTCTACAGTAAATCAAAGAATAGAGAACTTACCACTATACGTATGGTGATGGATACAGCATATATCTGAGGGAAAAGGGATTAAGAATATTAACAAATAAATTAAGGAAATGTTAACATTTTTGGCCACTAAATTCAAGATTTATCAGCATAATCTTACAGTATAATTCTTCATTCTTTGAAAGATAGCGCGACTAGTTAAAACAGCACTAATGATCACACTCAAACCAGGTTCAGTCAGAACTATATCAGAAGCACTACGAGCAGCATCGGTTGAATCTGCTACAGCAATACCAATATCTGCTATCTTTAATGCTGGTGCATCGTTAACTCCGTCGCCTGTCATTCCTACTATATGTTTCCTGGCTTGTAATCGCTTCACAATCTCAAACTTGTGTTCTAAAAAAGAAGAGAATACAATCAAATGAAATAAATTGATTGAAAGAAAGATTCCCCAAATCAGAACCGGCAATGAAGATAATTTACCAGGGAAAACACCAGCAAAACCGTCAGCATTCTCGATGAGCTCATCGATTGACAGAAGTTCAATAGATCCATCCTTGTTTTCGCTAAGCAAAGAGGACGATGGATACATGTTTGCCCCCATTCCAAGTCTTCTTCCTGTCTCTTTGGCAATTGCGAGCTGATCACCTGTAATCATTTTCACACTAACACCAAGATCTAGAGCTCTTCTGATGGTTTCAGCACTGTCATGGCGAGGCGGATCGAATAGAGGGAGAACACCAACAAATTCCCAAGGTCCACCAGGGCTTTCCTTTGTACCAGAAGGTACGTCCTGTAAAACAATATCAGTACTCTTTAATTTATGAAGTATTTAAAGGAACAAATTTGTACAACACTATAACAAATGAACCAAAACTAGTACCTGTCGAGCAACTGCAAGGGATCGAAGTCCTCGGTCAGCATATTTGTTAATGATTGCATGAATCTTTGTGGAAATTTCGGATTTATTTGATGCCAGGTTGAGAATCTGAAGTTGCCACATACCAAAAATTGAAAATTTTGAACAAAAAATTTAGGCTGTGGCAGGAATTGAAGTGATCAGAAAGTAAGATTGTTGTAATATATACCTGTTCTGGTGCTCCTTTGCTTACTCTATGCATCTTTCCTGCACTGTCTATGTAAGTAAGTGCAGTCCTTTTATCAGTTGGATTGAAGGGAAGAAAGTGAACTTCTGTAATTCCAGCTCGTGCCTGCGAGTACAGAAATGCAAAAGTAACACATTTGAACATTCAGGAAATTTTGCAAGTGTCTAAATGTTCATAATTAGCAAGAAATTGAGAAGATAAAGTGCCTCTTTAGGATCAGCCAGCATTGAGACAATAGCACCATCAATAGCGTCTTGATTTTCCAATCTTGAAGCTCTTGCAGCCATCAATACAACCATGTCCTTGTCAACACCGTTTGCAAATACCTATAAATTATACATGAAATGGGATATATGAGGGTGAAAATTTCTTGCTCAGGCAGGTTCCAGTATACGAGAAGGAATTGGAAAATAATGGGAGCAGAAGTAGCACCTCAATCAGAGACTTGTCGACAGTAAGCTTGTTGAGAGTTAAAGTTCCTGTTTTGTCACTGCAGAGGACATCCATCCCAGCCATTTCCTCGATGGCCGTCATTCTCTTTGTTATGGCACCCTGAATACAACAGAACATTAGTCTAGTTTTTGACGAAAATGATACAAATGAAGTAGAGATTGATGTACCTGCTGAGACAGGCGATGAGAGCCTATAGCCATGGTAACAGAAAGCACTGTTGGCATGGCAATTGGGATTCCACCAATGAGTAAAACTAAAAGATTGTCAATTCCAACACGATATTCCCTCTGTTGAATCCCGTAAATTACGATGATTTCAATCAACATTCCAATAGCTATGGAGCAAATGCAGAAGTTCCCTATTGCTGTTAAGACCTGAAACAATTGAAACAGAACTCCGTCACAAAATTTGTTCATGAGAATATGCATATAAATTAAAAGAACTGTGCTATGAATTAACCTTCTGAAAATGGCCAACATGAGTTGTTGTTTCGACAAGATGAGCCGCCTTGCCGAAGAAGGTATGAACTCCTGTGGCTATAACAACTGCTTCAATTTCACCTTGCTTGCAAGTTGAACCTGAGTAAACTCCATCACCAGGATTCTTAGTTACAGGAAGCGACTCTCCTGTAAGAGCAGACTGCATAATAAAACATCCAATTAAACCTCAAACCACTAAAAAGATATATAATTTAAACTGTAAAAAAATTGACAGTTCTGTATGAATACTGACCTGATCAATTTTTAAAGGATCTCCTTCGAGCAATCGAGCATCAGCAGGAATAATATCTCCTAATTTGATACTAATTATATCTCCAGGGATTAATACAGCAGCGTCAACCTCTCCCCAGCTCCCGTCACGCAAAACCTTTTAGCAATGCAGAAAAATTGAAGTTCTCAAATAAGAGATTATCAATCATCATTGAAAGAAAGAAATCATATCAAGTTAAAAACCTTTGCTTTGGGGGCAAGGCGAGCCATAAGAGCTGCAGCTGCATTTCCAGCATTATTTTCCTCTATAAAGCTGATGGTTGAATTGATGATAAGCAGAACCGAAATTCCAACAAAATCATGGAAATCAATCCCTTCTCCCTGCAAAATTATTTCCCTTACTTCTATATATGTTTTGTTTTTGATTCAGTGCACGAAAGGGTATGCTAATTAATAAACTTACGCCTCCATGTGCAAGAGCCAGGGCCATAATAGCAGCAGCTTCCATAACCCATGATAGTGGATTCCACATAAATCCTAAAAATTTGAGTATTTTACTTTCCTGCCAAGTTGATGAAAGCTATGAATTCAATATAAAGTTGGAAAATCTGCAAAAAATATATAAAGAAAGAAAAGAAAAGAAAAAAGGCTGCAGCTAAAATTATTAAGAAGGACAAGAAGAACAAGAGCTGAAACAAATTAATCTTAAAGAGACCTTTTTCTCTTCAAGTTTATTGTAACCAAACACTGATAAACGCTGTTGAACGTCATCGGCTGTAAGACCTTTTCTTGTACATTTCAACTTGTCAAAAACTTCTTCAACTGGAATGCTCTCCTGCCATAATTAAACCAATTCCCAATTACCAATGAATTACAAACTTATATATTCAAAATCGTCCAATGAATAATACATAGTCGCAGGTTGACACCCGCTACGTCTGCTCCCATTGTTATGATAACTTAATCATCATGGTTATAATTTGAAAATCTTTCCAATTTTTTGCTATATAATTAACTACTCAACAATTTTACATTTGGTGCTGACAGAGTATTTCAGACTAAGACCACAGTTTTAGGAAAGTATAAGAAGTCATAAAAATGTACCAGGTCAACAGTTTCCTTGCTAATAGCTTCAAGGGCTATTGTTGTCTTGTCCATTGTTGGAGTCCTGCTTCAGCACCCACCTCAATTAAAGGTAGGAAATCTGCATGTTAGAAATTAATTTGAAATCAAATTACTTGATGGTGTAGTAATTAAATCTCTCTTAAATTAAGCTTTAAGGAAAAAATAAAACTGAAATTTTGACAAAGCATTGTCCAGTCCTTAAGAAAATCTTACAAAAAACAGATATTTTTCAATAACTTCTTTTTTCACCAACCCAATGGACTGTACCTTAAGAAATTCAGAGAAAACACTTGTTTCTCATTGAAAAGGAGATATCGACAACAAAAGCCAAAGAGGAAAACTAAAAGAGTATTGCAAATCTGTAGGAAAGAGTGTTCGGATAAAAAGAAAGGAATATGTATATATAGCCTACGTACTCTGAAGAATACATAAAAATATTAATTATAAGTACAGAAGAGAGAGAAGAAATTAACGTACTAAAGAGGGAGAAAGAATCAAGAAAAAAGAAACAAAAGACATTACATATGCTTATGTAACTCCGCCTCCAGCACTTGTGCAACTATATAAAAATGCAACGAAGTATATATATGCCAATTTCGTTTCCATAGCTGGAATATGTGAGATTAATTGAGATGCAGTTGTAGGATTAGGATTCATTTTTGTCTTGTTTTGCTTTTTGATTAATCATTTTCTAGGCATAATATATAAATTCAATCCTATATTCATTACAAAAAAGCGATTCGATATCTAGAATGACAACGGAGCGGGCTAGAGGCAGATTTTATTTTCCTCATCACCGACTAAGAAATTTCTACCCCGTTCCCGACCCCTCTCCATTTTCCAGTGACAAAAAATTATTGGACCCTGATTTTAATATTATTATTATTATTTTTATTATTTTACTTAATTAGTTAACTACATAATTTTTTAAATAAAAAAATGTTTTTATTTTTAAATAATATTTTATTATTTTCAAAAATTATTAATTATGTTAAAAATATAAATAAGTATTTTATTATAGATCTATATATATAAAAATAAATAATATATTGGGGTGGGTTCGGAGCAGGGAAGCGAGATATAACATATACGTATCATTTGTACCACAAGAGACTTCAGATTTAGAATGGGTTCAAAATGGGGCATAAAAATAATAAAAAAATCCACCTTACTCGGGGTGGATTTAGAACGGAGCACTGTAGGACGAATCCGATCATCCCTAAATAGAGTGACTCATTGAATACCTAATTTATTAAATAATGAGAATAAATTCACGTTAAGAATCATCAAAATGAAATTAATGATACGCTATTGATGGATTCCAACTTGAACATTGAAACTATATTATATTTACACAAATTGAGGACTTAATGTCTTAATCAAATCAAGATTTAACCTTTTCATAATTAGAAAAAGTTTGAAATTCGAGTTATGAATCCTTCTCTGTAATTGTTGAGATACAGGAGTGGACTTTGAACGAGATAGCCTAAAACATATTCATATAAATTATGAATTCATTGAAATGAGGGCATCTGAAAGATATTGATATGAATTAGAATTTCAAAATAAATTAATTGGCAGATTCAATGTCGTAGAAAGATTACGAAACACATGAGATATATTCGTCCACCCTTTTTCTTTTTAAAAATAATTTATATTCGATACAAACAAACCCTTACAAATAAATTATCTCATTGGAGAGCTTATATTCTCAAAGTTTCTTGTTTAATTATTTTTCCTTATTAATTACAAGCAAATAAACCAAATAATAAATAGGATTACATTTATTATATTCCTTGGTGGATTAAAAAAATCCAGCGGAAAACATTATGAAATAAAAAATATGATAATAAAGATCAGGATCTTTTTTAGTCTTTTTGTTGGGTTTTTTTTAATGGGGTTATTTTAGAAAGAACAACTAGGGGTGACAACGGGTATGGATTTCGCGGGTACCCGCGTTAATGCGAACCCGTTTAAACTCTAATGGATAATTCTATTAGGGTTTTGGGACGAGTTTGGGTAGTAATATTTAAATCCGTCACGGGTTTGGGTAGGGTACAGATAGATGCCTTCGGGTACCCGCTACCCGATAAATCCGATTATATATATATATATATATATTATGCAATTTATTTTATTTTAATTTATTGAATATAATGATATAATTATTTTAATTTGAATGTGTTGAATTAAATTTTATATTTTATTAGATTTTATAGTGATTTATGGTAGATTATTTATATATATAGATTTTTAATTATTTAATTAGTTTGAATTTTATTTTATTTTAATTTTTTTAATAATAAACGGGTAATTATTCGGATTCGGATATTAATCGGATAATGTTAATCGGATTTGGGACGGATACGGGTATTAATATTATAATTTTAAACGGGTTCGGGATGGATTCGAGTATTTATATAAATTATCGGATTCGGGTTCGAGTAGGTCAATTTTTACGAGTACCCTACCCGTTGCCACCCATAAGAACAACACTTTCTTTTCAACTTGTTGTATAATTTATTCATATTATTAAGTTTAATTTATTAAATAAAATAATAAATTTTGTAAATTAAAATTTTGATGATGTGAATTAATTACAGATACTAGCATTTCTGATTTTTTTTTTTATGTTTACGATAACGATAGTTTTTTTTTTATATATATAATCAATGGGCTCAATTGATCTCAATACTTACAAAGGCTATAAAAGCCTTGCTCACTACCCAACAATGTTTCAAGTACTAAATAAAAATGAATACAAATTCATATTAATTGCATTTAATATAAATTCTGATCCTATCCTTCATCGATCAATTTAAAATATTTTGTTAAAGAAGTTGGGCATTTATAGACTAATTTAATCATTTTTTTAATTAATTACAAGAGATTCGATTAGAATTCAAAATCAAAATCGTACATTTATAATGAGTAGATACTAAGCTAAAACTCATTGTTCATATCACTAATCTAATTATAATTTGTAATATGGACAAGAATATAATTGAATTAGTTTATGATAAATTGATCGAAGTAAGTTTATGAGGATGATTACATATCACGAAATAATTATTGTGTAAATTTTCCTAAATATAGATCCTATCAGATGTATCCATGTAATTTTTCATCGTACTCCAATATTGAGAAATGAAATTAATTCATATTGGAATCCAGTAGAATCGAATTCATATTGGGCTCATGTGGACCGAAGTTGGAGCTAAGGGGGCCCAAATATATATTTTTTTTCTTAAATTTACATATATAATAATTTAAATTTTATAATAATTCTTGTACAAATATAAAAATCTTTACATATGAATGCATTAATTTATATAATTGGTTTATATGGTTATGTCCTTACTAGTTACAATAGATTTCAAAATCTTATAAAAAAATGTTATATTTGTATTATTTTTATTGTAATCCACAATTGAAGAATTATTAATATTGATACAATCTTGATTACGATAATTGAGAACAATAAAATGAAATAAAGAGTTTGTTCAAAGAAATTTTGTAGTATTTGGTTTTTTTATTTCTTATTTACAAAATAGAGTTAGTTTAATCATATAAACTCTATAATTTTTTTTTTCAAATAAATTCATTTTGTAAATTAAGATATCGCAACTAGAATACTTGAGTGCTCCTAGAAGAGTTAACTAGGTGATAGTTTATTCATACAAAACATTACTAAATTGATTACATTTCTCTATTAATAAAAAATTTTATATTATTTATTTTAATTAAATGTATTTACATATTAATTGATTAAAAATTTATTAAAATTTATATCGTGAATTACAAAATAGAACATTTTGCCTTGGCTACTTCAATATTCAATCTTGCGTCAGTCTCTACATAACTCATTCTCTCTATCTTTCTTTCTATTGCATTTTATCTCATCATATCACATTATATTTTTGTGATATTTGAGAATTAGCGTCAATAATTTAGTGTAAATAAGTTGGATATAATCATTTGTTCCAGGAGTTATTCAATTAGCCAATTAAAAATTTTCAAATATATTAGTACTAGTAAGTGCATCAAAGACATAGTCATCAATTATTCATGCATTATATACATGCGTAATATAAATAAATTTATAATGTTGTAATTCAAAAGATCAAATTTATATTTGTGATTTATTTTAATGATATGTATTATTCTCATATGAAAATCTGAAAATAAGTTGGCACTTAAAAATAAAATATTTTATTTATACTTTTAAAATTAAGTGTATATAGTTTATATAAAATTTGAGAAATTATTCAATTTTCATATAGTTTATCAAATAATAAAAACTTTAATTACTTGGTCAATCACATATTATAAATAGTTAAGATATAAATATCAACTAACTAGTAAAGTGAGTGATCTTAGTATCCTCAAAAGAAATCAAATTATAATGCCATATTAGAAATTTAAAGTTAGCTTCAAAGTTTAGAAGTTATATGGATAGAGTTGTATCTATATTGATGGAAGTGGGGTCTATTGACCCTACTCACCAGGAAAAAAATACCTTATAAATTTATAATTATTTTTCTATACCCTATTAAAAATTATAAATGACCCTAATAATTAGAAATAAAAAAAATAATGACCCCACTTTTCATAACAAATAATGATTCTTTTAAAATTTTTATTCATCATATAAGATATTGACCTTATTAATCAAAAATCTTAAGTGATAGCTAGTGAGCTAATATATTATAAATAATTAAATACTTGACATTATAACAAACCAAAGTGAAATTTAAATGAAAAAGGTTTTTAAGGATAATAGCCATAATATATTTAATATAGAAAAATAATTTCAGATAGTATTTTTTTCCATAAAATTAAATTCATGTGGATATCAACCGTTTCTCGTGTGTTAATTCAATTTCTTTGACCTAACCAATATAGACAAAGTGATGCAAGAAAGAAAGAGGAAATGTCTAAAGTACACAGATTGAAATGCATTCTAACTTCCAAGTTACTACTAAAAGATAAACTTAATAAATGAAACACATTTTCTTACAAAGACTATCCATGTCAGCCCTTCATAAGTCTTTTAAGTCACGTGGGGTGATGCTGATAATGCTCATTCATTGACATTTGCCATATTCAAAATCAAAGACAGCCATTCTCAATCCTTTGCTTGGTCAACCCACCCACATAAATCCTTTAACAAAAGAGTTCTTCAACATTTGAATTCATCAAAATCTACATTGAAAATATTTCAATAATATAGTAACTAATTGGACACTTTACCCTATAGCTATGCCCTACCTGTTTGACTATTATTAGTCTTTTAAAATTATGCGGATTAGATTTGGCAAATGAAGCGGAAAATTTCCCTTTTTTTGTGAGAATTTATCTCGGGCGAAAATTCTCCGATTGAAATTTTTGTAAGAATGGGGATGGAAAAAAAAAAATTTCTGTTGAATAGGAGGAGGCGGGGATGGAGAGGATACTTTCCATTCTGCCCTGATAATTATTTTAAATATTAAAATATTTTATAATATATATATATATATATATATATATATAAGTTTATATATTTTAAATATATGAATAATTTTATAATAAATTTTTGTTAAATTAAATTATCCAAAAACTTCTTATGTGAAATTAATTAATGAATTTAATAAAATTAAATTGTGATTTGTTAACTAGTTTAATAATAAATTGGTTAGATTGGTTGTTAATTTTTCATCCAGTTAATTGTGAATAACTTGACTAATTAATAAATAAATCATTAAGAGTAATTGATAAATAAATTAATTAGATTAATTATATAATTAATTATATTGACAAATTTAAAATCGTTTGGTTAATAAATAAATAAGTTAGACTTCATTTTTTTCGATTGATTATATAATTAATTTAATTATTTATTATATATTAATTTTTAAATTAAAAAAAAAATCATGGGAATTAGGATCCCTGCAGAAGCGGGAATGGAAGCAAATCGGTCCCATTAGCGTAACTGGAATGAAGACGGGAATTTTTCGTTACCGCGAGAATAGAAATGAAGATTACTATCCCGTCGATGCCCCACTCTCTTGCGAAGCCTACGTGGGGTGACGCTGATAATGCTCATTCATTGACATTTGCCATATTCAAAATCAAAGACAGTCATTCTCAATCCTTTGCTTGGTCAACCCACCCACATAAATCCTTTAACAAAAGAGTTCTTCAACATTTGAATTCATCAAAATCCACATTGAAAATATTTCAATAATATAGTAACTAATTGGACACTTTACCCAATAGCTATGCCCTACTTGTCCCTTCATTATTACCCTAGGAAAAAAATGAATTATTTTACAGTCATTACAATTTACTAATTTAGAGTCATCCACAAAAATAACTCTAATGAACAAATTTGTTTAATAAATTGATAGATGAAGGTTAAGTCTTTAAGAAAATACCCTATCTGCTTTCTTCTGGTACGCCAAAGTCTTGCTCTTCTAATAAAAGTCTTGTTTGCTTATCGTTAGAAGAGCAAGACTTTGACTTTTACGTTAATATATCATTATTTAATTTAAGAAATCAAAAGATTGATTATCAAAAAATTTACTTGTTCGAAATTTTTTAGCCAATGGATGAAGCTAATTACAAGTTATTAATTAAATTACTAAAAAACTAAAAGCAGATGAATTTTTATATTTCACACCCGTCCCCGTCTTACAAGAATCAATGTGTGATATTCACTGTAGTTTCTGCCACTCAATAAAGGTTTTGATTTAAAAAAATCTGTGGCAATTACGACGTCAATATTCTATTCATATTTATTAAAAAATTGGATAGAGAATTATAATTGAAAGAAATTTGAAATATATAGTACCCAATAAATAGAAGTCTGATTTAAAATGAAATGAAATGTTGGGTATTTTTGAAGTTATTTCCAATGACAAAATTAAAGTTTAAGAATTTAATAACTAAAATTAATAAGAAAATTTCTAAGGTTCACTGAACATGATTTGCTTAATTTATTTGGCAAAGATCTCGCCTATTATCTTGCCAATGGATTCTATAGTGCAGTCGCAGTCTTGTTAATTCAGGTGACACAGTCTTATTGATTCTTTATGTTTATCCATTTTATACACAGAAGAAAAAGTAGACAGACAATGCGTAATTGTGGGTTCCAACAAATAAATAAACTAATCCTAACAAAAGGACAAAATTAATGAATAAATAAACTAATCTTAGTGTTGACCTTAATCACCTGAGTAGAATTAGTGGGGTGTTTAAACAATATTAATTAACGTTTTTATTTTAAGATTATGTAATGATGAGGTTTTTTTTATCTTGCCAAAAATAGACATTAGGAAAATTATTTCACCAGAAATTAAGTGCATCCAACTTATAAGGAATGTTTTTTTTTTTTTAAAAAAAAAGAAAACCTAGATCAATGAATAATAAATATTAATTTCTGTAGGAGTAAAAAAAATAATTTTACTATGAATTAATGCAAATTATGAATCAATCTTAGATGAGAAGTGTTAGTTACCTTTTTCATATTATATTCTTTTTTTTTTGAGTAATACGTATTTTTTTTTATGTGAGATGACTATCATTAAAAATAGAGAAATTGTCATTTAAAAATTAAAAAAAATAATAAAAAAGATATTAAGCATTAATCTATTCAGATTTAAAATTCTAGACTTATAAATGCCAGAATTATTCCTACGCACTCGAGCTTTTTCCCTGCGGTGATGGACAACTTGAACGTGCCCAGGCAAAGAAATTAAGAAATACTTCAACAGAAGAAAATCAAAGTTTTGAACAGTAATACGGATGGCGTGTACCAAAGGGAACATCTTGTATAAAAATAAAATCTCTAAATTAATACGAAACCTGCAAAATCTCTCAATTAATAAATTAATTTGGTTAATAGATTAATTATTTTCTCCTTTTTTTCAAATGGAAGTATTTTAATTTATTATTTCCGAATTATGTTACATTATTAGATCTATTATCAACATGTAGCCATTAATGTGGAGCTATATATAAAATGAAACAAGCACATAGATAAGGGTAACTGAAATTCTCATGAAAATTAAAAATTGGAGTATTTTTCACATTGAAGATATAATAATATAATAAAAGTCAATAATTAATAATGATGTCTTTTCTATTATATCAATTTCAGTTTGACTCAATATAAATTTTATTTTTTAATAAATTTCCAAATGAGGGTCATGTAAGCTCATAATATTATTATGGAATCTAATTAGTCAGCCAAAACACAATCAAGAAATTTGAATTTAAATACAACTTTATTTTTTATGAGTAATTTTAGTAACAGTCACTTCAAATACTCATTATTTGATTGATTAGTAAGTCTTTCTCTAAAAAAAAATATTTATTAACCAACCGAATGATGAGTATTGGAACAATTATTAGCATTTCTACTTATCCAATATATCGTATGCGTGATCGTTTGTTATTTGATTATATAATTCTTGTTGTCTTTTCATTTCCTTGCCATAATTTTTGTTGATTTAGTTTCGTAACCTTTTAAAGTGGCATACGGTTCTAACTTTTATGGTATGTTTGGTACAATAAAATATGAGAAATGAAATTTTATTTCTATATTAATATTTTAGAATTTTAATATTTTTATTTATTATGTTCATATAATAAGAATTTAAATTATATATTTTATGTTCGATGTAATATTGTTAAGAGTGTTTTTGATAATATAAAATACTTTATTTAAAAAATACCAAAAAATTCTAAATATCAATAAATTTGATATACTAAAAATTCTTAGAAATGAATTATATTCCTATTTTCAAATATTTTAGCTATCAAATTTAAATTTAGAATGAAAATCTGATTTATATTTCATAGTGAGTAGGTAATTTCAACATAAACTAATTGAGTTAGGTGTATATCCAAAAACTGAAGAAGGTGATGAAAAAAACAAAAAGAAATACTTGTATAGTATTATATGAACATGCATGAGATCAATAAGGAAAGAATTCCTCAAGATCCCAATTAGTTTAAATTAAATCATATTTCAGGATGAGTTTGAATTTGAATTTTCTCCTTCCAGTATTATACAGCTCTAATTCGCAAATTGACCCAAACGAAAAGGTATGTATCATGAACATCTAGATGTTATTTTGAAACAATTAATGGTTGGGATGAAAATAAATTAATTATAATGGTCAAATATATATTGTAATTAATGAGGTGGCAGTAATGATGAGAGGACGGTCTTCTTAATTAACTTAGAATATATTTAATGGAGTTGTTGAGGCGAAAAATAAAAATACTTGTTTAGAATTGATGGATAATTCAAAGAGTGGATTGAGTTCATGTATGTGCTTTTCTTCTTAATTTATATGTTAATACATATTCAAAGGGTTAGTGTAAGTTGATCGGTTCAAATTTCATATTATGCTTTCAATTGCCAAAAATTATAAGAAATTTTGTTGACACAAAATATTATAAAACCTTATAAAGGATTTATGCACTGAAAAAAAATATTCCGAAAACAACTAAATTTCATTATTTATAAATACAAAATATTCCCGATCTCAAAGCGGATTACTGTGCTTTGTATTTTCAAATTGGGTTGTTTTATTTCGATCGAGATTCAAACTCGAGTTTTTAAGATCTGGTCATTAAATAAGTACTATTAAACTAAAATTTATTGGTTAATCTATCTAAATTGGCAGAAGGCTTTCATGTTTAGAGGCGAGTCCCTTCCTCTTTCATCAAAAATTAATTTTATTCTTAATTTGCCGGCTGCGTTGGGTCGGTGAAGTTTCCTGCGGCAAAACAACCGCCTCAGGAGGGATGAGCGATTTTAGATTTTTTTTTTTTTTTTTTTGTGTGGTTGAATGTGGGATCAACCCACAAAGGAAAACAAAACTACCTACTATACAAAACTCCTACAAGATCATGATACAACCAAGTGTTAGATGCCTGAAGGAGGATCTTGTGCGTCGCAGTATATGTTTGTAGGGCATTGAGCAGCTGGTGTTTTTAGGAATACTGGGGGCTACCGCGGGCTGGGTGATATTTCTATGAAGATTGGTGTTTTGTATGGCTCACAGAGCGAAGTTATGGGGATTTTTGTTGGCCTTCATGAAGCGTGGAGATGTGCTGCCGTTAAATTAGATAATGCTAAAGCAGTCCAAACTCTTCACTTTTTCTAGAACTTTGCTGCGAGGAATGACAATAGTGTTAGGCGTAGTAGAGCTCTTTTGGCCAAAGAGTACATTAATGAGGCCAATACTGTTGTCAACGGTCTGGCGAATATGTTATTTATGCAGGATGCTCATTTTATCTGCCACAATTCGATGCTTTCTAGTGTTTCTTGGCAAGAGATATATAATTGATGCAGCCTTGATTAATTAGTTTGATTATCTTCAGCTTTCTTTTTATCGCTCTGTTTAATTTCCTTAAAAAAAAAAACAAAAGAGAAAAATTTAAAATTATGCAACAACATTAATTAATTAAGATCACATACTTTCATAAAATCTTATTGCAAAACTGATAATTTTAATATAATTTTATGTGAAAGATAAACTCATGACACTTCGGAAAAAAACCGAATCATATTTAAATAAATTGATACTTTCACTTTAAATGATAATTCACTATATATGTTAGAGATATATAAAGCTAGGTTTGGAGTTCTTACCAACAAATTTGAGCTTTTTAAATTGAGTTATTCTTTACCTAGTTGTCAGCAAACTGAATCATATATATATATATATATATATATATATATATATATATATATATATATATATATATATATCCTATGCAGCTAATCAAATAATCAAAGAAAATATTAATATGAAAGCTAAGTAAGCTAATATATTTTTGTACAATAGTAAAATCAAAAAGGTAATTAAGATGTTCAAGTTCACATTTAATCGAAGAAACTCCAAGATAAGTAGATGTAAGCACTATTGTCGTTTTCTTCTATTGCATTTTTGGTTTTTTCTCGGAAAAAAAAATTTACAAATTATCTAATTTGCTAAAATTTAATAATAAATATTATTTATCAAATGACCATAAGCTGAGGAAATCGTAACGGGGCATGGGGAGATAACGGAGACAACGATGGAACGTTGACAATCCTTTTCACATCAGCACAGTCCCAAACCGCTGTCCAGCTAGACGGCGTCAACGCAACATCCCTCTCACACTCAGATAAGTCGGATTCCTCTCTCTTAACCACTTTTTTCGCTTCTCTCTCTACAATCTCACTTTCTCTAGTTCGTTTCCGTTCATTTCCATCCTTCCCAGCTTCAAGAGGGAAGTTGAGAATGGCTTTAGAGCCTCGCAGCTTAAACGCCGCTTGATCATAAGCTTTGGCGGCTTCCATAGCGGAATCAAAGGTCCCGAGCCACACACGTGTGCCTTTCCTGGTCGGGTCTCGGATCTCCGCAGCATACTTGCCCCATGGCCTCCGTCGGACCCCTCTGTAATGCTTTTTCTCTTCGACTGAGTTCTCTTGGACCGGTTGGTGGTTGGCATTAGCGAATTGGATCCACTCGGTCTTGTTAGGCAGTGAGATTTTCAGCGATGGCTTTCGTTTTACACAAGGAATCTGAGGCTTGGATTCGAATTGAGAAATAGTTTGTGATTTTGATTCGAAAAAGAAGAAATCATCACTTAATTCAGAGAAAAGTTGAGGATTTGAAACAGTGGATTTAGGAGAAGTGAGATCAATGATTTGAGGCTCAGCTTCAAATTCGAAGAAATCAGCGTCGATCTTATAGTCAGAAAAAGAAGCGGAAGTTGAAGGAATAGGAGAAAGAAGATCACCGAGTAAATGTTGTTCGATGAACTCCAAGGCAGAAGCCAGTTGAGCATGTGTGGCCATTTGTAATCTGCTTCGGATTTTGAAAATGGAGTATTGATTTCAGATCGTTAGGACGATGAGAATGTGGATGAGAGTGGAAGATGGAGTGAGAGGGTATTATATAGAGCGGAATGGGAAGGGTTGAATTTGAATAATGACTTTTCAACGGATCATCCTTTGACCCAATAAGAATAAGGAACCATCCTTTCACACTCTCTAATCTCTAACATTCTACCTTCGCCTCTTCCTCTCGCTTTCCATTTTGGTTTTACCTCATTTAGTTAACACCAACAACTAAACCTTCACTCCAAACTACAGGCAGTGGATTATATAAATTTTCTGTCTGTCCAAAACTAATTTGTCTTAATTTCACATTTTCAAATTAACTTGTTTCTATCACGTTTTAAAATTAATTTTAATAAATTTACTGATATATGTTATAAACTAATATTTATTGTACAATTTGGATTTTCTCCCTTACAAGTTTTATAATGTTTCATATTCATAGTTCGAACTTCATACCTCTAATTTACGGAAAAAATAACTATTATTATGTCATCTCACGATAAAAAAGATAGTTCTTTATGAGAATAACATAGAAACAAAGCAAATTAATTTTATTGGGTAAAATTGATTATCCCTATATATATCATGAGCAATAGTTGGATGTCATGAACTTGATAACAAATATACTAGTACTTTATTATTTTTTAAATAGATTTTTCTTCTATTTAATCGCAAATAAATATATTCCACAATAGATTATTATTTAAAGAAATACTTAAACAGAAGAAATAAATAGAGGCTGAACATATATGTATATATATATTGATAGCCAAAGAAAATACGGAGAAGTGAAAAATGTCCCACACAGGAAGGATAGAAAACAAGGAATTGTACAAACCAATCATTTAATGCTCAGTAGTAGGATCGATTCCTCTCAGTGCGTGTGGGTTAAACTTGGAATGGTGCATGGTTCGACAACGTTCGTTGACGAGTCTCTGTTTGACCATCAAACTCAGCTGGTAAACTCTCTATTTCCATTTTCCCATTAAGATGACAGCTACCCAGCCCTCACAGCCTGGTCAACTTGGAATTATCTTTTGGAATAATAAACAAACATCTCAAATCTGTGAACCGGATTAATTATTTTTAGAAAAAAAAAATTATTTTTCTTTGTAATTAGTTAGTTGTATAGTTATGTGTTGGTGAATATCCAGTGACAGCTATAACATGATGTTATTCTTACATATGTCACAGACTCACAAATGTTAATTATTATAAGTTGTAAGTTAGCAGCAGATGTTGTAGGTATGGATTAAAAACTGTTTTTAGAATATTAGTGTTTGAAATTGTTTTTGGATGTTAAAAATAATTTACTGATTTTTTTTTTAAATTTTATAAACTATTTTTTTTCAGATTTGCTTCAAACAAAAATATTTATTTATCTATTTCACTCTAAAAATAATTTTCAAAAATTAAAAATTAATTTTTTTATACACAATGAGAAATAAGATACTGTGCTTTTTCAGAAGCAAATTATAAAAAATTATAAAAATCAGTTAATTAAATTAATAAAATTTTAAATTAACATTTTAACATCCAATAATAATCCTAAATACCCATGTAATACTTTATAACTGAACTTAATGCAGTCTATATAAAAATAAATTAGAATATAATAATGAAAAAAAAAACTTCCTTTTAGATGTCACAATCTATTTTAATTTATTTTTTTAAAGGTAAACTATTTAATATTTTACAATGTATACATTCTGAATTCACATTAGACAGGTTCATAAAGAGGACAAAACGTTTTTCAAATTTTAAACATTTTCATACTCAAAATTCCAATCGGAAATATCCATTTAATGAAGAAAGGATTCATTCCATCTCAGGTTTTAATCTACGATAATGATAGTTTACAATTATATACCAAGTGGCCGTATATAAGGATTTGATATTAAAAATGCAATATCATAAATTGATACATATATATATCCAGATGTTATATCGTTTTTGCATATTTTAATCTATAAAAAGAATGCATATATAATATTATTACAGCATGCCAGGTATTATATATATAAGGTGAAATGCGTGAAATATACATCCAAATTCAAATAAAAAATATGTAAATTGATACTTGAATTAAAAAAATATTGAATTTATGTATTTGAAGTTAAACCACGAAAATATCTAAATTTATAAATCTGATGATTTATTTTTTTTATAATTTATGCTTCTTCATTTGTAAATTTATAACACTACTTTGAAAATGTCTGATGTAAGTTGTCTAAAAATTACTCCATTCATGTTAAAGATAGGCTCATTTTAATTTATTTTTATAAGTATTAAAAAAATTAGTTAATATGAATGAAATTATACATTTTGTCTAATATACCCCTACAACCATTGAAGGCATTATTAAAACTAAGAAATAATAATTCATATTTGTTGGTAATAAAACATATTAAATAAGAACATAATAAAAAAAATAAACTATCTTTCAGCATAATAAATGAATATATTTTTGAAAAGAAAAATATTTTAATTTTTTGAAACATATAAAAAAATAAATTGATTTATATTTTAAAAACGAGGAAATACTAAATTGACAAATTTCAATATATATTTTTTAAAATACATATAAAAGGAGGCAACATGCCTATACACCATTAAGCAATGCAGAATTGAAGATTTTAGGAAAAGCAATGCACATTCTATCATGCATGAGAATATCTCTAATCTCATCCGGCGCATTATGAAACTCATAGTACACCAAAAGCATGACAAAATTCATACTTGAAAAGTAATCAAAACATCAAGAGTGTTTGAATTGCTGTTACGTGTCTAAAAAGTAGTTTTAATTTTTTTTAATTTAATTGTTAATTTTTTAAATATTTTATAAACTATTTTTTTCAAATTTGTTTTTGAAAAAAATATCTATTTATCTGCTTCTTTCCAAAAACAGTTTTCTAAACTCAAAAAAAAAATAATTTTTTTTCTAAAACCGTTTTTGGCAAACGCAATAACAAACATATTCTAAAATTAATTTTCCTATAAATATGTCCCAACTGAATCTCCTAATCTTAATCTATCGTAGCATGGATCTCTTGAGTTAAAGTTTTATAGTGCCAAGGAATGTGAATTATGCGTTGAACCATATCTCCCAATAATTTACTATCAGCTTCAATCACCACATGTTTAAAATCATGAAGCCAAACCAATCTCATGTCATGAACCACCACCCAACTCTCCCCTGCCAAAACACTACAAGTACCAACCTTAACTGAATATCCACATAGCCGCATGCGCTGATCATATCATTTATGAGTAATCCAATAATTAAGAGAAAATTATTATTTATGAGATCTTATATATTGTAATAGTACTATATTGAAATTCAAAATTTATACTATTGATTTCTTCTGTTTTATATATATTTAACTATATAGTTATTCTATTAAATTTTAAGGCGTATTGTCAGTAAAAAAAATATATATATTTTTTTTGTTCGGGATAATACTACTATAGGTCAAACTTTATAGAATAAATAATAATTTTCTATTTATTTTTTTATTACAAACTAACATTTTTTTAATGAAGAAATATTTTAGTAGAATATGATAAAATTGAAAAAGCCGATCATATAAATTTTAAATTTTAACTATAATAAATCAAAACTCATGGTAGAATATGATAAAACTAAGGGAGAAGATGATATAAATTTTAAACTTTAATTGCAATAAATCAAAACTCAAGGTAAACAACAATTTTCTCTATAATTAATTAAGTGGAGCGGGCTCTTTCAACGTTGGAAATCATCAAAACTAAAGAGAAATAACAGGTCAAAATCCCAATGAAAGTGTTAAAAAGCCACATGCACATATAGACCCTACATACATTAAATATATATACATGTCTTTTACTTTTACACAATCGTCTTCAACAATATATATATATATATATATATATAGAGAGAGAGAGAGAGAGAGAGAGAATCAATTCATACTAATAATGTATATATAATAAAAGTTGATCTGATAAGACAGACAAGAAAAAGTCTTTAATTATCTTTGAAATATCCAGAGATGGGATTTGCATATATATATATATATATATATATATAAACTTTTACTTCATCCTTTGAGTAAGGGTTCGAAAGGTTTACTAGAAATTTTTTTTTTTGCCAGAGATCGCGGCTGGTATTTTACTATATTTCTTATAGACTTCGTTTCATGGTTGCAGGTAGGCGTCACCATTTGTTTCAAACCACAATGCATCGAAATTTTTGAAAAAAAAAATTTAATTAAATAAATGAAGTAATATTTTAATTTTATTCCGCTCGATACCGATTTATAAAATAAATCAACAAATTAGTTTTTATTAAGTGATTGAATCGAAATTATATTATTAATCCCTTCAAAAATTAAAATTGAATTAAATTAAACTGAATAACGATCAATTTAATTCGATTTTACAAACCCTAGCTTGTAGATGGATTTTTGCAATTACAGTAAACCATACCATATAATAAATATACAAAATATTTTATTTTAATAAATTTATATATATATATATATATATATATATATTAGTTAATAATTATTAAATTAATATATAGAAAAAATTAATGAATGGAAATATAAATTGAATTTAAGTAAGAGTATTCCTATAGAGTCCACGAATTTTTCGAAAATGTTTTTCCATACATGTAATTGGTAATGATTGATATATATTCTGTACAGATAAATATCAAATTTTTTTTGTAAATACTTTATAATGTATGTACATTATTACTTATATATGGAGTGGAATGCATTACTTGAGGAGGTAATACTTTATATGCACATGTCCTCAGGTTTTTTTTGTTTTGTTTTGTTGGAGTGATGAATATTAGAATTGAATGAATTTAAATGTGGGATTTGATAATTACAAATTTATTATTATTTTAAAATAATTTAAATTAATTACATTACAATTATAAATTTATTAAACAAAAACCACCCTTTTAAAGGATGGATTGTATAAAAAAAAAGAATTAAAAGACTAAAAAGAAAAATTGTCACATAAAAAAATGGCTATACAATTATTTATTAACATGCACCAAAATCCACCACTTAAAATGGTAGATTTTGAGCAAAAACATTAATGAACTTTATGAAGCTACGTGTAGAGACCGTTACTATCCAAGTCCATAAATTATAGCATGCAAAAAAAAAAAAAAAACTATAAACCCTACATTTATATCCAAGCTGTTAAATATAACTATTATATTTTATGATATAACAATAATTAAATAAAAAATAAATTTAAAATTATTATTTTTTATATATAATAATAATTTAGTATAAAAGTAATTTAGTCATTTTTATTTAAAAATGTTTAATCTGTTTAGTAATCAGGATCTATTTGAGATTTTAAAAATCTACTAATTGTTATTTCAAAAGTTTTACTGATTACTTTTGCATCAATTATTGTTAAATTTAAAAAAATTAATACAAACACCTCCTTATCATAATTGTACATTTAAATTTATTAATGTTGCAATTTTTTTTGAAAAAAAAACTCTAGGCTCTCATTCAAAAATAGTATTCTTACACGTAATCAAAATATATATAGTATTTACTCTAATATACTTTTTTTTTTTAAATCTTTATCTTAATTTATTTTATTTTAAAGGTGAAACAATAAGAATGATATACTAAAAGTAAAAAGTTAGGAGACGTCAATATCAAAGATTTTCTCATAATAATTACTCAATTATTATATCTAATTCGTCAAAAATTGTGTGATTTTTTATCCGACTACTAAATCTATCATCTGGAAATGGTGATTTTTGTACAACAAATCCATCAAATCATTTAGCTGATTTATAATAAATAGTATAAATACATTTAAAATAATAATATGGTGCAATTTAAGCTTTTTCAATATTATTATCAGAATTTACCCTTCTCTACTCTCATATTTTTCCTTCAAAGTTGAATCTCTCCATGGACTTCCATGTTATTAAATTAATGATCAATTCAATTTTGCTTTTAACAGTTGTCTTCGTCGCATCTGCCAACCGCTTCAAAATGACTTCTCATCGTCACATCAGACTGAATTAAGCCTAATCAATTTCACTGTTACAATTATGTAATTAATTACATATGACATTATAAATTTAATTTGAGACTTTGTTATAGTGGAAATAAAACCATTACAAAATTACATTTTTAAATTAAATGTTAAAAAAACTACTTCCTGAAAATGGATGTAAAAGAATTAACAATGCAAAAACGAAAACTTTTATATATACTGCAAAAGAATATAAATTACTCTCAATTACTAAATAGGTATCGCTTAAAATTTTTATTTTTATCTTATTTAATAATTAAAAAAACTTTTATTTTTTTAAGAATATTCCAATAACTAGTTGAGATTTAGAGATAATATAAAACATATTTCTTAATTACGATATATATTTAGAAACAAAGTGAATATTAAATACGTTCTATCTCATAATTTCATCCCAATCCATAGATCAATTATGTTTGATACGAATTAAATCTCATTTTCCTTATATATAAATAAATTAATTGATTCATAAATAAGTAAACATAATTATTTTAATTGAAATTTATGTAATTAATTAGTTTAGTTACTGAGGAAAAAAAACTTTCATGGAAATGAGTTGAATATAACTTAATTAACACATTTAGAAAATTTATCAGATAATTATTTATCAACTTCATACTTCCATTTTTTTTTTCCAGAAAATTTGTTACCATTTCTATATACACACTCTGCAAAATTGAAAAAATAAAAATAAAACTTCTCATAAAACCGTAAGCCCAGAATATCCTAACGGAGACAACGGTGGAATATGGAAACTGCCATTCATATGAGGTGAATCCCAAACCGTCGTCCAGTAGGACGGAGTCAAGGCTACCTCCCTTTCTGGTTCCTCTCTCTTCACCACCTTCTTCGCTTCTCCCTCCGTCATCTCACTTTCTCTTCCTCGTTTCCGTTCATTTTCCTCGTTGGCGCCTGTATTCAACTTCCCAGCTTCCAAAGGGAAGTTGAGAATGGCTTTAGAGCCCCGCAGCTTGAACGCCGCTCGGTCGTAGGCTCTGGCGGCTTCGATAGCGGTGTCGAAGGTCCCAAGCCACAATCGAGTACCTTTGCGGTTCGGGTCTCGGATTTCGGCTGCGTATTTGCCCCATGGCCTCTGTCGGACTCCTCTATGATGTCTTTGCTTTTCAACAGCAGCCACACCTGAGTTGCCTTGTATTTCTTGCTGGTTCGAGCTACCAAACTGGATCCATTCAGTTTTTTTAGGCACTGAGATCTTCAAATATGGCTTTCGATTTTCTTGAGAGCTTGAACGTACTGGAGGTATTTGAGGCTTTGTTTCGAAATTGAAAAACTCGTTGTTTGATTCAGAAATAATATGCTCTTTTGCTTCAAATCCAAAATTCTCAAGGCTCCGGATTTGAGGTTTTGATTCAAATTTGAACAACTCATCAGTTGAATGAGAGATAACCTGAGGTTTCGAATCGTATTCAAAACTAGTTGTTGAATCTTTCGATTTTGGAGTAATGAGATCGATGATTTGAGGTTTAGCTTCGAATTCATAAAAATTGTCATTGATCTTAATATTGCTAGGGTTATCAGAGAATGAAATGACAGAGTCATTGCTCGAAGTCCGGGAGCAATCAGCTTCAATATGAGAGCTTGAAAGCTCCATGTCTGTATCATTAACTGGCGAGGTGGAGTTGCTGAAAAAGGTGGCAGCGGTAGAAGATGAACATGAGGTCCCAACAGGTGAGAGAAGGTCACCGAGTAAATGTTGCTTGATGAGATTCAGAGCGGCTGCTACTTGAGCTTCGGTTGCCATTTCCAAAACTACTGCTTTAAATCTTTAAAGAACGTGTATGTTAAAATCAAATTGTAAAGAAAAAAGCTTTTGGTATTTTGAAATTTTGCAGGCGGATGAGAGTACAAGATGGAGTGGAAAGGATATATATAGGAAGCTAAAGAGCGACTTTTCAACGCAGCTTCTTTGACCCAAGGGAGGAAACATCCTCTCCTCTCCTTAAGATATAAAATCCAACGGCTGCTGACGAGGTAAATTTTGTAATTTGTAATTTTTGTCTTTTCTGCTGCCATTGTCATTTTGAAATTTATTACATAAGCATATTCTCTTTGAATTTATAGATAATCCTGGTTGCTTCTCAAAGCTGCATCTTTGTGTAAAACATATCAAAAAGCTTATAGGAGAGAGAGAAATAAAATAAAAGAGAGGTGGCCTACAAAAACTTTTGAAAAATTTGGTTAGGAAAAAGATTGAATAAACCATTGAAAATATAATAAAATATTGAGCTATTACTAATACATTGTACTAGGAAAGGTTCTTTGGAATTATTATATGATTTGGTCAGATAGTTTTGATTAACATGGAAGCTTTCCTTAAATATTGTACTATCGAAGATTCTTATTCTAGAAAGCTTAAAGAAATGTGAATAAAATATAAGCAAATGGGAACGAATAATTGGAAAAGGGGTTAACGTCTGAAACTAATATAGATTTCTGAAATCTCATAAATTAATTTATCTAATAATTCCAAACTTCTTCTGTTTCTCTCCTAAATTCATTTGAACCTAAGATCCAAAGATGGCTGACAAGCATCATACTAACAAAAATTACGTTAAATTTTGCTTGGCAAATTTAAAATTCTTTAGTTTTATTATTAATTCAATATGAATATGACTTTAGTTCGCCTGCTCTCCAATTAACAGAAACTTGTTTATGGTGCACTGAAGTTGTTCTTGTGGTGTAGAAGTAGGGCCAGTGAATATAACTAAAAAATCAGAAGCAGTCAATTTAGTTAGTTTAATAATTGAAGTTATTAATCTCCAAATAGTCGTTATTCTATGATAACAAAATAATTTGGAAGCAGGTAAATGGAGAATGAACCAAGTTCAAAAGCTTATCTTTTATCAAAGAAAGAAACTGGTCCAGGATTTTCTGTGTATGCATTTGTTAGTAGTAAAATAATCAATCGTGATATTATTGATAGTGATGCAACATGTTAATGATTATGTAGTGTACAAGAAGTATTTATTGGAATGATAATATATTCTAGACGGGAAAACAGCCTCTGTGGAATGAACTTCCCAGAACTATTTGACCAAGTCTATACTCACATTTTCCAGATAAATGGTGACTAAACACTCTGTGTTTCTGATAGTTAATGAATTTTTATGGCAACATGATTTGGACAATTCTTCTGAAACAACAGTCAGGCTCATTGGCAGATGAACTTCTAGATCTTGGGGCATTTTACCTGCTAGATTGAATTTGATCGACTAATGTCATATTTTCTTAAACTGTCTTCTTAACAATATTAAAAATCTAGTATGTGTATATATATTTATGTATAAATTTTGGTTGAAATCATGAGAAGGGAAGTAAAACATTAAACGATTAAAATAGTTCAGCAGCTTATTGATTGTTGCAAGTTGGACATTGAAACTAGTGTCACTGAGCTAACACAATCCATATATGTGATAGATAAGAAAAAGATTCACTAATAAAAGAAAATAACTGCCTTCCTTTTGAAGTGATACTTCATATTTTTCCCTTAGAAAAGATTTAATGAATCTCAATAACCTTTTATTAGTCAGATTATATTTTTGAATAAATACATTGCTGTTGACTAGTTTAAATGTCCTAATCTTAGCACACCAGCAATTCTTTTGCATGTTCCTTTGGTAATAGAACTGATTGTGCTTATGAGAAATATCACGAGTGAGCAGAGATAGGGCACATTTGTAATCAAGGAGAAGTATAATCAACGAACATTTATAGCTCAAATATTCATCTAATGAACTATTGTAGTCCATTAGCTGAACAGAGGTCACTCACTTGATTTGTTAAAACTTCATAGTTTGAGAGACCTAGCTGGGAGGAAAAGGCACTTTCAGAGATTTTCTGAATACAGCTGCAATTACTTTAGGATTAACAATGAAAATGGGCAAGGATTGAGATTCTTCTTTCGGATACAGAAACTACCTTTGGGCATCTTCTAAGTCCAAGTAGGCTCTCAATAGGGATGTGCAAAACAGAACTGAACTGGAATGACCTTAGTTCTGGTTCTGTTCGATTAACTGAAATTCCTTTGTTATTTGACTGAACTAAAATTTTCACTTTTTTTGTTCGTTTCAGTTATGAATCTCTCTAAAAGTTCAGTTTCGGTTTGGTTTGGTTTAACCAAATGCTTACTCGTAGCTGAAAGTATTATAGAATTTCTAAAGGTTGATATGATCAGGAAGCCAATTTTTGAGGCAAAAATGGCATTTTTTTAACTGTTTGATCATAGACAGAGAAACAATGCTCAAAAGATTGTAACTTGTAAGAAATGTTATCTCCTTTACCTTTGATCCTCCTTATGATCCATGTCAGGGAATTCCACAATGTTACTTTATACATCACTGAATTACTGGGAATTTATGGAGAACTGCTTCTTCACTGCAATGCCTGAAGTCATTATATCTATGGCATTATGGTATCATATGCCAAATACAATAATTGCTTGTATGTCAAATTTATGTTGGACTGTTCACAGGTATGAATCTACCCACTAATTATTTCATAATTATCTATTTATAATTTGCATGTTTGATTGATAAACCCTTTAAGACTGTTACTTTGTATTGATTGTAATACTGTTTTGGATCACTGAATGTGTAACTAGTATTTTCAAAAAAGATCTAATTTGCATCTTTTGGATGCTTTGAATCTGCTCAGCAGATTGAAATATATGGTATGTCATATATTTTCTGAAAAACAATGTGAAATTCCAGTCTAGTGTTGTTTACTTAGTTCCAGGGCTGATTCCAAGCCCCAAATTTTGATTAGTATTGCATTTCCTTGTTAGTAATTCTGTTAATCCCAATTCATTGTGACTCAAATGAACTGATGCCTGTAATTGTTGCTCAAGTGGCACCATATGCTTGGGAAGGGAAAGGGGTGGAACTACAACTGAGAACCTATGTTTCATACTTGGATCGCCTTCAATCTGAAGTTTGGGACATGTTACAATAGAGTGGCCAGCACTCAACATCATAACTCTCAAAGACATGAAAATTTTAGCGGTGCCACAGACATCCTAACTTGGTGATTTTTTAACTAGGAAATTTTTGCAGAATCTATATCCCATTGAGGAGATAAAGAAGTGAGGATATTTGTGGTAAGATCACAGAGGTGAGCTTTGAACGCTATGAGTTGCCAAGGAGCAACTCGATAGAGGTTTCAAGTTTTTCTCAGCTTGATCAGTGTGTATTGGAGGTTCAGAATGGTAGCGTGAGAATAGCCATTGACATTGCTGTGCCTTTGGTGGAAACTAGGAAAAGTTTTAGCTGAGAGGTTCTCTAACTATGTAGAGAGTAGGTGAAGAAAAACAAGGTTTTCCTTTCCCATAACATTCAAAAATTTCTATGAGAATACGAGGATGAGAAGGTATTTATGGATTTTCTGCCATTTTTAGGATTCAGAATGCTTGTTGATTGTCAAATGAGCTATCTATAATTCAACAAAAGCTGGATTGTGCATGGCAGCAAGTTCCACCTATTTCATCTTCAAAAAGAGCGCAAAATGTTACAGAGTGTATTGCTAATTTAAGAAAGAACAGCATGAACAGAATCTTACTATTTTAAGCTTCTTATGATGTGTAACTAAAGATTGATTGGTCTGTTTTTGTGAGCTTACTTTGCATCTTCTCACTATGGTACTAGACCTGCTATAGAATCTGCAGGCACTCTTCTTGCACAAATGATTAGCGTTTGGATTAGTGAGAAACTGCAAAGGTTGACCTTGGGTCTTGGATAGTAGAAGCAATTTTCCTTGTGCTTGCTTAAAATGAAATCAGGCTTCTACAGATAATGTAATCCAATAATTATTCATAAACTTCAAAAGTCGTGAAAGAACAACATAAAGTCTCTGAGTGGCTCTGAGTGCATACCAGAGTATGAGACAGAAGTAAACTATACATTGTAGCCTTAGCAAGAAGAGTCTATCTTCTGTAGCTCGTTCTGATGCCATAGATTTATGATGTGAAACAAGGACGATGACCTTAGGCCTTGCTATGAGGGAGCAATACTCCTAAGCTACTTAAATTCAACAGTGTATCTGATGTTAAAACAAAATTCTTGAGAATGGAGGTCAAATCTGTCAAGTTTAAGAGTTTTGTATCTCATAGTGGCCATCCAATTGCAAGAGGATGCTGTTTGACCATAATCCCAGACCCTTCTCTCCCATGTTGCATGTTCAATTCTCATTCAAGAAATCAATATGCAATCCATACAACTAACTATTATTGGATCTACAAAAACATCTTAACTTGTAATCTCCTATTGTATATTCATGGAATTAGATGTTTCAAGTTTGTTTTCTTAAACATGTCTGAGAAAGCTCTTTACTTTTTGTTAGCATTTAACAAGATAAAATAAGAAAAATAAAAAAGATAGAAAGCTCTTTACATACTTGTTTGCTTAAATTATCACTCATGTCTATGTTCTTTTTTGTTATTCTTATTCTCCTGTTGATTTGGTTTAGTTTATATTCTTAGAGAAAATTACACAATTTATTCGAGAAATTTGATGTAATTGCAGAAACTCTTAGATTGTTTGTGACATAGGCTCATAGCTTCTCTGTCACCCATGCCCTTCAAAAATTCAATTTATTCTGCAACTTTTCAAAGCAGGATGGCAATTAACTGAGCTTACTATATTTTTTTGTGTGGAGACTGCTCCTTCCATGTCCAATTCCATATTTTGGTCAACAAATGTCTAAACTACAAGTCCTACTATATATAACAAGCAGCCGCGAGGAGACACCAGAGCCTGAAGCTCAACGGGGAAGACTAAAATGGCAAGATGACTACTGGTTTCACAGGTATGGTGTTCATATTCAGATATTCTCTTGTATCTGGTCCTCACCTCCCTTGACTACTGGTTGAATGGTTAAGAACAAGAATTGTGGGATTCTATGAGTAATTTGAAGGGGGGAAAGATGAATTTATGCATTTTTTTACATAAATAATAGTTCTTTTGTATTGCAAATGGTTGGTCCTTTGGGCTTTGGCCCTTCGATGCGAAAGTGGCAACTATCTTGAGTACAAATCTTTGCATCTCATAGACATAAAAATCATGAACTAGATGACAGGTTTTAGATTGAAATTTGTTTAACAGAGAAATACAGAAAATAGGAAATTATACAACAATTAGAATTATATATGAGAGCTCAAATTGCTGTACTTGGGAAAAACAAGGAGAAATTTACACTGGAAAAGAGCGTTCTCTGCCTTTGATATGTACTGCATATTTCAAGAAAGTGGCAATTCTTGTCTTGCAGATATAGGTACTGTGTAATTCTTGGAATTTTAACTAAAATCCGTTGTTTTTTTTCGGAGGGTTAGAGGTAATGATCATTAGAATGACTTGTCATATCAACAATGATGCATGTCAGGAACTTTATTTTGGTCGATGATATGTTGTTTGCCTTTGTAATAATTCAAACTTGTTTATTAATTTGTTGTAACTTAATTTGCAGATTATGATTTCTGTAGGCTTTTATTAAATTTAAAGTCCTTTGACAACTTTCTGTAATTCACCATTTTATAATTCATAGACGAGAAACCTACTTCCTCCACGTTTTGAAGTGTTTATCAGAAATTCTTTCTATCCATTTCTAAGTGTCTTTTTTAAAAATTTAAGAAAGCATTAATTTTTTTTTCTACTATGACCTTGCTTATTATTATCTCAATTGCATTTATATTTTTGAATTTTTCTTATCATCTTTTTCCATTTTATTTAATAAAATACTTTAGTCAATCATGAGTATTTTTTTTAAAATAGAACTTGGCTATTTAATTATTTCATTATGCAAATACCTTGAAAATACTTAAGAAGACACGAAGGTATTCTTATTTAGCAAACATTTATCTAGATTATATTCGTGAAAAATTTTATAAATCCAGCAAATCGCAATTGTCATGTATGTAAAGAAATTATTTTGCATACGTGACAGGTTGTTAAAAAAATTGTGAATAAATTTTTCATAAACAGATAAGAAAAATTCATTCTCATGAAAGCTACGAATTTAGTTTGGAGCAGCCTTTAGACTTCCAAGTCTTTCTTGGATTTATGTTACCTAAGGAACTCACTTCCATAAAATTGCATGAATAATTTTAAGAAAAACACTTTGAATAGGTGCACATAAGCCTCCTTAGATCAATTTTCAATCATGATAGTTGAATTTTCTTTTCAGATTCTCTCATGCTAGCACGGAGTGTGAGAATGTATGAAGGAAAGTAAACAGTAGAAAAGAAAAGTAAAACAGGAAAATATGGATGTGGGCGGGGAAAACACATGCAATATTTTTGTTCGGTTTAAATGTTTGCGGAAATTTTTGATCAATTGATATCAACGAGGAATTTCTGCCTTTATTATATGTTATAGTTCCATGAGAAATTGTGGAGTGGTTTCCCCTATTATTTCATTTTCCAGAAACCAATTTTCTTTTCCACTTATAGAGTCTGTATAATCGATATCGAATCTTGACATGATTTTGTATCTGATGCCCAATTTATCGAAGTAATGACTGATGTCTATTTTCTTGAGGCTGTGGAACTGTGAATTTATCTATGAAATTAATTTCACTTGCTGTGAAAATCATGAATATTCATTATGGTAAGAGTAAAATCATATTTTTTTAAAAACATTTTCACTTTAACAAATGGATAGATTCACTGACAATCTTTACATTTAATCTTATTGAATGATCTCCTCAAATTATTGCCACTAATTAATAGCTCTTATATTTCTCAGGTTCTGTTAGAGGTTTACTTTTATATCAATGCGAGTCTAGCCCAATCCAGCCTATTATATACGGGTTTTTTTTTCTTTTTTTGAATCAATGCTGAAATACATTATCAGAATATTAACTTATTAAGTCGTAAAAATTCTGTAAGTGTGTAACTATAAATAAATAAATACTATAATCTTAATGGTAAATGTATGCTGAATTAATGTAGTAAACTATTGGTTCATGTTGGTCAAACTACACATGCACCATAAAATAAATGACAATAAAGATGGACGGTGCATCTTTTGTTGACAAAATATTTGGTAGGTAAGATGGTAGGTGAAGATTAATCTTGACCATCCATTTGGTGGGTGGGGATTAATCTTGACCATCTATTTGGTTGGTAAGATGGTAAGTGAAGATTAATCTTGACCATACATTTGGTAGGTGAGACGGTAGGTGAGAAATAATCTCAACCATCCATCAAAGTAGGTGAGAATTATTCTTGACCGTCCATTGAGGAGGTGTAGGCCTATATATAGCCTTAGAAATTCATTTGTA